>JAMJFZ010001306.1:0-85094 GCA_026225945.1 Cricetomys ansorgei
GTAGAAACTCCAATGGGTAATCCTAAACTGGAAATAGTAGGTCATTTGGGAATTCATTCCAAGGACTCTATTATCCCTGAACTGTTCCTTGTCTAGCTCTTTCATCCATAACTACCATGAAGTAGTAAAGGTCCTCACCTAGCATTCCCACAACCATGACGTTCTGCTTTTGTCCATAGGCATATGGACTAAAATCATGAGCTAAAACGAATCTTCCCTCCCTCAAACTGTTCTTGTTAAGTATTTAGGCTCATATAGCAGAAAAGGAATTGATATATGCACTAAATAAAATCAAGTCTTCTATAATATCTACATAATAGTAATTTGTCTAAAATGTAATGGTCCACATAGTTGGTGTTGTTTTTAGTTCTTGTTTTCCGCGGCATGTTCCGCCACCGCCCTATCCCAGCCCGGAGTTGGCTGGGAAGCCGCTTGGTTCCCCACCCTGGCCAGGAGCGAGAAGAGGCCCAAGCCGAAAGCCATGGGGAAGCACCGGGACACTTGGGACATGGGTTCCTTGGACCGCGGGGTGTCGCCTGACCCCGCTTGCTGAGAACGAACGAACACGAGACGGAGGCAGCATCTGGTGGACCCGAACTCATTTATTCCAAGGGATCACCCCGATAAATAGCCTCTTTTACCAGGGAAGGGCGGGGGAGCCTTAATTGGCATGGGGCGGAGTGTTCCTAAGCAAGGGACCCGCCCCAATGCAGACAAACATGTTCCTTTAGCTTCTTGTGAAGCGAGTAAGTTATATTATTCTGGCTAGGGACCTTCCCGGGCTGGGAGAGCAGGAGTCTGCCAAGCGTCTCATCCTACGTCACCTTTTTCAGGGAGTAGGGGCACTTGGCCTTGACTTCCACTGCTTTCCAGCCCCAGGTCCCACAGTTTGGAATATTTGGTGTTGATGTATTGCTTTGAGAATAATGGGTCCTTTCTTGGGCCAGGGACTTAGGATGCCTAAAACTCAGTTGCCATCAAAAGTCAGCCGGAGACAGTGGCTTTTGATTTCATTATCTCACAGCAAAGCATATTAAAAATCATGAGATGTAGACCTTTGCCAAAAAATAAAATCCTTCTCTTACATAGCTTCTTTTGAGGTATTGCCATAGCAGCAAGGAGTAACTAACAAAGTATTTTTCCTGGTGAAAGCTGTAAACAGCAGGCCTATATTCTCAGATGATCAGAACACTTCAAGGGTGGAAGTATAGGCTGTAGTATCTGAGGAACCTCCTGAAGCTGATTTGATCAGTAACTGTAATGGCATTTCTGCAAATTACTCCCCTCACTGAGTTTCAGAGTTTCAGGTCTAACATAGCAATAATGTGGATACTTTTCTTATGCAGACAGTGACAAGAACATGGGGTAATAAGTACTTGACACTGAGCCTAAGCTCAGTCAACCTGAGCATCATAGCTTCTGCCTGAAACAACAGCATAAAATTATTCCACACATTTATCTTACACGTAGCATGAAAATCAAGTTAGGAAGTGGACTTCATGTTCAACTTTACAAAAATTAGACTGGCTCAAACATTAGCAACAAAAGTGAGCAATTTGGAGAAGTGTGCTTATTAGACACTAATAATTCTACATTAGTTTCTACTTGACTTAAGTTTTTTGATCTCCATTTGTGAGGCCAATTTTGAGAAAATGTTTAGTTTGTAAGGTTCTTTTCTTGTATTGCTGGAGATATCTTTCTAGTCATTTAAAATTCATGTGTAGCGACTCTTCTTATAATGCATTATGAGATCACACTGTTCTGTGTGAATGTAAAAACATCAGGTAATGTGTAATTCAGCTCCAGGCTCCTATGGTGCTAGGGGAGGTCTGGAAATGGACTCTATAATCACACCATCCAGAAGCAGGTAGAAAAGGTAGCTGGTATGGCATCTAAGCTTTTACTCTGAAGTATACTTTATTCTATATTTCAAATACACAAATGAATGTGGTATTAAGAATTATAGCATTTGTGTGTGTGTGTGTGTATTTTTTTTCTTGCCCTTTCTCATACAACTTCTGCAATGTACTAAAATATTCAGGGCCAGGAGATGGCTCACTGGGTAAAGTACTTGCCTTACAAACATGCCCTGAGTTCAATACCTCCACATTTCTGTATGGTGGCATATCCTTAAAATTCCAGCTCAGGAGAGGCATATGCAAGTAGATAACCAGGCTTTGATGTCCAGCCAGCATAATCCACCACACAAGCTCCAAGGTAATAAGGGTTTCTGTCTCAAAGAAAGGAGGAACTCACCTGAGCCACAATGGTTGAGAGTGGCATCTGACCTCTAAAACATGTGTACCTACATGCAGGTGCATATGTACATAGGTGCAGATTCACACACATGATCATATACACATTCAAGGACACAAATAAAAAATGTAAGGGAATAAATACTCAGAGCACCTAATGATTACATTTTCAAATACTGCAGTATATAAATGCTGTCCCCCCTTTTATCTATCAATGAGGTAACCGCTATATACTAGTATACAAAACTTCTAATATAATCTAGTTATTAAAACTGAGATGCATCTGTAAATATAAAACAGTCTACCTAAAAAAAAAAATTTGCCAAATATTTGAATTTTACAGATAATTGAAAAAAATTGAATAATGTTCATGTTATATTTTTCTAGGGCCCACAGTAATTGCTCACTTTAATCATGCCTAAATGTTTCCTTAAATGAATAAAAATTTAAGAAGGATTTGAGTCTTACTGTTAGGTACAGATTATAAAAAATTAACTAAACACATTTCTGTATGTATGATTTATACACCAGTAGCTTCAGTTGTTAATAATTAACAAGAGTCTCATTCCCAAAACTCATCACTGTGGGGCACTACTGACGAACAATGCTGAAGTCTTGCATACAATTTGAGTACCCATTCTTCCTGCTACAGCATAGTCTCTAATTACAATAAAGAGATATACAAATCATGCACTGTGTGACCTGATATCACTTAAGACTTACCAAGCAAAGCTGGGGACATTGCTCTGTCAGTAAAATGCTTATCTAGCATGCATGAAGCCCTGGGTTCAATCCAGCTCATAAATCCTGCATGGTGGCTCATGCCTGTAATAGCAATACTCAGGACGTAGAGACAGAATGACCATAAATTCAAGGACACCCTCAGCTACCTACAAAGTTCAAGGCTAGCCTAGGATATGATTCATGAGACCCTGTCTCAACAACAACAACAACAACACAACAACAATAAACATACAATTCTCTAAAGCCTCAATTTTAGTGTCTCTGAAAAGAGTTTACAAGACGTTGCCTGGTAACTCACTAGAAACAGAAATGTGGCAGACTGATGTGGACCTATGAAATCAAAATCTTTCGGTGCTAGAGTGTTTAGTGACTTATGTCTTAATACATTCTAGATGCCTGAAACATGCTAGAATGTGGGAAAAATTATTCTCACCCAATGTCATTCTCATTAGATTGGTTCCAAGTCTTTCATTCATGTTCTTATGGGACTGCTTGCACAGACTGAAGTCAATAGTTGGTGGCCATGGAGCACCTTGAGTGTGGCTGGCAAACTGCAATGTGCTGGAAGTACAAAATACATGGAGAGTTATTATTATATTTTTAATAAGATTGTAAAATATAAATAAATATAAAATATTTATTTATATAAATATAAAATATTTATTTTATATAAATATAATATAATTATATAAAATATAAATATAAAATATTTATATAAATATAAATATAAAATATTTATATAAAATATAAATTAAAAACATACAAAGTAAAATATTTTGGTGATATTTCCTGCAAATTATATATTAAAGCTATCATGATGTGATATATTAAATAAAATATATTTAAGGAAATTTTGAATTTCTTAAATTTATGTGTGTGGCCGTGTGTACACATCTGTGTTCTTGTGTGTATGAAAGTGGTACATGTACATGTATGTGTTCATGGAGGCCAGAAGTCTATGCTAAGTGTCTTCCTCTGTCATCTCTACATTATTATTTGAAACAGGGACCCTGGAAGTCACCGGTGCAGAAAGGATGCAAGCGATCTCCAGGGATCTGCCTGTCTCTACCTCCTTAGCATTGAGGCCACAGGTACATGTTGCTATGTCTGGCTTGTTATAATGGTCACTGAGGATCTAAATTCAAGTCTTCATGCTTATTCAGAAAGCACTTTATCCAGTGAGGGAGCTCCTGGCCCTTTCTCTTTAGTTTTTGCTAGTGCGGCTACTAAAGTATTTAATACTACATATCTAGCTCTCATTTTAGCTCATGCTGCTTTTTTTCTTTCGTAGGTCATTTAGTTTTGCAAAATATATTTATCTCATTGAGGTATAATTGACACATATGAATATTTAAGGTGTGCCATTGATGAATATACTGATAAGTGATCAAACTATTTAACAAGGTACCTATCATCTCACATGCTATTTTACTTATTTATTTTTATCTTTGGTTTTGCAGTGAGAAACTGTACTCAGGAGGTTTCAGGATTATTATTCTTGAGATTCTTTAAGTCTTATGATGGAGATTAAGGCAACAGAAGCTTGAGGCAGCTTGTCACATTGCAACCTCCATTGGTAAGTAGAGAAAACAGATGCTAGTACTCAGCTCGCTTTCTCCTGTTTTCACAGGCTGGAAATCCATGCCTGGAAATGATGCCAACAAGAGTGGACAGGTCTTCCTAACTGAAGCTACTCAAAGTAGCCCCTCCCCGTGAAAGGATGCCTAAAAGCCCATCTCCGTTGATACTAGTGTTCACCAAGTTTTCAGTTAAGGCTGACCATACCCTGTGGTCACCTGGTTTCTCAAGCTCTAGAACTTCTTCATCTGCATAAATGAAATTTTCCTCCTTTTGACTCTCGCATTTCCCCGATATCCAATCCATAGTACGCCTTTGAAGACCACCATTTTACTCTCTGCTCCTATATACTTGATTTTAGATTCCATGTATAAGTAAGGCCATGCCAGACCTGTCTGGAATGTTCTTAGTTTATCCATTGTCATCCATATCACTAGGAATAATAATCACTAGGCCTGGATAATACTCATATACCCATAATTCTATTATTCCTCCACTCTGCATAAACAGGTATTATGAATGATTCTACAGTAAACATTACTTCCTTTTAAGATCCAGATTTCACTACATCTGGACACATGTCCAACAGTGCCATTGCTGATAATATTCTGCTTTCACCGTTTCTCAGGAACCTCCATGCTATGTTCCATGGGACAGACGGAATGAAATCCATGCTCATGGATTAGAATAGAGCCATTGTTTAAATGTCCGTGTTACTCCAAAATGACCTAAAGACTCAGCACACTCTTAACCAAACTCTCAATGGTGTGCTTCATAAAAATGAGGAAAATTCATTTTTCATGATTCTATACATATCACACATAGACAATGTAATTTTAAGAATAAAAGACAAAACTGAAGGAGTCACACTTAATGATTTCAAAATATATTACAAAGTAAATGTTATCAAATAATATGCTACCATAAGACGAACACACAGACACATGAAACATAATGGAAAGCCTAGAAATATAGCTGCAAAGTTAACTAATCCTTCACAAATATGTCAGTAACATGCAGTAGAGAAACAAGTGTTCACCTAACCAGTGGTGTTGGGAAGCTAGATTTCAAATGCAGAAGGCAGAAGTGGGATCCTTATCTCACTGCACACACAAAGGTCAATTCAAAATATATTGAAGACATAAACTTACGCTGCCAAACTGTGACTTTACTGAAAGAAAACAGAGAAAAGTTGTCAAGTATTCCTTTTACCAACAATTTGTGTTAAAATATTAACAGGGGCTTGGGAGATAACTCAGTCAGTAAAGTGATGCCTTGTAAGCATGAAGAGGTATGAGGGCCTGAGTTCTAACCCTAGCACCCACGTAGAAAGCAGGATGGTGGTGCATGCTTGGCATTCAGCACTAAGGAAGCAGAGGTGGGAAACCTCTAAGTCTTGCTATCTAGTCAATGCGTCCTAGGCTGGTGAGAAACCTTGCCTTAGAAAGCAAGGTAGGTGGTACCTGAGGAACAATACTCAAGGTTGAACTCTGGCCTGTACATCCATGCACAGAAATGTGTACCTACACAAGCATAAAAATAAAACACACATACATGAGTGCTCGCACGCATGCACACACACATAGGTACACGTACACGCACACATACATTCACACAAACACGGACAGATAAAAAGAGACAGAGAAATAGAACAAAAAAAAAAACAAAAGAGTGATGTCAGAAGCAGACAACAAATACAAATGTAGACAAGATTGCCTCAAGCTAAGCCTTCCTTTCCACTAAACTAAACAATAAGTGAAGTATCAAAACAAACTCTCAGTAAAGTGACCAGCAATACATAGAAGGGGGTAAATATTTGCTGACCTAGTGTGGAATTAATAACCCACTTATATAAGACATTGAAAGAGAACACTAAAAAACTATAAACAGAAAACCACAAATAACAAATAATATTTAAAATTGAGTAAGATGCCTGAAAAGATATTTCTAGGAAGACATAAAAATGACCATCCTGTACATGAAAATTGGCTTAGAATCACAAGTAATCGGGGGGAAAAAAGGCAGAAAATGAGCCACCACTGCACATCTATGAGAGTAGCTATTATTTTTATTTTTAAAATTAAATGTATTAATCTGTGCATGTGTATATGTATGTGGGTGTGAAAATGCTAAGGCACAAAGTGTAGAGGTCAGAGGTCAACTTTCAGGAGCCAGTTCTCCCATCTACCATGTGGGACCCAAGGATCTAATTCATCAGGCTTAGTGGTAAATGTCTTTACATGGGAAGCCATCTTGTTGGCCCTTAATGGCTGTCTTTGAAAAGATGAGGCCTAATAAGCACAGTTCAGAGTGTGGAGATCAAAGAACAGTGGTGCCTGTCAAGTTCCCCAGGAACAGAGCTGTCCTAGAACCTGGCAGTCCCTTTGGAAAAAGTTTATTTCATCAGGAGGCGCAGAGGGAGAAAGCAACAGCATCAGACTCTGGAATAAACATAGCAATGATTTAGAATAAAGAATGAAATTCATTGAAATAATTTAGTGTAAGAGACCATTATAGACCAACAGAGCCAGACCTACTTTCACGAAAGAAGAAATACCACTGTATCAAATTTTCTAATAAGAAAAAAATGTTACTATTCTTTTGAAGTTAATTATCTATTGTGGTTTTGGCCTGAATCCCAAAACCAGGGGTCAATTGAAGCCTTGGTTTCAAAATTTACAACCATTACGATATTAGCTGTAAGAACTGCTTGACCTGCATGTATTGATCACAGCTGTTTACTTCCTTGCATCCTCTCAGTCTCTTCCATTGCACAGCCTCTCCCTCTTACTTTATCTAGGCATCTCCCAGCAACCATAGGGTGTCCTGTTTGGGGGACTGTTCCATCTGCCTGTGATTCTTCCTACCACTTATAAATTTGAATGACAATCCACAATCAAGATTATGTGATTGGTTAAGTCCACAGCTGACAGCAGAGCTGGATAAATAATTCATATCAACCTTAAAGGGAGAGTAGAAGAAGGAGCAAAGAGATTAGACCTGGAGAGTAATCAATAGAAAGTAAGAATTGTCAAATAATATCCTTTGAATGTGATTTGTATGCATAAAACTCATGTTGAAGCTTGCAGCAATGTCAGAGTGAGGGCTAGTGGAAGATGCTTGAGACTTAGATAATTGCGTTAATGACTTTTCTCATTGCAGTGGTCAAATAACTGATTAAAAAAGCAAATTAGGAAAGGGAGTTTATATGGTTTGCTCTCACTGGAGTCAGCACAGTGGCAGGGTTTGAGGCAGATGCTTTTGTTACATCTACGATCTGCAGAGAGAGATAGATGCTGGTGTTCACCTTGCTTCCTTTTGTGTTGTCTTAGACCTCTGACTATGGAAGAGTTCCACCTGCATTTAGGCTGGGTCTTCTCATCTCAGTTAGTCTAATCTTGAAACCTCCTCACAGATATGCCCAGAACTTATGTGATTGGAGATCTTGCCAGATAGACCATCAATATTAACTATCATAGTTATGAATCTTCTGTTGTGAGATTTTTCGTGGAGAGCCATGTACAGTCATCTTTTCACCCAGTTTGAGGACCAATTGACAGACCAAGAAATAGATTAGTGTATTAGAAAACCTGTGAGTTTGTTGGAGTTATAGAAGTTTGTTGAGTTCTAGGTACAGGGGTTGGGAGTTCGTTACAGCATGAGGAGACGTTACTTACAGCAACATGATTGACTCTAAGGTAGTTTCATCACTGAAAATCCACCCATCATGGTGACAACTACAGGAAATGTACAGAACAGCTCTCAGAAACAGAAATTCAAGTTTTACAGTAAATAGAAACAACTTAGCTACAGACTCAAAATGGCTTCCAGGAACAAAATGATGTCCAGCTGGTTCTTCAGTCAGCTTACCTTGAACTCACAGAAAATAAATGTGAGCCTTTAAGATCATTGGCCAAACTAAAATGGTTTGAGTTACCCAGTGTATTATTTACTTTTTGTTAATGTTCAAAGCTCAAACAGAGCTGGAAAGAAACATACCTTGGCAATCAGGAGTCAAGGACCCACATAGCTCTGAAGTGGTGAAGGTATCTCCATTGGAGCTCTGAAAGGGAAGGCATAGGCCCTCCTAGACTTCTCTAATGGCCCTAAAGGCCATTCCCAGCATATGGAGCCAGGAGAATGGCTAAGCCACACCATTCCTTAAACTTCTTTCATGCCATAACAGCTTTTTCCAGCCTCAAAGGCAGGAAAGTAGCCAGTTTAAGGTAAAAATAGGGTACAAAAAAATCACCAATCACTGAGCAGTCACTGTCAGAAACCCTCCAATACATGAGTTCAAAATTCCACCAATCCCAGGCCACACTGGAAAGCTCCATCCTCCCCCAGGAAACCCTAGCTAAAGAGATGTATTCTGCTGCATTCACTGCAGCTACAGCTGCTGCCTTCCTTCCAAGTGGAAGCAGCCAAGTCCCTGGGTACTTCCCTCCCAATAAATCTCCTTTGTGAGATTTGCTGAGTGGAGCTGTTAATCTGTGATACTTCAGCTCAGCAGGGAACATCTTCCCCTCAGACCCATGATATGGCCACCTTTCCTCTCAGAGTTCCCTTGGAGACACCTTCCAGACATCAGAGCTGTGTAGTTACTTGGCTCCCAACTGCCAAGGAACCTTCTGTTATTGTTCACAGCTGGGACAGAAATGGAAGAAAAGCTGCCCTGGCAGTCAGCAGTCAAGGAATCACACAGCTTTATATCAGATTTCTTGTGGTGGCAGTTGTCCAGTGTGGACTGGGATTGATAAGATTTTGAGCTCAGTGATTAATGGGATTTTGAACCCTAGGATTGGTGGGTTTCTGGCTCAGGGACTGCACAATGATTGGTGGTTTGTTGTTGTTTTTCACCAGAAACTGGTTACTTTCCTGCCTTTTGGGACTGAAATGGTTGTTATGGCAGTTAGTCTGGTGGCATGACTTAGTCATTCTCCTGCCTCAAGGGGCTGGGAATTGCCTTAGGACTATTATAGCATCTAGAGTGCAAGCCTATTGAGAGACTGGCAACAGCCACTAGGGCTATTTCAAAGGTCTGGGGGATGAGTTTAGCTACATTTCTTCTTGGAGGGGCTAGGAATGGCCTGAGAGGTCAGGGGTGTGGCTGGGGCTAGCTGCTTGTAGGACTCCAGGGGTAGGAAAGGCTGTTAAGGCCATAAGAGAGGACTGGGGGATGGAGCCTACCCCCTTGCAATCCTACAAGGGCCTACATATTTCTTATGCTACAAGTAGTCACGAAGAGTCAATGAAAGGACGAATATATTCTAGCTTAAATTTTCAGGGGATAATTGAATCATGGAGTTGGGGGATGGGTATTAGGAGCAGAAGCAGGATCACTGGTCAGGAATAAGAAGGTGGATGGGAAGTAGAATTAGGTGATATAGCCTTAGATCCCACTCCCAGGGAACCTACTCCCCCCAACAACACTCCACATCTTCAAGGTTCCCCAACCTTACCAAACAGTACTACTAGCTGGGGGCCAAGAATTCTAACACAAAAGCCTATATATGGGGCATTTTATGTTCACACCAGAACACTCCATCTCAGGAATCCTATTGTAGTTGGTAGGAAATGGATTAAAATGGCACACATACACAGATGCATCCCTATAGCCTTTGTTCTCAATGCAGCGTTATGGAGAGGTGCTGCATACTGTGCTAAGTGTGCATCTGCCTTGCCACAGATGAACATAAAGAACTCAGTGATCTGACCACTTCCCTTGGGTTTGCCTCTGCCTTCTTGCTTAGCCCTATAACTATTTGACATTAAATATAAGATGGAAACATGTGCTAGGATAGAGGGAGAGAAACAGAAAGAGGTGAAAAGAGTGGGACCATCGGTCAGCAAGTAGCCTCATGAGATGGCAAAGTGATATGGGCTTGGAAAATGGCTCAGTGTTTGCTTGGCAAGCTTGGTGGTTCACACTTGTGGCCCCAGGACTGGGGATGTGGAGACAGACAGTTCTCTGACCCACCCTGGCTAGCCTAGACTACTTGGTGAGCTCTAGGTCACCAAGTGTCCAAACTGAGGTTAGACATATTACCTGAGGATTGGCAACCAAATTTGTCCTCTGCCCTACACATACAGAGAGAGAGAGAAAGAGAGAGACAGAAAGAGACACACAGAAACACGAGAGAGGGAGAGGGAGAAAGAGAAAATTATCACCTTTGAATTAAAGTGCTTTTCTTAATTCCATATTAAATAAGGAGACTAACTTTTCCAAAGTTTATTTCAAAATACAGTTGCATTTCTCCAGTTGAACTAAAATAACTTCAGTAAGTGCTTATTGACCCACTTTTTCACTTATATTTAGAGACAAGATAAAGTTCTTCCAAGGGAAAGCTCCTCGGTCTTATTCTTAGGTCATCTCCCGCTAGTTGCAAGTGTGACAGAAAAGCTGGCTCATTAGCACTGTGGTGATGCTTGTGTGGGAAGACTTAGCATCCCGTTTTACTTTGCTGTTTGACATTTTTCTTTCTAATGTGTAATCTACTGAGAGAAGCTAATCCTCAGCTCATCTCTCAGTGGGAAGTGAAGTAATTGCTAATTATCTCATCATGAGTCCGTGAGCACTGCAAAATTTGGTGTGAGCATTTAGTATATGGCACTAATGAACTAACGCTCATGCTTATCTAAGGTGCAGTGTCTCTGTGTGCCTCCCTGATGTCTCCACCAAGGATAAGGCTACAAACACAGAGGGAAGGTGCCCTGGCTGCCTAAAAGTAGCTGAGAAGCAGTAAGGCCAAATTCCCATGAGAGCAAAAAGAAAGCAAGTTTCTAGATAAAGAACATCTAAGAAAAATAAACTAAAATGTAGTATGCTGGGTTAAGAGAAAGGCTCAGTGGGTTTTTTCACTTGTCACGCATGCCCGAGAAACTGAGTTCCAATCCCCAGAACTCACATAACACAGGGTTCATGGTGACCATCTGCAATCCCAGAGCTCCTGCAGTGAGTTGAAAAGGACATGGAAACACAAGAGTCCACATAAGGAAATAGGTGAGGACCAACCCTTGAGATTATCCTCTGATCAACAGACAGGATGAATGGCACATGTGTGTCACAATAACACACACAAATGTATGCATGTACATTATACACACTCAAAGACAAAATGTAAAATTAAAATGTGCTATACCAACATGAAGGATCCTTTTCAGAGAAACTGTCAGTCTCCTTGGCTGAATCCAGATCATAGACAGGTTTTCTCGAGCTTATTTGGTAACTTTTTATAAAAATGGATTTGTTGCCAAAAATAAAAAATTGGCAGAGTGCACATAAAAATGCAATCCATATCATTTACTTTTGCAAAAGACGCCTATATAACCAAGTCCCATCTGGTTTCTGTTGGATAGAGCACAGAGAGCATGAAACCCCCAATCCTCCTTTGTCCCCACCTGACCTCTTCCTCAGCTCACCACCTGAAGCCACACGTTTGTGTTCCCAGCTAGTTTTTTTTTTTTTCCATATTCAAACTGTACCTGATTCAGCAGCCAGCACATCAAAACTGAGAAACATTCTTGGTCAAGTTCTTCAACTGAGCCACACCCTGCCCTCATTATTTGGGCATCATATTATGCGCCCCGTTGTGATGATATACTCTGACAAAAGCAATGAAAGAAGGATTACTTTGGGTCACAGTTCCAGGTTACAGTCCATTATAGTAGGGAAGTCACAGTGAAAGGAGACTTAAGGTTGATCACATGGCCACCAAAGTCTAGAGGCAGAGATCTGATGAATGCGAGTACCCAATTACTTCTCAATTACTTCTTTTATACTCAGTCTGGGACCCCAGCCCAGGGAATCATGCTTCTCACACTTAAGGGGTGTTTTCCTACCTTAATTAACTGCACAGACATTCCCAGAGGCTAACCCAATCTAGATAATCCCTCACAGGGGAAGCTGGAAGCTTGGCTATTAGGTGATTCTAAATTCTGTCATGTGAACAAGCTACATTGAACATCACAAGCATTAAATATTTTAATGCCCAGCCCATAACCAAACAAAGAGGATATAGCACTGAAGTGTGAGTGCTTTCTGAAGTTCTCCAGGGTCCAAAAATGTACAACAGTACTTGGGAATTTCTCAAACTCTCTTCCACTGGACTCAAATAATCAGGGAGCACCAAGAGCAGCAGAAAGGTGGATGGAAAGGTACACAGGAGGAAGGGGAACATAAGACAAGTACCTTAGACTTTAACAGTGCTTGTTACTGTGAGATAGCAGATCTATCTGCTGCTCCCTCTTCCCCACTCCAAGCCATGCCTCCTGTAGGCTCTCTCCAGGGGCAGAGCTGATAAGCAGGCATGCTGTGACCTTGTAGCTCTTCCAGAGTTTTCCTCTTCTGCCTTGCAGTTGTGAGATGACCTGGGTTATAACTGTACTTTTTGCCTTGTGATCTCCAGCATGCAGGCTAGGTCATGTGGTATGACACTTACCCTGCCTCTCCTCCAACTTAAAAGAATAAGAAACTTGCTTTGGTCTTGGGATTCAAAGGGAAACAGGGTATCTAGAAGGTGCCATCTCTTCTTTCAGGGTCCTCCAAAGGCTGCCCCAATCTTTGCCGGGATTGTCTGTATTTCCTAATAGTCAGGACCCCTGCCATGGTCTCCATAATGGCTGTCCCTCCTATGGAAACACATCTTCATGCCTGCGAGTTTGCTTTCTCTCTCAGGTCATGATGTTCTAACTCTCTTAATAAAGCAAATCTGAAGGAGAATCCATCTCAGCTTCCTTTCTGTGAAACTCCTGCTCTTACTTTTCTAGTTTTTAAAGGTTCATTTACTTTGATTTTCCCTGATTGGATGTCTTGTCTAAATGTATGTGTGTGAGTCCTATGCATGCAGTGCCCTCAGAGAAGCCAAAATAGGTATCATATCACCTGGAATTGTAGTTACAGACAGTGATGAGCCACCATGCAGGTGTTAGGAACCGCTGCAAGAGCAACAAGTGGTCTTACCACTGATCCATCTTCATCCCCATGCCATGCTCTTTATAATAGTTATATATTAGAAATAACCTAGAAAAGTTAGATTCCAACTGCCATCCTGGCTTTAACACTAGCTGTCATGAGTTGAGTCCTCTCTTTGGTATCAGTTCCTCAATATTTTCATTTTAAATATACAAATACAGGTTTGATCACCACAGATTTAGAGCATTTACTATAACCAAAAATGTTCAACTGGGCTATGGTCATTTAATCATGAAGTAAATGAGCAAAGAGGCAAGCTGTGTTTGGATAAATAGGTCAGCAATTTCAACTAGATTTCACATTTGCACTGTGCCTGGATTTGACCTTCATCTTTCTTTAGCTTCTTATTTCTCATGAAAAGTTGTCACATCTCCAAAATTAGAAGGCACATTTATAATTGGCAAGATCTCCAGTATCATTTAATTTTCAACCTACATTTTAAGTGCCAAGCAGATGCTTGTTTTCATCCTGCTGCTGCTCTGTCTCAGGAACCTGGTGGGGAACTCAGCACCTGGCAGATTACCAAAAAATGTTCAATGTAGAGGATAACTAAAAAACTTTCAGAAAATTTTGTCCTTACCTTTACGTTTTCTGTGACTTTATTTTCAGTCTTAAAATATCAAAACATAAATGTGGAAATGTGTTCTTTCTTTTATGTGATATATAATTTATTATTTATGCTGTGAGTCAGGGTTTCTCCATGTAACATGAAGCTCAGGTTGATCTGGGCCTTGTGACCCACCAGCCACAGCCTTCATAGTTCTGAGATTACCACACAGTTTTAAGTTCTTTCATAAACATTTTCCTTCAGATCCTAATATATGGTCCTGTCCCAATTAGTTATTTGCTAAATCTTCTTAAGCATTTTACTTTAATTACTGAACAATTCAATGCTTATTCTATCTGTCTATACCTTCTTTCCATTTTCTGGATCTCTAGACTTTAACTGTCTTAGAAGAAGAAGTAAAGATTACTTTCACTCTCTCACCCCACTTCCCAAGCACCAGAAAGCTGGTGAGGAGAAGTAAAAACCTGGATCAGAGAAGCCAGTTATAACTGGCTTTAGGTGAGGCTCAGTTGGTAGAGTATACCTGGCATGCATTCAGAAAGCCTGGGGTTCCATCCGCAGCACCAAATACACCAGAGTGGTGATACATAGTGCTAGTATCGACTTTCTTGGTAGACTGCATCAGCAGCTTCCCCTTCTATCTCCTTACCTCTGCTTCTGCACATTCCCTTCACCATGTTGATAAAGCCACCTTCCCAACCACATCTATTCTCCTGCGTCTGTTCTCCCAATATTGGATAAGTAGCATGTTGAAATAATCCACTCGGGAAAGTTACAAATCACCAAGTTTTGTTAAGCCAGTAAGAGTATAATGAGTCCTTAGCCAAAAGCAGACACCTTCCTGGGAACGAATATTGGTGCTGAGACAAAGGAGAGCAGGGTTTTTAAAGTCATAGGCTGCAATCACATCACTCCTGGCCCAGGCCAAGGAGGTTTACACAATGCAACCTTTGACCTTTGTGAAACATCATCAGAGGCCATTCCTTCAAAGGGACCAAACTGTGTATATCGGGACCCTTTTTGATTCAAGAAGGAGAGATTCTTGTAAAATACTTTATCCAGAAAAATGAGAAGCCTTTTCTGTTTGCAGACAAATGTGGAGGAAGTGAGGGGTCAATGCAACTCGACCCTTTTCTAAGTTATTTCAGTCTGCCCTTGGCAAATTCATTGTCTAGTGGGGACAGTTAGCAGTGCATGCCCCTGCACACTTGCTGCCTCAATTCAGATGACATATTAGTCTTACACATAGCCTGAGTTTTCCTTTTACCCTATGTTGTATGAGACTTTTCCTGGGGCAACATGACACACACATACCTACTCACCACTAATAAGAAGTCCATGACAGAAGATAACGGAGAATACATCAAAGTCCAAGTTGGTTTTGCTTACAGGAAAATGGGTGAGGAGCTATGTACAGGGGCATGGGTAATACAAAGGCAGCTTCTTGATGGACACTGAAAGCCCAGCCCAGCCTGGGTGATGATTCACCAAAGCTGCATCACTGGAACTTTCTGCATGCCTTGCAGGAAGCTTATCAGGAGGAAGAACCTCATCTTGGCAGTGTCGTTGTTCATAGTTCCCCTGTCTAGCCCCCAAGTTGTTTACTGCTTCTATCACCATCAGGAGAGGCTCCTTGTGACCTTTGCAATTATCACCTTTCCAAGGTTTGTGAAGTTTCCTTCCTTGCTTAATCTAATAAGCCTCCAGCATCTTTCCTGGAGGGAACATTTCAGCTGACAAGAAACTTCTGGATAGCACCCAGAATCAGCCTGTGGAACGTCACTATGGTTTCCAAAGTTCCAACTTATCCCTAAGCCATTGGGGATCTTTCCCCTATGTATTTAGACCCTATAAGTAACCCAACCAATGGAAACTTAAGCCTGCGGACTATTTGTTACAGTCCAGAGAGCTGACTCAAGTTTTAACATTGATTACAGCTTGGACCTGAACTATAAAAATGAAATGGCAGGCACTTGATTTAATGTCCTAAGATTAGAGTCCTTAGGGAGCTGTGTCTCTTTGATCAAACTTAATTTATAGCAACAGAACCATCTGGGGCTGATTTCTGTGAACATCATTTTTTAAGAAAAAATATCACCAAAAAAAATCACCACCTTCCACTCTGAGTTACATCCTTTTGTGGAAGTGATAGCAGTTATATTTACATGAGTACATTCGTTTTTTTGTTTGTTTGTTTGTTTGTTTGTTTTTTTATTGGCCCCAATTCATGCACTGGGACTTTTAATCTCAATCCTGAAATATTTAGGTTTAGCTTGACTTTCTAGCATCCATAAATTCATTGGCTCATAACAGAGGATAGAAAAGTTAAATGATCTGAAATACATTTTACAGGAGACTTCCATTTTTCAATAAATGTTCAGAAAATAGGACCACATTCTCCAGAAAGGAATATATTAAAGCCATGCTGGAGATTCCAATAACTTGTGATGTTCACTATGGATTATTTAGATGTTTATAACCAAGAAGAAAGGTTTTCCAACAAAATCTGATGAATTATGCTTTCTAGGGCTGTTTTCCCAATACAGTCTCATGTCTTGGCCCAAAAAAGAAAAGCTTTTAGAAAATAATCTGTCTTAGAACAGATAATAAATTGTCCTGACAGATCTTCATCTTCCTAATTCCCATATAGACAGTTTCCAGTCCTTCAAAATTGGGCTCAATACAGACAGTGATACATAAGGGTTGTTTGTCCCTCTCCAGTAACTGCCTACTGAATGCGACTTTTGTACTCAACTCCCACGTCCACGTGCTGCCAGCCTCCCATTTGTCAAAGGCACAAATGGCACTAGCGAAACTCTACTGCTTCATCTTAAAAAGAAAGTATGGTGTCTCCACACAGCTGCTGTGTGCTCCTGGCCATGTCAATGTGTTCTGGTTGTCTATCACACAGAAAGCATGAGGCTGGACGCTGCACTGGATCATGATGAGCAGTAGTAAGGTTTTCAGAATGTGCTGCTATAGCAAGAATATGCATTTCTTCATTCACTCTCCCATTCTTGTCTTTGTGAAACACTGACTGTCATAGTGGTTACAACCTATTGAACACTTACTATGTGCCAAGCCTGTGCTCAATGTTTGATACATAGGAGGCACCTGGACTCAGCATGTCATACAAGGGACAGGCATGGACTCTGCATTTCATACAGGAAAGGTGCCTGTTCTTATTTCTCCTTATACAAGGGTCATCTGTGCTCAGAATTCTCTATACTGGAGGTGAATCCTCATCACACTCTCTACATGGGAGGTGCCTACACTCAATTTTCCCTAGGTAGTAATAGCTTTGTGCTCAGCATTCCATACACAGGGAGTGGCTTATTCAATGATTGCTACAAATGGACATACCTTTAAAATAAATTATTTTTAAAACAAAAATGATTGTTTCTCTCTCCCTCTCTCCCTCTCCCTCTCTCCCTCTCCCTCTCTCTCTCTCTCTCTCTCTCTCTCTCTCTCTCTCTCTCTCTCTCTCTCTCTCTCCCTCCTCTGTGTGTGTGTCCATGTGTCTGTGTATCTGTATGTATGCCCCTGTATGTATGCCCCTGAAGCTGGAGTAAAAGGCTTGCAAGCTATTGGTGGTTGCTGTGAACTGAATTGCAGTCCTCTGAAACAGCAACAAAATTCTCTTAATGGCTGAGCTACGTTTCCAGCCTGTACCTACTTTTATTATGCTCATTTTGCAAAAGAAAGAAGTTCACCTAATTTTCATGCCTCCAAGTTCACTTTGTGTCATTATTACCACTATCATCTTTTTCACAAGAACATCAAATCCTAGGTTGGGGCTAGTGGCTCACTGAGATGGCTCAGTGGGTAAGATGAATTGTGATGCAAACATGAAGACTCAAGTCTAAATGCCTGGCACAAACAAAGAAGTTGTGTGTGACCAAAGGGGATCCTATTAAGCCAGGACTATGAAGGATGGAGACAGCAGGATCCCTGGGGCTTGCTGATTACCAACCTAGATCCATCTTCAGGGAGAGAACCTGCAACAAAAAAGAAAAGAAAAAAAGGTAGAGACTGATAGAGGAGGATACTGGATATTCTTCTTTGGCTTCCATGCACACATGGTCATGTGCACTTGCACTCACATACACATATAAAAGATTATTGAGTCCTAAAATTAGTGGGAACGAGCAATTTCTCACTTTCTCTATAAATAAAGTTACACATTTAGAAAATAAAAATATAGCATGCCCAATTACATTTGAATTTCAGATATGATTTATTCTAGTACAAGTATGCCTCATACAATATTTGGGACATATTTACACCGAAGTTATTCAGGGTTAATTTCAAGTTCAACAGTAAATGGGCATTTTGTATTTTATCTAGCAACACTATTTATAAACCTACTGTAGATTTCTAAAACTGGATCCAGTTAGTGTCTTATCTATGCAACTTGTATAAGATCCGATGAGTCAGAATATCACCTGACAGTACCCCTCAAGTCTTTAGATAATTAGACTTTTCCTGTGTGTATCAGGAGAGACCATTGTTTATAGGTGTCCCTACAGAGTCATGTGTCTGATGTGTTATTTGTAGATCTGTCTCCTAACCCAGATAGAACTTATTTTGAACTCTGAGACTCTGAGTTCTCTCCAGTTGACAACTGATGGGCAGTGTTTGCAGCAAAACTTTCCAGGCTGCTACATTTCATTCTTGGACTGTGTGAGACACTATTTTCACATTTCCTCAACAATCATAGAAAGAGTATACCTGTTCTGTGAGAGGCATAAATTCTAGGCACTGAAGAGAGTATGTGAGGAAATTGAGAAACCAAGGAGAAGGAACATCACTAATTTAATATGAGAATAATAGCATGAGGGAAAACGGAAGTTAGGAGGAACAGGCTTGGGCAGGTGCATAAACCAGGCTATTCAGATAAGTATCAATGAGTAACCGATGGAAACACGTATCATTCCATGCCCTTCAGGGACTTTCTCTTGACAAAATGTCTTGCAGAATTCTGAGATAAGTTCTTATTGTTGGTAAGGTCAGACAAATGGGTATGGGGGGAGGAACAATGTTTAAGAGCTTCTTGCTCTCTGCATATCGTGAACTCGGAGAATTTTAAAAGTAACGTTCTTGATGGCTGTGCCTTAGACACTGTAACTGCCACACCTAATTCCCACCTCTGTGGGTGACTTCCTTCTGACTCCATCTATATTCTGGTTCCTTTAGATTCTTTGATTCCATAGGTTGTAAAATGAGTGTACATTGAAACTCATTTAATATGATTCCTGGAAATATCTTCAGGTTGTTCAGAAACACTACCATGTTTACCAACGACAGTAACACATTTTTGTGGACTTGAAGCTCCCAAATGTGAGCACCACTCCATTGTTTACCTTTTCTTTCTGGTTGAAGGTAAGCCATCAGTTATAGCATTCAGAAACCATAGTAGACCATAACAGGGCAAGAAGCACTTAGAACTGGGTCTCAGCTGTCTACCAGCTCTTCCTAATACATTCTTGAACAGGTTCATCTTTTTGAGCTATAGATTCTTTATACATGAAAAATTATACATGTAAAAAGAATTGTGATGAAGATTAAATAAACCAATTGGCTAGGGCAGTCAGATGTTGGTTCTCTTAGCAATAACTCTTTTTTACATTTCAAGTTAAGTAAAATGAATTCCATATATGAATAAAATATAATCCAGGGCTCTTTCTCAAAAGTCATCATCAACTGGATGGACTTCAAGTCAAGAATCTTATCTTAGTTTCTTATCTGAAAGCAATCACATCATATCCTACGGAATCATATGATAACTATGAGCTATGACCACTAAACCTTAGGTTTAGTGAGAAGCCTTTTCTCACAAACATTTCATCAGTGATTTTGTGATCAAGGCTGCAAGTAAGAAAATTTAGGTCTCACATAGTAATGTTAATGAATTTACTTAGTGTCATACCTGTGACAGGAATGTTGATTTTTGAAATGGATTGTTCACAACTAGAAAAACAGAGTATTACTTTCAATGTGGCTGTGTGATGAACTTAGAAGAGTCTCTTTTTATATTAGATTTTACTTTAAAGTGTGTGTGTAGGAAGGGTATGTACACATGAGCGAAGGTGTCTACAGAGGCCATAAGAGGACATCAGATCCTCTAGAACTGGAACTACAAGAGGTTGTGAGGCACCTGATGTGGGGTCTGAGACCTGAACAGAAGTCATCTGCAGAAAAGTATATGCTTTTAACCACTGAGCCATCTCTTCAGGCCCTAGAAGAATTGTTTGTTTGTTTGTTTGTTTGTTTAGAAGCATATTCTATCCAACTCATATAGTCTGTGTAAGTCTGGGTTCCCAAACACTATAGTACCAGGGAAGAAATTGGAGAGCCATGAATGAATTTACCCTTTAAGCAAGAATAAGAATGTGGTTTGTCAAGTACCCTGGAAGAGGGATGGGCAATAACTAGAATATCAATTCAGGAAAGGGTAATTAGCTGGGCAGAGTTAGAGTAAGCTTCTCTACACAGTTTCCTGCATGTAAACCGAAATCCAAAGGCCAGTGTGCAGGTCTGGAGGTTAGAGTGTGCCCACTGTGCACATAATTTCCAGTTGTGAAACTCTGCCGTGCAAATGATGGTGATACAAACCAGGAACACACAAATAAGTTCAGCCATTAAGGTCACAGTGTACAGGGGAGCAGCTCCGTGCTGCCACGTCATAGCATTCACTGGCTAGCAACCTGGACCATGCTTGTAGGATCCACATAAGCTTCCTTTCACACAATCCAGGCAGTTAATCACTGCCCCTTCCTAAGCAGTGCAGTGCTTTGGCTGATGGAGTCCTTCTGTCCAGGAGGCTTTACCTAGAAAGAATGCTGTAACTTCCCTCTGCCCAAGAAGATCTTTGTGAAACTTGTGACTTGCCTTATTTGTTATTTCTTAATTTTAAAAAAATTATTTGACTTTTCAAACTTAGATATACGCATTTGTGTCTGCATATAGGTATGTACATATGAGCACATCTGCCCATGAATCCCAGAAGAGAGCACAAGGTCTCCTGGTGAAGGACTTACGTGTGTTTATGAACTGCCTAACATAGATGCTAGTAACAGTACATAGTCTTTACTACTAAAACACCTATCCAGCACCTTTACTCTGTTAAGTTAAAAAAAAAATCCTTTGAAACCAAATCTATTTATGGGGGGGGGGGGGGGGGCTGGGGGGAAGCACCATGTTTGTGTTAAAAATACAAACATGTATTTAAAATTACTTCTAAGCAACAATCCATTTTAAATGATTATTTCCATTACACTGCAATTTATGTCTGGTGCTAACTAGTGAAATAGAAATAAATTACTTTCAACATCAGTCCAGCTCTCTTCCCTTTTCTCGAATGCTCTCATTACCTTCGTCTGGAACATTTTTCTACAATAGCATCTCTGCAATGCCAGCTACTGTAATGGACTGTTCTTATCAATTACTAGGAAGTCACACTTAAGAAAGCAGAATAGGTTGGGATTCCTTTACCAGGGTGAGCCTGCAGTGCTGAATAAACACCCACGAGATGTTTATTCCTTTCTGTTTATTTTCAAGAGAAATCGGTGTGTACATGACCCCTCACTGTCGGAAAGGGGGTTATATACATGTAGGCTTCAAGAAAGCATCTGGGAACGTGGTACAGAGGATTTGATTTGCTGCGTGAAGGAATAATGTTGCAGATGTTACAATATTTTACTGAATTAATGGGCTTTTCTTATCCATTATTTCAAGTGATCTTCAAGGGAAATCTAGACTATCAAAAACACAGATATTGTGCTTTCTAGTTATGATTCCTGTAATTTCAGTACTGGGGAAGTAAGGCAGGAGGATCAAGAATTCAAGGTCACCACAGGCTACATAGAGAGACTATCTCAAAAAAAAAAGATTCCCTCCCCTTCTCTCCTTCTGCTCTCTCTCTCTCTCTCCAATTAGTTTGAGAAACAAGATGTAAGTGCTCTTTTGTGCTTGACACCATGCTTTTGTCCTGCCATCATAGATTCTAACCCTAAAAATCTATAAGACCCAAATTAAATGATTTCTCTTAAAAGTTGCCTTGGTCATGGTGTTCTGTCACAGTAATAGAAAAGTAATTAAGACATAAGTTAGGAGTGGACTGTGGCTGTGACAGTTGTGACCATGCTGTGTTCGGAGGAACGTAGAAGACTTTGGGACTTTGAACTAGAAAAGCAACTGAATGCTGTAAGCAGAGACAGTCTTGCTAATAACCATGTGCACTATAGAGTCCAACTCAAGAGGTATCAGAGGGGAAGAAAATTAGCAACTGAGCTAGAGACCATTCTTTGGATATTTTGGGAAGGAATGTGGCTGATTTCTGCCCTTATTCTAAAACTGCCTGAGGCTAAATTGAAAAAAAAAAAAAAAAAGCAACTGGATTAATATACTTGGTGTGGAGGATTTCAAGCAGGCTAATATTGATCAACTTGACAATGCTGTCCATACAGTTCTGGCTTTAGAGTCATGAAGGTACACAAGTGAATGGGTTGTGGAATCGTCTTCTGCGGTTAAGGAGAGCCACTAAGGCCAGGCATGTGTCAAGGGAGTCCCTGCACAGAAGCCCTGAGAGGCCATTGAGTAAAGTTGTGAAAGTGAAATCTGGACTACATTGGAGACCCCAAGATGTTGGGGATGCCAGAGTCATGAGACATTTTCCAAGGAGAGGTACAGACAGGGAGTGGAGGGCTGTGGTCAGCAAAACTGGAAGGACAGGGTCATTTAACACTTCTGGGTTTCAGTCTCTCTTCGTTCCAGCATTTCCTCACTGTGTCCCCACTCCTCCCTTTTGGAATGATAATGTATATTCTTGCCATTGAATGTGGAAAATGTGTGACTAGATTTTTTTATAGGGTTACAATTAAAAGACTGCCTTGAACCTCAGAAAATATTTGAGTTTTGGACTTTTAAACACTGTGGAAACTGTCAAGGATCAAGGGACTTTTGAAGTTGAACTAAACACATTTTGATTCATGATATGACCACAAGCCTATAGAGGCCAGAGAGTTGAATGTGATGGTTTGGGTGAAAATGGGCCTTGTAGATTCATATGTGCGAATGCTTGTCAACAGTTGCTGGGAAGGATTAGTTAGGACGTACGAACTTGTTGGGGGAGTTGTGACACTGGGCATAAACTTCAGGCTTCAAAAAACTTTTGCCATTCCTAGTGCTTTCTCTCTTTCTCTTTCTCTTTCTCTTTCTCTTTCTCTTTCTCTTTCTCTTTCTCTTTCTCTTTCTCTTTCTCTTTCTCTTTCTCTTTCCCTCTCTCTCTCTCTCTCTCTCTCTCTCTCTCTCTCTCTCTCTCCTTCTCCTTCTCTTCTCTTTTCCTTCTCCTCCTTCTTCTTCTCCTTCTCTTTCTCTTTCTCTTTCTCATCTTGTGGATCAAGATGCAAGCTCCAAATTGCTCCTGCCTCCATGCCTTTGTTCTGTCACCACAGACTGAAACCACAAACCCCAAAACAGATATTTTCTTTTATTAAGAAATATATAGACAATGTTAGCCAAATTCTATTACTATATAGACTGTAAAATGTCTTATGTTTTCTCATGGGAAACTTGGGACCAAACTTTTCCTTTTCCACCTTACTCTTGAAAAGCAAGAATAAGAAACTATGAATGTCGTATTTAGAGAACCAGAGTAATGATAAGCTGTGTAACTAAGAAAGATGCTTTCATGTAGCAAACCACTGCTGTGAATTTGCCCCCACTTTGTCAAAATGATGGCCTAAAATCCCCCTGCAGTCGTGAACAATTCATTCTTAAATTCTTCTGTCCAGTGTTTTGTCACAGCGAACAAAGAAGCTAACACAAAGAGTTGGGGCCAGAGGAGTGGAGATGTTCCTATGTTAATCATGGCTGATGGTTCTTAGGTCTTTAGAACTGGTTTGTGAGGCGAATGTAGAACAGATTTGACCTAGAGAAACCACAGATTGTTATAAGCAGAGCTTAACCGGCAATTATGGTGAGTGTTCGGAGGACCAAAATACCATTAGAAATAAGGACTGTAAGAACTGTGCTCATGAGGTTTTCGTAAGGCATGAAGTACTCTGTCAGGAATTAGACTACAAGTAATTCATGTTACGTTCTGGCAACGAATTTGTTTACATTCTGCAGAGTCCTAAAGAGGTGAGCCAGGCACAGTTATAACAGGTCAATTAACCTGGTGGAAGAAATATCAAGGTAGTACTGCATTCAAACTGCAACATGGTTGTTGCTAGCTTCTTTTAGTTTGGGTATCATGAGAATTAGGAGAAAAAAGTAGAACAGAACACCTGGAAAATATGCAGTCCAGTGAGAAAGGAGCTGGACACAATCCAAATGGGCAAAGTCCAGACACAATGGCTTTAATTGTAAAATATTTAGGGCTGTTAAAGGGAAACTCTGCCTTTTATGCAAAAATAAAGGAAATGTACCTCTAGGACAAGACCTTCACTCTCAGTGTTTGTCAAGGCTTGACGGGATTAAGGGACCCCTAGCCACCATTCACAGACACTTCTAAGAGAGATGTGTGCTTGGTATTTCCTGTTCTGTTATTTTGCAGAGTGGAGAAAATACCAGCTTAGCAAAGAGAAATGCAAAATCATCTGAAATGTCTACATTTGACAGAAAGGTCAAGAGAAATTTTAACTGATTGAGTCAGTTAGTTAGTGTTATGTTTCTCAAAAACACAATAAGATCCCAAAATCGTTTACTAAACTTTCTCACATAGGAATAACAAAAATACTCAAATTGTCTACATTTTAAAACATTTATCTTTTATGAAGGAGTTAAAAGTTCAGAATGTGAAATCCTATTAAAACAGGCCAAATTGCATCATCATCATATATAACTAATCCCGAGCAAGCAATTTTAAACCCTTCTTTTTTTATTTTGGTGATTTCAGCACTCTATCATTTATAATATAGGTCCTACATCATAGGGTTACAAAATAAAGAAAACATGCCAGTGTAGTACTGGAAGCCTAACCACATCCTTCCACTGAGCTTAACAAACCCAGTGAGGGGCCTTAAGACTCAAGACTTCTTGACTGTTTCCAGTGAATGGTCCCCTTCAAGGAGGCTTGCAAGATGAAGCTGTCCTCCTCTGCTTCTGGTTGCAGGTTTAAGATGTGCTCGGCTCACATCGGCACTGAAAGAATTGTGAGCATCTTATGTCAGAGTGGAAATAATTTTTATCTGTGATGTAATATTGATGATTCTCTCTTTTACAGGTATTCTCAACTGGAATATCTGTGCATTTAAATATTGATGATCTTTACAGAATTAGCATCTGAAATCTGCTCAAAGACACATAATACAGTAAGTCTATTTTATTCTAAAGTAGTGTGAATAATAAAAAAGGAGAAGCATATTTAGCTGTTTAGCTCTCTGGCTTTTTTAAGGTAAACAAATGTTGGTAGGTGAACCTGACAATATTGCAAATTCATATTAGACAATATTAGCACAACATTAAACCATCAGTTGCTCCTTCACTTGTTCCCATGGTATGTGTGTGTGCGCTTGCGCACATCCACATGCCTGTGTGTTCTAGCAGAGGTCCACCAGATATTGTTTACTAGGAACTACCTACATTTTTATTTTGAGGCAGGGTTTCTCATTAGCCTAGAACTCACTGAGCACTCTAAAATCCCCGGAGATCTACCCATCTCCACTTTCCCAGCTTTGAGGTTACAGCTTTGGTGATTACACATCACTATACTTGGATTTTTAGACTATGGGTACTGGCTCTCAAACCCAAGTCATATAAGCACAATGCAAGTCCTTACCCACTGAACCATCTTCCCAGTCAGTTACCCTTGTTTTTCAATGTGTCATACAAGCAATTTGTTGTTGTTTCACACACTGAAGTGAACACATACAAGATCCTAAGATCCTAGAGAAATCCTCTCTAGTGTCAATTAAGATGTACTTGATCTTGCAACTTGCGCCAGATTCCTGGCAGAAATGGGCTTTAGTGACTACTAGAAAAGAGCAAAGAAAATTTGTCACTTGACATACAACTCTGTTCCTGTTCTCATTAGCTTTGACCTCAGTACCTTGCTGAGCCTCAGATCCTTCAAATGGCTGACATGATGTATTATGGCAAGTAGAGGGGTCTTTCACATGGTGCCCTTAGAAAATTCAAGACAGAAGATGAAAATGCTTCATAGCAATGGGGAAAAGAATGGAGTAGTATCCTCAAAATTACTTTCACTAAATAATACTATACACATTATTAGGGTGAATTCATCTTTCTATTCACCTGAAATTATACATAACAATGTAGTTGGACTGACTTTTCATTCACATCAAAATTTTAGGGCTGAAGGTGTGGGGAGACAGCTCATTGCTGCTCTTACAGAGAATTTTGGTTCAGTTTCCAGCACCCACATTGGGCAATTCACAATCACCCGTAACTTCAGCTCCAGGAGATCCAATATCATCTTCTGGTCTCATGAATACCCACATATATGTATACATATATATACATATATACATATAAATAAAAAAAATTTTAAATTAAGGTTGGTAACCACTTATGCCTTCAGTAAGTCCAGTTAATTTTCAATTAAAGCTGTCATTGTATGCAAACTTTGACAGTTGTTTAGGAAAGGAATAAAAGGGAAGCAGATGCTGATTTGTGAGTTACTGATCCAAGCCCAGATCTTAAACTTAAGGTATCTCTTCCGTCTAATACTGACCAAATGATGTTTCCAGTACCTTCATCTTTTGTTCTAGTTGTCTCTTATCCCCTCTACCAATCAAGGAAAACCAAGTGAGTTATAGGAAAGTAGTTTCTACCCTCTCCTCAGAGATAGCACTACCCAATGGCTCTTTCCAGTTGTTTCAAAAATCTTCGATATTATCACTTAATTCTCATTGCATATGAAAAATTTCACTTCACACATAAAGGAACAAAAAATGAGGAATTCGAGACCCAATAAATCACAGAGTATATACCTAAGGGGCTAGAGAGATGGCTCCGAGGTTAAGAGCACTTGCCGCACTTCTAGAGAAATCAAGTCCAATTCCCAAGACTCAAATTGGATGGCCCAAAACTGTGTATAACTCCAGCTCTGAAGTGGCTGATGCTTTCTTCTGGCCTCCACCCCTCCACCACCACACATACATACAGATACCGCACATACACATACACACAGATACCACATACACATACATGATACAGATACCACATACAGAGAGACACATACATAATCACACAGATATACACATACATACACACAGACACCATACACACATAGACACACACACACACACGTGCAGGCATATAAACATTCATACAAATGATCCATCAAAAAAAAGAAAAGAAGGAGCATCAATTTCTATACAGTCAGACTAAAAAACACCCTGGTTTGGTTATAATCCAGAAATATCTAAATCATTACTATAATTATACAAAAAGATCAAAGAACTGATGTTAATTTCTACCCACTAAACAGTTTAATAGTTCAACTGAGTTCCATTAAGTTGGGTTTCATTATTAATAAATGCTAAATGTTTTCACTGGGCAGTCAAAGAGGTTCATCTCGTCTTGGTTTCCTTTAAAATTTGATTTTAAATGTAAACACTCTGTTCCTCTGAGCCTAACATGTCATGCCTGTCAATTAAACCTGAAGGTTTTAAGTTGAATGTGATCAGCCTGATGCTTATTAGCCTTAGGTTCCTGAAGGTTCACAGGAAATGGCTGATCTTATGGAATAGGGCCCAAGCCAGTTTCCAGTTTCTGTAGTAAACTGAAGAATAACTAAATACAAAACATTGTCTGTGTGGGTAGTTCTTCTAACTCTCCTGTTAATTCTTTTTATTTATTTATTTATTTATTTATTTATTTATTCTATTTATTTATTATCTTAACTCTTTTTTTAAAGATTTGTTTCTATTTGTGTGTGTGTGTAGTCATATGGTATGTATGTCTCCATGGTCTGTGTATCCTGTGGTATATGTGCGGATAGGTGGTATGTGTGAGTGTCTGGAATCTGTATGTGGTATGTGTGGGTGTGTTCAGCATCTGTATGAATGTGTGATGTCTGTCTCTGTGTATATGTGAGTATTGTGTGTATGATATTTGTGCGTGTGTGTATGTGTATATGTGTATGTGGTATCTGTGTGTGTGTGTGTGTGTGTGTGTGTGTGTGTGGTGTCTGTGTGTATGTATGTATATATGTGTATGTGGTATCTGTATGATTATGTATGGTATCTCTCTGTGTATGGTATCTGTATCGTGTGTGTGTGTGTGGTGTCCGTGTGTATGCATATGTGTGGTATCTGTATATGTGTGGTATTTGTGTATGTGCAGTTATAAGTGTCTATGTGTGATATTTGATATGGGCATGTGTGTGTGCAGTGTCTGTATGTGATATACATCCATCAGCACCCTTCCTGGAGTCCCTCTGTCCACTGAGTCTTTACAGTCTTTCTCATCTTTATGTCACCCATCCTTGTGTCTCTCATCCTCATGTTGCCACTGAAGTCTGACTATGCAGAGTGGCTGCATAGTTCCCTTCTGAGAATAACTTTTCACAGATGACCATCACATGGACGAGAATGTGGCCCTCTGTAAGTGATGGTTTTCCTGGGGGTATGCATACCCAAGTCTTGAGAATGCACTGACAGAGGCCAAATGTTTGAGTATCAGTTGTTAAAAGAAACAGGAAAAGCCCCAGCCTCAAGAAGTTGCCATGAATCATCAAGAAAGGAAGCACATGAGGAAAGTGCCTTGTTAGTTAGTTAGTCAGTCAGTCAGTCAGTCAGTCAGTTAGTTAGTTAGTTAGTTTGTTGTTGAAGGGACAGAAGGGAATGGCCTACAATATAGAATCTTGAGAATATATATGAAAAGAATGGCAGTGTTCTGAGAGATAAATACCATAGAGAATTGGTCATGAAAGGCAGCACAAGCATTTAAATAACACCAAGAAAAGTACTTTCAACAATTAGATATCATGGCTGTTTTATTGAGGGGTACATGTATCTGTGTGGGTATGTATGCATATCTGCATGTGTTCAGGTGCACATATGTGGGGTTCACAGGCATGCATTTGCATGTGGAAGCTAAAAGACAACCACAACTATTGTCTCATAGTCATTATCTGTCTTGCTTTTTAAGACAGACCATCTTACTGACCTGTAACTTGGCAACTTAACTTGGCTGGCTGAGCTCCAGGGATCCACCTGTCTCTGCCTCCTCAGCATTGGGGCACAGGCACACACCACCATGCCTGACATTTTATATTTTGTAGGAATCAAATATGTGCTTGCACAGCAAGTACTTTACTGACTTCCTAGCCCTACTTTGGGTCTTTCTCTGTTCAGTGTTTCAAATATTACTCTCAATGTCTTGCCTTTTATTGCCCAATCCCATTTTGAGGTTCCTGACAAAGCTCTGTATCATGAACTCTGGTACTTATCAATGGATTGTTCTATCTTGTCTTCTGTTGCTATGATAAAACATCATAGCTAAAAGCAACCCAGGGAGGAAAAGATTTACCTGGCTTACAGTTTTATGTCATTAAAGAAAGCTAGGGAGACAGGGACTGAAACAGGAACTATGGAGGAACACTGCTAACTGGTTTGCTCAGCTGTCTTTCTAATAGTTCAGGAACACTTGCCCAGGGAGGAACCACCCATGATGGACACCTCCCTGCATCAATGAGCAATCAAGAGACTGCTTCACAGGTATTCCCAGAGGGCATTCTGATGTAGGCAATTCTTCAATTAAGTTTCTTCCTTCCCGAGTTAGTCTAGGCTCCTATCAGATGTTGACATCTGAATCTCACTAAAATGGGACTGAACCAGAACTCCACAGTTTTTCTGAATTCCACTTTTGCCCAAAGACTGGGGTTGAAGAGATGCATTAAGAGATAGATACTCAGCCAGGTAATGGTGATTCACACATTTAATCCCAGCACTTGGGAGGCAAAGGCAGGTGGATCTCTGTGAGTTCGAGGCCAGCCTGGTCTACAGAGTGAGTTCTAGGACAGCCCGAATTACAAAAGAGAAACCCTGTCTTGAAAAATGAAACAGAGAGAGAGAGATAGAGAGAGGAAGAGAGAAGGAGGAGGAGGAGGAGGAGGAGGAGGAGGAGGAGGAGGAGGAGGAGGAGGAGGAGGAAGAAGAGAAGAGAAAGAAATACTCATATGTGGAACCTGGGGAAATTCGTGGCATAGCCTGAGACTAAAGAAGAACCAGGCAGGGCCAAGATGGTGAGGCACATAGGAAGGAGAAGTTCTGGGTCTCCCAAACCAGCATCTATGTGGCAAGTCTCCATGTTCTCAGCATGCTGATGTGCTGAACCAGCACAGATGTCTGTGAGGGTCCAGCCATGACAGAGTGGTCACTTCATTAACTTTATGTGAACAAATGTCTATTCTATTCATCCCAGAAAGAACATCAAGGACATACTAGGAAAAGGGTCTCAAGTTTAACTTAGTGAAAAATGAATTTATTGGGATTACATGTAGCATAAATGAGGGCTTACTTAATGGGGCATGGGTGACCCAAGAAAGCTGAATCTCCAAAAAGGCAACCCTGCAGTGTGTGACAGTTCATTAAAGGTGCATACCTGGAGCTCTCTGCACACCTTGAAGCAGCTCCATTGGTTGGAGAGCCTCTTTTCCTAGCATCCCTCACTGTGTATATAACTTTGTATGTAGCCTTACAAGTGTTGTAAGTTTCAGGATCTGCCTGAGACATTCCTCTACTTCCAAAGCCTTGTAAGATTCACCCATGTTCTGAATCTTAATCAACCTCCTTCCAGGATGGAATCATAGGGAATCGCTAAATAACGGGACCTGGGACTGAGAGATGCCAGAAAGATTCCTCAGGTCCTGCTTATGGAAGACTAGAGCTATATGGAAAAGACTTGGGCTTAGGGTCTGCTTGGAAGATGTCATTCTATTGGATGATGTGAACCAGTCACACGAAACCTCAGTATATAACCTGCAAACTGTGGCATACATACAGTGCACACTTGACAATAAACACTTACTTGGCCCTTCACAGAGTTCAGTAAGAAATAGATATTTTCTTGCCAATTGTTGTTGTTACCATTGGAAGAAGGACAGGTGAACAGAAGGATACACAGCCAACATACAACAGATGAAGCCTGGAGCTGGCTGGCAATGAGTTGAGAAGATGGATCAGCCCACGCAATAGAATTCTTCTCCCTTGAGAAGGTACAGGGACCTGTATACATCAGGACTCCAGAGACCCCATGCAGCCCAAGGCAGTACCAGTGAAATGGCAAGCCCACAGCAGCTGCAATTAGATTAGACCCTCTTCCCAGGAAGGCAGTAGGATTCTGCCAGTATGTGGATTCTACAGCTGCTGTGGTGCTCCTGACTGGTGACTTACCCTCAGTTCCAGGCACCAGCTGGTCTGAGGAGACAAGGCAGCAATTAGAATAATGAGGACAAATCATCACAGTGAATTAATGAATCACCAGCTGCCCTCAAGCACTGCGGGCCTTAAAAGAGAATGCAGCTCTCAGTGTTGTCATGGACCATAAATAGTCCTGAATTCTGTGTCACTGCCTGTGTTCAGGGGACAGTCTGTTAGGACAGAAACAAGTTCCCTAGCTCCACATGTGGCTGATCTGGGCAATCTGGACACTTGTTTAGCTGGTTGTTTATTACAATAAGATCCTGGGGGTCAGATAGTGTGATAGAATGTGGCCGTTACAGATGCAATCACTGAAGCTGCACAACACACTCTCTTCTCTGAAGGAAGCCAGAGCAAAGATGAGTCCATGGGTCAGAGTCAGTGGCACTATTTCCAGCAAGCTCAGGTGTTCAGAGTCTTTGCTGGGCAATTGTCTTGCTCATGAAACCCACTGGGTCTTGTGACACAAGAGCTTTAGAAGAATGAAAATCTTGAACACACAAAGTGTTGGGCACCGCTCCACTTGTGCGTGACTCCACAGTACTGTGGGGGAGGACATAGGAGCATCACCTTTTCTGTATGCCTTAGCTGATGTTAATTGTGATGAATGTTTATTTCAGTCACTAGAAGCCAGTGGACACAAAGCACTGAGTGATGGAGCAAGTACCTATGATATAACCACTGTATAGAACATGCTCCAGAGCTCATCATTTCTGTTCAATATAGCATTCATGTTTGGGAGAATCACATGTACGGGGTAGGTGGAACAAACTATGGTCTGCAAAAGCAATTTCAGTGTTTTGGGAGAGGGCTGGAGGATGACCCCAGTGGGTAAGAGTACTTGCTGCACAAGTGCATCAACCTGAGTTTGGAACCCAACACCCATACAAAAGGCTAAGCATGGCTGTACATGCACCTGTAGCCCCACAGTGCCTTGGAAGTTAACATAGGAGGATAACTAATGCTTTCTCGCTACAGCCTAGTTCCAGGCTCAGTGACAGACTGCCCTAAATGAATAAGGCTGAGAGTGAGAAAGCAGGAAAGCTGATATTTTCAAGACCTACAAAGCCTCCTGCACACATTACACACGAATACATGGATGCATGCATGTACACAGACAAGTTATTTTGAGGGAAAAAGAGCTAATCACATAATTTTTATTTTTTATTATATGATAGTACTTTTAAATTATATTGATAGTAGTTGATAATTCCTTATTGTGTTTAGTCTTATCTAGTTTATAAATTAAATTTTACTCTAAGTATAAATATTTTATAGGAACATATCTTAAATACAGAAGCAAACATAGAAACACTCAGTTTGGCACTGTACATGGTTTTAAAACTTATCCTCTGAAGATAAGAGGTAGCTGAAAACATAGTTATCTCTAGATTGCATGTGTTACTCAGACCTTCTGTCACTGTATCAGGTACCTAAAAGGTCAACTGAAAAAGGTAGAAAGACTTACTTGATTCATGGTTTCCGTTCACGGCTCCATTGTCCATGGCTCTATGGTTAAGGCAGAGCATTGAGGTAGCAAGGGTGTATGAAATGGAGCAGAGTTGAGTACTGCAGGACAGCCAGGTGACAGAGACAGGAAGGGATCAGGGATCAGATATGTGGCTCTGTGAATTTTCCACAGGAAACAAATCCTGTTCTTCCAGACCTCTGAATCCTGGAGAATCAAGATACTCTTAAGTATAAGCATTTAGTTTGGAAGATTAATTCTGAGGTGGTGTGGGGTATTCATCAAAGAAGATTTCTTAAGCCAATAGAAAGTCTTTATTAGTTAGCCAGCAACTACATTGTGCATTTAGGATACCAGTGTAGCCCTGAACCTTTCTCAGGGTTAGCTTTTAAGCACAAAAAAAAAAAAATGTCCTGGGTTGAAATAGTTCAGGTAACAAGAACAGTTAGCCAGAATAGAACTACAGAAGCTAAAAGGCAAGGCGAGTACATTTAGAGACTTTCCCAAAACTATGGACTTTGATGGATCAGGTCTTTGTTTGAGTTTTGGCAAGTGGTACTGTCTACATGCTGAATTTTACAGCCTGAATGGCACTTCCATCATGGAGTCAGTTGTGCTAAGGTCTCAAGGCCTACTAAGGTCTTAGGCCGTTTTACAGAAGGAACAAATAAGAAACTTAATTTTTTTTAGATATTTAGCCATCATCAATAATATTGTAGAGTGCCATCTATAGACATTAACAACATTTGAAGATTAACTCAGAAAAAGGAACCTCCAGAAATTGTCATGTGAAGGTGACCGAGGATTTGCATTTTCCAGTGCTAACAAAGAGTAGATATCGGAGAGGTTGAGATAAAATCTGTGGCAATCCATTGAAGAAGGTTAACACAGTCAACATTTCCCCACAACAAAGAATACCTGCTCTGTGATCCAACCATCACAGTTGTGAAAAAGCAGGTTAAAAAATAACTTCAAATGCATCAGGATTTGAGGGAAAAATACTAATTATGCAACATATTTTTTTCTTTCAAAATCCAATGATTTTGAGATTGGATCATGATACCCACATGTTTTCATCTTTCTAGCAGGAAGAACCAACATTATCTAAGTTTTCTGATTTAAATCCCATAACATAGATATAAGGAAGGGAAAATTTAAGCCCATTATGAAGAAATAAGAAAACTCGAGTATTTCAGAAAATAAGATGTACTAAGATGATAACATTTAAAAACTAGTAGAACTGGAGTCCATGCCCAACCTTACTGTGAGAATTCCAGGGACCTGGATATGTAGAGACTGAACAATAACTGGATTCTCAACCTATCTATGGTGATACAACTATTGTTGAACTACACAGACCACAGCCTATAAGTAAGTCGGGGGTGTGTGTGTGTGTGTGTGTGTGAGTGTGTTTGTGTTCAAGCTATCAGTTCTTCTCCTTTAGAGAACATTGACTAATACACATCACCAACAACACAACTTTTACCATTGGTTATTTATTAATAAAATTTTTATCTGTGTGTCTAACATAGGATGAGCCCTAGGCATTTGAGGATTAGAACCTGAATCAAATACACAGGCCAGCCTAGAGACATGGATGTCACACAGGCAGCAAGGGACTGCCCACACAGGCCTTCTGCTGCAGGCTTCTTTGCTTCAGTCTTCAGAAGGACAAAAAAGAAATCAGGAATAATTCAGTGACAATCTGGCTAAACACCCAGGCAGCCACAAATAATAATGCCTCAAGAAGCTGGAATAAATAGCACTTCTTCAAGGAGAAGCCTGCAGTGGTTATCCTGTGCTCCCTAAATAGCTTTCGTGGCCAGGGCCAGAGCAAGCCTGAGTCCCCTTTAGAAGTACTGAAGTTAAAATACAGCCTATAGCACTTGTGCCTCCTCCTGGCTGACCCCAACCTTGCTCTGATATAGGAAGTGGTTAGCTTTCTATTGAGACCTAGCTAGAGGTCAGGTGCAAGGTTGGCAGCAGAGTGAAGACACAATGATAATCCCCAAAGAGGCCAAAACTCAGGGGCTGTTTCACCCAAGCAGCACCTGGGTTCTCAGGCTTGCCCCATCAGAAGGACAGAGATTGCCTCACAGCCAGACTGTGCTCCATAAATTAACTTCCAGGGAATCTCTTCCCTATAGGACTAGAATGCTACCACTTACATCTGACAAAGGCTCCTCTGTTGAAGGATTGGGACTGTGGGGATCTGGTGGAACATTTAAGAGGTTGTGGTTAATGTAAGGCAGTTAGGTAACTGGGGGCATGCCTTTAAAAGAAATATTGAAATATTTTCTTTCCCATCCTTTGCAGTCTGTGCTTGGTATCATCCTATGGTAACATATCTCCTGGGGATTTTCCCTTTCAACATAATGCATTGTGTTGTTGCTACAGGAGGATGAGTTCAGTACTATCATATGGAATACTGGGAGATGGTTCAGTTATACAAGCAAGACCTGAGTTTTGAACCTCAGTATCTACATACAAGCTGGGAGCAGAAACAAACATTTGTAACATTTGTAATGCCAGCACTGGGCAGCAGGGGTCACAGAGAGAGCCAGATATCTGGTGTTTATTAGGCAGACAGCTTAGCCAAATTTATGACCTCCAAGGTTCATTGAGAGACCTTTTCTCAAAAACTTAGGCAGAGAACAATAGAGAAAAACACATTCCTAAGATCTAGCCTCTACACAAATGGTCTAGTCTGAAGAACTATCTGCACTAGCCATGCAGTTGGCTTCAAATGGATGAGTTTATTAAGTATATAGCAAGCAAAAGCAAATGACAAACAGCAAGTAGCAGACAGAAGGAAGCGACAGATAAATAGCAAAACATTTCAAATCAAGAGCTCATAACATCCAGCAGAGCCTACTGGAGTATCATCATTGGTAGAGCAAAGGTAATATCATCAAATCATTACTTAAAACATCCAGCAGAAATTGATTGGAGAAGCTCAGTAGAGGGAGGCAGCTTGTTGGTTTCTCTCTATGGGTAAGCTTCTAATTCCTGAACTTCTGGCTTCTCTTTCTCACTTTTGTACTATAGGAGAAACAATGGTAACCTTTCTTGGAAGTGACTTCCCTTCTTGTTATTCTCAAGGTCATGGAGATTTTAACACCCTTAGCTGTTTGCTGTTTCCTCTTTCATCTTTACAGAGACAGGAAGCCAGCCTGACCCAAGACATGAGTTTCAGAAAACACCTGACATAAAACTCTCGGGTTTGAAGTTGGGGGTATGGGCAGTGATCAGCTTCCAGAGCCAGCTACTCAATGAACTCAGAACACAAGGTAAAATTTTTACCATTATAATGCATATAACAAATATATGCACACACAGGTACCAGTGCACCCACACACACAAATGTGCACACACAAACACACATTAATTAGACTATAACAGAAACCAGTTGGCAAAAAGAAAGACTGGAAACTTCGTCAACTAAGATAAGTCTGCAAGAACAATGCAGGGTTTGGAGAAGCAACGTAAAAAGTCAGAGCTATGAAATGAGCTATGAAGGGCCACAGACCTCTAGGCATCAGGAAAACCCTTCTGACTTTCTTCCCATCTATGGTCAGCTCATTGTATTGGAAGTGCTCTTTTTTTTTTTAAACAAAGGGCTACCTCTACCAGTAATTACATGTCCTTGTCTATTATGTTATGAGGGCACAAGTACATAAAAATCTCAGTGAATACCCATTGGACTTTGATATCCACCTACAAAAACACCACAGAACAAAGGAAGCAACATCAAACAACAGGTGACCTGATACCTCTGAGGGGGGAAAAAACTCTCTTTTTCTTTTCTTTTCCTCTTTTTTAAGAGAGGAAAGGTTTAATGTAGCTCTAGTTCAAGGGCTTCAGGCCATGGTAACAGAGAAAGCATGATGGAAGGATGAGCTCCTGTTTGTGGAGGTGGAAGGATAGTTTCTCACATCTCATTAAGTTAAGAAATCGAAGAAGGGGAATAGTAGTGTCATCTCAGGCATTTGTTACAGCCATGGAAAGCTGACTGACACGGGCCAGTGGCAGATCATGGACAGTGGCAGAGCCCCACAGTGTGGGGTTCTCTTGGCCACCAGGATCATAGGCTTTCTTAACCAAGTTACTTCTCCCAATTGACACTCACTTTCCATCTGTGTTAAATAACGTTTTTGGCCTAATGTAGTATTCTGAGATATAAAATTTGTCTTCCATGAAAAATTTACAGGAAAGTTCTATCTGTAGGACAAGCAGAATCTACTCCAGCAGAACATGAGTAAGTCTGGACCCAGGAATAAGTGAGTACACATGTTCTGAAAAGTCCACACAGTCATGCCAGAAATTAGAAAGCATTCAGAGAAAACAAGATCACCTTTTCTTTCTTTATCTTACATAAACTTACCATTTGAGAATCAGTGGCTTCAACACACACAAACATACTCACACACGTACATGCACATACACACACATAACTAAGAATAAAATAAATCATAAATATTTTTAAATAGATTTATGATTATTTGGTGTTTGGGACATACATGGATTAATGGAGTCTGGATCTCTATAGTCATCTACAGAGTAGCAGACTCACCTATATCCTCGTAAGAGCCTTGATTGTATCCAATGAGGTTGGGACCAGTGTGAACTGTTGGATTATTAACACAATTATTCAGAAAAAGCTATTAGAAAATCTCTTCCTCTCTCCAGATATTATGTTGACTCTTCTCTCTCAGGGACTCTGTGCAGGGTAGGAAGGCCACACTTGGGCTTAGGAGGTACTAAATCCTTCTTCAGTTCTATCACTCACAGGCTCTGAATTCTCCTGCAAAAGACTAAACCTCATCTGTAAAATAGGACCAGGCATAGCTCTAGAGTTGAAGCTTGTCCTAAAAAAATTATTATTTATAAGTTATCCAGCACAGCACAGAATACAAAACATCATTATTTCCTACCAACTATTATTGTAATTGACACCAGATTAGAAAGCAAGATGTACATGTCAAGTCCAGTTAGTGCAAAGAAGGATTTCTAAAGATGCATTTATTTATACAGAATAGTAGATTGGAGGGGGGCAGTACAAAACCGTGTCTTCTGGATGTAGGAGGACCATTACACTCAGGAACTCACAGCAGCTGTGGTGGGTTTTTCAAAACTTTCACCAGATCAAGCCAGTCAACATCTTAGCAGAGAGATGGGAAGAGCTCATAAGCCTCTACATCACGCTGAAGAGCTATGGACAGGTAATGGTTTCTTGTGTTGGAAGAGTCAATTTTCTTTAAGACTGTGGACCCTGGAAGGTTGACTATGTTTCAGTGGAGGGCTCTACATCCAGCAGTATACAGGCAGCAGAAAGTGGATTTGATGGGTTATTAAAAGAGAAATAAAGGATAGGAAGTTGAGGAGCTATTATGGGGAGATGAGGACAGATCTGGGAGTAGTTAGGGATAATTATGTTAAAAATACATTGTGTGGAATTCTCAAATAATTAATGAAAATTATATATACTTATTATTATTATTAATACTATATAAATAATCACTATAAATGATATATATTATTTACTTTTCTGTGTGTTGCTTGCATGAGTTAATGTGTACTACCTGTAGATAGGTACCTACAGAGACTGTATAGTGGTTTGAATGAAAATGATTGTCATAGGATCGTAGGAAATGGCACTATGAGGAGGTGTGGCTTTGTTAGAGTAGGTGTGGCCTTGTTGGAGGAAGTATATCGCTGAGGGTGGGCATTGAGGTTTCAAATGCTCAAGCTAGACTCAGTGTCACTCTATCTTCCTGCTGCCTGGTAATCTGGATGTAGAACTCTCAGCTACCTCTCCTGCACCATGTCAGCCTGCATGCCTCTATCCTTCCCACCATGATGATAATGGACTAAACATCTGAACTATAAGCCAGCATGAATTAAATGTATATCTTTATAAGAGTTGCTATGGCCGTGGTGCCTCTTCACAGCAATAGAAACCCTGACCAAGACAGAAGTTGGTACCAGGGACTGGGGTATTGCTGTGATAGGCCTGACCATGGTGATGTTTGGAGAACTGTGGAACACTTTGGGACTTTGGACAAGAAAAGACACTGGACACTTTAAGTAGAGCTTAATGAGTCATCCTAGTTAAAAGCATGGAAGACAGGGGTGCTGAGGATGATTTGAATTGTGGGAGCCCAGATCAAGAGGTTTCAGTAGAGAAGAATATTAGTATGTGGCCTAGAGATCTTTCTTGTGATATTTTAGTAAAGAACATTGCTACCTTCTGCACTTGTCTAAAAACTCTGACTAAGGGTAAATTCAAGAGTTTTGAATCAATGGAGTTGGTAGAAGACATTTCAAAACAACCTAGTATTGACTCAGGTGAATAGTTATTAGTGCTTATGATTATGCAGACCCATAACAATAAAAAGGAGCAAGCAGAGCAAGAAAAAAAATAAAAGTACAAACTGCATAGTTTGAGAAGAAAAGGGGCAACAGGGTGTGGATAGGAACTAAGTCTTGAGTTCGAGGAGATAAACAAATAAAGAAAAGCCTGATGCTAAATAGAATAAAAGGAATGGTGACCTCAGGACAAGACCCCATGCAGCTAAATTTACAACTTGTGAAAAGGAATTAAAGAAAAGCTTAGAGCCCAGAGTGGCGGTGCACACCTTTAATCCCAGCACTCAGGAGGCAAAGGGGGGGATGAATCTTTGAGTTTGAGGCCACACTGGTCTACAGAGCAAATTCCAGGACAGCAAGTCAAGCTTAGGCACTGAAGGAAACTATCAGAAACAGAAAGCTGGCGAAAGTGTATTTGAACAATGGGGCCATGTTCAAGGCCCAGAAAGCAGCAGAGTGTGGCTGCTTTGTCCACATCATTCTGGCTTGAGAATCAAAGATACAAGAAAGGAGTTACAGAATTTCCCTCAGAGACGAAGGAAAGCCGCTGAGGCCAGGTATGTGTCAGGAATGTGCCCCCATGGAGGCCAGGGAGGCCATTGCATTAAGCTGTGAAGGTGAAGCCTGGATTGCCTTGGAGACTCCGAAATGTTGGAGATGCCAGAGCCATGGGATATCTGCTGGTAAGGCTGTAAGGGAATAGAACCAGTCCACCAGAGAGAGATGTGTTGCAGTAAACAAAGCTGAAAGGAGTTGGAGATCTGAAGAGCACTTTGACATCAGACATGGAGGTGGAGAGTTTGGAGTTTATCCAGCTGGTTTTTGGTTTTGCTTTGTTCCAGTATTTCCTCACTATGCTCCATTTCCTCCCCTTTGGAATTGTAATGTATATCTTGGGAGAGTGTATGTTGGAAGTATGTGACATGTAAGCCAGCCCAAATTAAATGCATTTCTTTCTAAGAGTTGCTGTGGCCATGGTGTTCCTTCACAGCAATAGAAACCTTGACTAAACAGACCAGAAAAGAACGTTGGAGTCCCTGGAGCTGTAGATAAAGGTAGTTGTGAGCAGCCTGATATAGATGCTGAGAATTGAACCCAGGTCCACTGCAAAAGCAGCATGTGCTCCTAATCACTGAGCCATGTGTCCAGATCCGACAAAGAATCATTCTATGTAATCACACTGTAGGCTTGTCTGAGGATGAACTATGAATTCACTGAAAATGGAATGATGACAAACATGACTAAGGTAGACATTGTTGCTCAGAGTATATGAGACAAAAAGAAAATACTTACTTACTTACTCATTTATCGAAGTGCTAAGGATTCAAACTAAGGCCTCACAGATGGTAGACAAAGCACACTAACACCATATTTCAAGGTCTTACAGATGATAGGTAAGCATACTAACATGCACAAAGCTTTCCATTTGTCTACTTTCTATCTCTCATTTTATCTCACTTTTCAGGTTAATGGAAAAATATTTTCTCATTTATTTCATAATTTAATTCACATATATATACAGTAGTCTCAATACATGATCAATAATTTCAGGATATTCCAAACTCTTTAAAATATATTTCAAGTATGCACAAGTGAAAAGTTTTCACTTATCATATAATTCCAAGATGGCAGCCCAAAGGACAGCATATCATTTACAACCTGTGCATAATATTTTATTTTCTTTACAGAAGCCAAAATGTTTAGTAGTTAAGACCTTGGTCTCTAGAGATGAAGATTCACTGGAAAGACACACCCAAATAAATTTGGTTGACTTATAATGATTGTGTCTTAACTGGTTTCTTTTGTTTTAATAAAGACTATGACCAAAAGCAACTTGGTGAGGAAAGGGTTCACTTTAACTTTAGTTTGTAGTTAGTCCATCACAAAGGAAAGTCAGGGCAGGGACTCATGGCAGGAACCTGGAGGAAGGAGCTAATTCTAAAGTCATGGAAGAGTACTGATTATTTGCTTTCTCTTCATGAATTTCTCAGCCTGCTTTCTTATATCACCCAGGACTATCAGCTCAGAGGTGGCACCACCCACAGTGAATTGGGTCCATCTAACTCAGTAATTGTATTTTTGATATTAAATCCAATTCAAAATTCAGAAAAGATAGTTGATATCAATGAGAGGAAAATGAGAAATAATAAATAGAATCTACCTCAGAAAAGAAAGAAAAGAACTGAAAGTTAATGTACTATGCCTTTGCCTCACAAGCCAATCTTGTGGAGGCATTTTCTAAGTTGAAGTTTCCTCTTCTAAAACGGCCAGAGTTCAGTTCCTAGCCCTCAGGTGGGATGGCTCAAAAGTGACTGTAGAGCTCAAGAGAATTCAAAACCCTCTTCTGAACTCTTACTCACAGGGCACTCACAGGCATTTACTCACACCCATACACATACATATTCACATAATTTAAAGTAGAAAATAAACTTTTAAATTGTACTTTATGGGTTTTTAAATGACACAAAGTTGAGTGGGTAGGGAAAGGAGGATGGATCAGGGAGGCAAGGAGTGGAGGGGTGAATATTATCAAAATGCATTGTGTAAAGTTCTCCAAGAACCAATAAAAATGAGGAAAAGATTAATTTAAATAATGCATATGAAGTAGTTTTCACAGAGCTTATAATATCACTAAACTACAAAGAATGTATATTCCTGTTAACATTACTTTTTTGTCATTTTTATTTTATTATTAAATTTTTCAGTGTAGATGTTGAGGAAAGTTTACTTTTTATTTTTTATGTTCTCATTTTCTGAGAGAGAGTCTCATTATATAGTTCAGGCCTCAAACTTTTAATCCTCCTGCCTAAGCCTTCTGATATAAAGGACACCTCTTTTAAAACCCTTATAGAAAGTGAGGTTTGTTTTTTTGTCATACAGTAACTACAGTGGACTTTGGGTCATGCTGTTTGAGTAAAGTAATTTTTTTCAAACATTGCTACATTTCCCTAACTTGATCCAAAGAACTGAAGTATAGAAGTGTGTTCATACTAGTAAGTAACTGAGCACAAAGGAATATGCTCATGATGTAGACATGATATAATACATATCTGGTAGACATGTATTACAGTTTTTATAATAATATTGTACTCCTTAAGTGTAAAAAGACTTAGATTTCTTTTTAGAATACTATGTTTTTCGTGTGTGTATATTTGTGTGTATGTGTGTGTGTGTGTGTGTGTGTGTGTGTGTACGTTTGTGGGGGGCGGCACATGTGCTGTGGCATGCGTGTGGCATGTGGAGATCAGAAGACAATTTCCAGGGATCAGTTTTGCCCTCCCACAATGTACATCCCTGTATCCAAGTCAGGCCATCAGGCTGGGCAGCATGTGCCTTTATCCACTGAGCCCATGTACTGTGTGATTACTTGGGAGACAAAAGCAAACATCTGCTTATCCCAGATAGGTTATCTACAGCAGAGTAAAGTATGGTTAACATGGAAGTCAAACTTGATGAACAATGAGTTTTAATGGGGTTACTTATAGGAATCTGAGAAAGGATCACTAACAGGAACAGAAACAACTCAGATAGTTTCATCACCAAAGGGCCCACCCTAGCATGTGTGAGAGGTCACGAAAGTTGGAAACCTGAAAAGCACTACAGAACTTGTAAGCAGTTCAACAGGTTAGAAAGTGTTTCATTCAGGAAGCTCAGATGGTCTGAACCTCCTCCAGGTAGCTCAGCTTCTGTCTATTTCTTCTGGGTAGTTCTGCTGGTCTCAGCCTCTTCTAGGCAGTTCAGCTTGTCAGAGCTTTTATTGGCAGTCTTTATTGCTTACATGAGTTTGTGGAGGGTGTGGGGGATGTCTAGTGAATCTCATCAGTTTCAAGGACTTCCTGAAGTTATTCTCAATTGTTTATTTTCTGAGATTAAGGAGTTTCTCTACAAGATGGAATATTTTGTCTCCATTTAGAGTCTTCTGTTATTTCAGCTCCATGTAAACACTTTGTATCTTAATGAGCTGCCCTCCAAGATGGAAGATTTCAATTCAAAGACAACTTCTACACAGGATCATCTCTTCAGTTCGAGACATAGATATTTTAAAATTCTTAGATTGTTCATGTAACAACCACCACCTTTGACCTTCGACATATGTCTACATGTTCTTTTTAGTTTTCGGTCTCCCGGCACGTTCCGCCACCACCCTATCCCAGCCCAGAGCTGGCTGGGAAGCCGCTTGGTACTCCGCCCTGGCCAGGGGCGAGAAAAGGCAAGCCGAGAGCCATGGGGAAGCACCGGGAACGCTCAGGACGTGGGTTGCTAGGACCGCGTGGTGTCACCTGACCCTGCTTGCTGAGAACGAACACTAGACAGAAACGACATCTGGTGGACCCGAACTCGTTTCTTCAAGGGGTTCTTCTCCAAATAAAAAACCTCTCCCCATAAGGGCGTGGCTTCTCCCCTCGAGCGGGGAAGCCTTAATTAGCATGGCAGGGGGAGTGTTCCTAAGCAAGGGACCCGCCCCAATGCAGACAAACATGTTCCTTTAGCTTCTTGTGAAGCGAGCAAGTTATATTATTCTAGCTAGGGACCTTCCCGGGCTGGGAGAGCAGGAGTCTGCCAAGTGTCTCATCCTACCTCACCTTTTTCAGGGAGTAGGGGCACTTGGCCTTGACTTCTACTGCTTTCCAGCCCCCGGGTCCCACATCTACACACAGTGTATCTAGGTCAAAAATGTAACTGAGTTTTAGTTTTCTCAGTGAAGATGTGTAATCAGCCAAAGAAGAATTCAGGAACATGAAACACAGTATAGGTGAGAATTCAGGGGCCTGGAGAGATTGTTTAGTAGTTAAGAATGGTAGAGCTCTTGCCAAAGACCTGTGTTCAGATCTCAGCACCCATTCGGAGCAGCTTGCAATTGTCTGCATCTCTAGGTCCAAGGGATCTGAAGCCTCTGGCCTTGGTAAGGACCTTCACTTGTACATGTTCACACATGCACTTACACACACACACAGAGACACATACACAACTGGAAGTAATAAAAATAAATCTTCAAAAGAAAAACTCTTGTGATTCTCATTCTCAGGTCTGTCTTACAATCATAGGTGATACCCAGTCCATTATATAGTTCAGTGGTTAAGAATAGGTGCCATGGAAACTAAGAATCTTGGTTTCAGGATCATCAGAGTCATTCAGGAACTCTCTTTGTATAAGTTATCAAACACCATTGAACTTCTGTTGCCTCAGTCAAAGACGAAAGTAATGCCATATACCTCACAGTGTGTTAGAGAGATATCATGAAAAAGAAATGGCAAGTAAGCATTCTACATGGGTGGAAAATAAAATGTGCTGATCCCAAACAAAATCCACCTAACACAGAATAAATAAAGCTTCACTTATGTTTGGCTCACTAGTTTAAAATTTGGAGTGATATGGGATTGACCAGCTTGGAAAATATGGTTGATAAATTGATAACAGTATTCACAATTTTAGATTACAAGAAGGGAAGATCAGAAATTATCCTTCATCTTGGTGTGATTTTTAAGCTACTTTGTGAGGAAGTGCCTAGGTATGGTTTCAGTCTCTGGGCACTTTGGAAAAGATAGCATATTACAAAGAAGGTTAACAGAGGTCAAAATTTCCAGGTTACACTAATTGAAATGGCAGAAGGGCAGCTGTGTACAGCACAATTCACTTTCAGTTGCAGGTGTGCCTATGATTCCAGTCACAGTGGACTTCATATTCTATGTTAAGGACCCTAAACCAATGCTTTCTCTTTCTGATTATTTTTGTCCTTAACAAACAATGTTTGTTCATCATTTTCTCATTAATATTCAATGGTATATTTTCCAGAAAAAAAAAGAATTTATTAAAATATTTCTTGGAGTAGAAATATACTTAACAGAAGCTGAATGAATGATTAGTATTAATATTAAGTAACACAGATGTTTTCTCTTACAAAATCTTAAACATTTTGTTTGGTTTGATCCATTATTTTTAGTGGAGTCATTTGGATTTTTATTTTTCTTATTTTGAAATTTTATTTTTTTTTTAATAAATGGCTGATATACCTAATTCAGTGAGATTTTAAATTTTACCAAATTTACTTTTTATTTTAAGTTTTGTGAGGAACTCATCAAAATAAATTTCAACCTCAGTAAAAGAGATTTACTGTCATAAATATACACTCAAAAGCCTTTCAGTTAACTTCTAGGCAGAATTCACTTTATCCTGAACAGTACGGGTTGATCTTAGTATTCTCCTTTACTGAGAATATATCTAAAAGTAGAGAGTTTATCCTGCTAAGCAGCTGATTCTCTTCCCTCAGCACAGTACCAGATATGTGTTTCACAGGGTTCTCCTGAATGGAACCTCCACTCTGGCTAGATGAAGACATGGGAAGACAAATGTTGGCTCAGCAAAATTACAATCCAGAAATAAGGTTGTCTCCCTGGATTTATGGTGGTTGGGAGGAGTTCTAGGCTCTGATTCTTCCACCAAGTGCTATATGAGATATCCATCAGCTTCCCATTTTGACTGGTGTGACCAGAGGGAGGCTCAGTGATTATGTGTTTAGCTTTGGCATTACCCAGTTGTGTGTGTGTGTGTGTGTGTGTGTGTGTGTGTGTGTGTGTGTTAGTGTATGCACTTGTATGTGCAGCTTTGTATGCATAAAGAGGCTGGAGAATAACTTTTGGTTGTGTTCCTCAGTTGTTCTCCACCTTATGAGTCAGACATTGTTGGCCTGTGGGTTTATTAACCAGAATCTGTGATTAGGAAATACATTAACATAAATCTTGTTTTAGATGTATGTCACACAAATGGTGTTTGTAATATGTCACCTTTTGTAAAAGTCAGTTACCAATTTTTGTAGTGTTATCAGTAGGATCTGCTTTAAAGATCTACTAAATAGTAAAACAATCCAAATTTTCTATGAACTGGAAGCAAAACAACATGCATGTAACTTGTACTCAGAGAACAATAGATAGTACTACCAACAATGGGTAGATAGATAGATGATAGGTAGATAAATAGATAATAGATAGATAGATAGATAGATGATAGATAGGTTAATAGATAGATAGACAGACAGATATACATATGGTAATGGCTTTATAGAAAGAAAAATCACAATTCTAGGTGAATTCTTTTAGGCATGATTCTCAATGAGCCACAAAAGTTGGCCATTACACACCAGTTCTCCCAGAACAAGGATTAAATTAGAAGATACTGTAAATAACATGCCACAGAGAGAAAAAAAGCCAAACAAGTGCCTGTATTTGGAAACAAAGACAGGAGGCTATGAAATGGTATTCAGCATGGAACAATACTCAGAAACAAAGCCCAGAAGGCTGTGAAACAAGTCATTGATATACACAATGAACTTCAGTAAATGAATGGAAATCATGAGGCCATTATTGTCTATTACCCTAAAGAAAAGAGAGAGTTGAGCTGGCTCATATGGAATTTAGAATCATGCAATTGAAAGGCACAGAATCAGAATTAGAGAGACACTGGAACTGGCTTAGGCACTGGCATTGGCAGCACTCCCCTTGCAGCCATTTCCTCATCTACAGAAGGTCATAGTGCCTACCTTAAAGGTTTCTATGGAAATGTATTCCATGTAAGGATGTTTAGGATTTACATATTGGGTTCTATGAGTCAGTTATTAAATTTTCATGTTATTTTATAGTGAAAGGTACATGATACTAGTTTACTATTGTACAATAAAATTCTCATTTTTTGGAGAAAGAAATTAAAATTCAGTGAGGTTGGAGCCATGAAATAAATAACAATTACAATTTAATGACTTTCTAATGAATATCAGATACTAAGTTCCTTTATTCTTTTTTAATCCTGAAAGTAATTCTGCAGTAGGGCATTATCTCTTTATTTGATAGGCTCTACTCTATACTTGAAAAAAAATGAGTCTAGAAAGAACAATGTAATTTTCTCAAAATCAACTGATTCATGTAGGATGAACATAGGATTTCAAATTTTATGACATTAATTTAATGTGTTCATGTGAATGTGTGCATGTGGGTTTGGGTTTACCTTCAGGTGTATATGGCAGCCAGAGGACAAGTTGCAGTGGTTGCTTCTCTCCTACCATGCAGGGACTGGGAAACTGAACTCATAGGCTTGGAGGCAAGCACACTTATCTGCTAGGCTATCTTATTGCTTGAAGATGCAACATCCACCCTAATACTTGTATTTTAGTCTGCAATTTCAGTGCAGTCACACTTTAATTAAGTTTCTTATGCATGCACAAGACTATACTCACGTGTAAATGATATGAGATGAGGAACTCGGTATTCAGATCATAGAAGGCCCACTGTTCCTATGGAGCGTTTTTGCCAGAGAGAATCACCTGATAAGACGTGGGTCCTAGATCAAAATATTGCAGCACCCTCTCGGCTATGAAAAAAGAAAGTTGCAGCTAAGAATTTGACAAGAAGATACATCAACATCCTCAGAACACCAGAGGTCAAAATCAGGAAGGCAAGCTTCTGACCCAAAGAATAAGAACAGATGTAGGTTATAAATGTCAAAGAAACATCAGAAATTATAATAATGAAATAACCATGCTAAAAATACTAGCATATGGCGTGAAATGCTAATCAATAGTTTAAGAAATTTGGGAAGTAAATAAAATGGGGAAAACTAAAAGGATAAAGAAATGTTAGAAATAAAAACACACTACAGCTTGGCAGTTCGGGCACATGGCTTTAATCCCAGCACTCGGGAGGCAGAGGTAGGCAAATCTGTGAATTCAAGGCCAACCTAGTCTACAGAGTGAGTTCCAGGACAGCCAGAGTTACAATAGAGAAACCCAAAACAAACAAACAAACAAAAACCAGTACATGAAGAACTTATTAAAAATACTGCACGCAGCAGAGAAAAATCCATTGAGCGTGAAAATACAATTGTAAAAGCTATCAGAAATGAAACACAAAGCTGGGGAGACAGCTTATTTTCTAAAGCGCTTGCCACACATGCATGAAGACCTTAGTTCAATCCCCAGAACCCACATGAAAATCTTGGAATGGTGGAGCGCACACTTGTAATTCCAGTGCTAGAAAGACAGAAACATACTCACTGGCCAGCCTAGGTGAGTTGAATTCCAGACCAGTGAGACTGTGCCTCAAAAAAGAACATGGGGGATGGTGAGATGTCTCAGTGGGAAAGGTATTTGCCTCTTGATTTTAATACCTAGTACCCACATTGTGGAAAGAGAGGACTTCAGAAAGTTGCCCTCTCACCTCCACATATACCCAGTGGCACAAGTCCCTCCTGACACACAAAATAAATCAAAACAAGAAAAATACATAAACAAATGTCAAAAATGGTTTAAAGAAAAGAATGTGGCAGGCATCCTGAGGAACAACATCAGAGATTGACCTCTAACTACAATATACACATACATGTGTACTTACACATGTAAGGGCAAACAAAGCTAAACTTGACCAAACTTTAGTCAGGCTTGAAAATATAGAAAATGTATTTAGGCCTGCTGAAATTATATTCTTGCCTAGGGTTCAGTTCTTGGGGTTATTCTCAGGGTAAGAGACATTTCTGGGAATGACCACAAGAGTTACACCCAGATGAAAACAGCATTAGTAACACCCAGATAAGAGTTGAATACTTAGAATTCCCCATCTACTGATAAGCCTTATGAAATGTACCATCACCTTTTAACCGTGCTGACTATTCTGCTACCTTTTAACCCTGCTGATTGATGTAATTGCTACTAACCAATCAGCTTAAAGGTTAAACTGTTGCCAAAAATAGCAATAAGAAAAAGAGTATAAAAGGAAGCTTGTAAATCCCCTCAGGGTTGGCTTCTGCTCCTGTATAGAGAGTTTAAGGAAGTCAACTCCTACTGGTGGCCAACACATTGGTACAATAACATCGTGTCTTTGCATCAATTCGTGTCTCAGTGTCTCTTTTGGGGTCTCACCTGAAAAGAAGACCCTCTGAGCCTTGTCACACATATGTGCACCAACATGCACATATGCACATGTGTACATGCGCATACACACACACTAACACTGAAACACAGTGAAACACAAAGGCAACAGTATGAAATAAAAAGAATTCCATAGAGCTGTACTATGATAGTCAACCCATCCTAAGGTGAGAGTACCATCAGTCAAAAAGACACTTCACTCATGGTAGCAAAACAATGCCCTACGGATTTTAGTATCAGGTTTCCCTTTGTTGATTTAATGATGCCTGAGAGCTGTGGCTTGTCCATGATGTGTTCAACATCATGAGACATACAGCTGGACAGGGAAAGGTCCCTATGCAAACATATAAGTCTGATTCCTACTAAATATTTTTTTCCCTTTCTCACCATGGTAAAGGTGAAGATCACAACTCCAACTGTCATAAGCCAGGAAAGTTTAAAAGAGAGACAATGAGACAGAAGAAAACTCAAAGGCAATGAAGTACTTTGTAATGTACAAAATGTGAGAGCAGGCAGATCCTCCCTTTGACCTCCACATGGCAACACGGAGAAAGAAGCACAGTTGTCAGAACAAACTGTCAGAATTTTGGAAAGTTATAGAAAAGTTTCAATGACCAAAGTTTAGAAGGAGGAAAAGGCACTTCAAAATGGTAGAAAGGGGAATATACAAGTAACGGTAATAACTAAAAAAGAGACCATGAATTTGGAGTGGGTGGCATGGAGGAGCTAGAGGGGGAGGGGCCAGGAGTGATGGAGGTGATGTATTCGTCTACGAAGTTCTCAAAACTTATTAAATTAAAAATGAAAGGAATGGGGGCTCAGGAAGTGGCTCAACGAGTAAGAGGGCTTTATGTGGACTTGAGGATCTAAGTTTGAATCACTAACCCCTACAAAAAGCATACAAAAACCCAGACATGATTGCATATACCTGTAATCTCAGCACTGTAGGGCGAAGATAGGCAAATTCCAAGATGTTGCTGATCAACCAACCTAGATAAAAAGGTGTGGGTTTTGCTTTTGTTTTTGTTGTTCTTTTTTGTTTGTTTGTTTTTTCTCGAAACAGGGTTTCTCTGTTGTAACTCTGGCTATACTAGAACTCATTCTGTAGACCAGACTGCCTTGAACTCATAGAGCTTTGCCTACCTCTTCCTCCTGAGTGCTGCGATTAAAGGCATTGCCTCCACCACCCAGCTAAAAAGTGAGTTTTTGTTCAGTAAGAGACCCAGATTAGTACAACTAAGAGTAATAGAGAAAGACACTTGACATCTTGTTGTGGTCTCCACATAAACACTCGTGGGTGTGTGTGCTGGAACATTTACATACATGCACCACACACAATACACACATACATACATGTGGAAAAAAAGACGGAAACCCTTGTGGATTTGATTCAGAAACATAAGTGGAAGTTGTAAACAGTGCATCACTGCTGGCCTGATTCATCGGAAAGAAAGACCTAAGCTCAGCAGGAGACCCTACGTCAAACATATGGCATTGACTTTATACGAAAGGCTTTGTGGCTGGATATGCATTTATGTGTTCAAATTAAAATTTCATCAATGATAACTAATATTTGAGCAAATTCAAAGCAAAAAATTTAGGACTTTCAATAATAGACATAATCAGACCCTCATGCTTTAAAGATAGGCTCAACAAATTAAAATGTTTGGACATTAATCATGCTTTCCAAATGAGTTTCAAAATGTTTGAGACATGCCTAGTTATGCGGTGTGATTGTTACTTTTGATAACAGAACTCTAGCTCACAGACAGGTCAACTCTTGTCTCTCAAATTATTTTGCTGCTCCTTCTACTAATGGTGTCAGAGAGGTGAGACAGAAAGGAATAAAAATCTGTCTAAATTCAGGATCCATATACAGTCCACCTGGAATTAAAGGACAACAATACTGAATGATTATGATGTGCAGCTTGTTTCTATCCCACAGATTGAAAAAGCATACTGTATGGATTTTGATTTTTAACTTAAACTAAAAGTAATGGGTCTCATTATGGTATTTCCATAAATCATTTTATCATTACATTTTTGTTCTCATTCATCTCTTTCCTTTTGACCTCCTCCATAAATACCCCTCACTCATTCCTGACTAGCTCCCTTCCTTGCTGGAAGCAGTGCAGGGAAACAGAACCCAGCATTGGAGCTTCAGGAGGACAGCCTACTGTTTAGCAAGGTGACAATAGGTTTTTACCTTGGCCTCCCAGAGATATTACCTCTTGAATGCCTTTTGCTTCTGTTGGACTTTATCATGCTTGTTGTTACCATGGTCACCCTGTCTCTTTAGTGCTATGAAAGTTCTACAGGGTTCTCTAACCCCTCACTGGGCAGTGTTACTGGCACACATAACAATGGTGGTGCTCTTCTCTCCAGCAACACCACTCAGGCAAGGTAGTGCCACTCAATTGAATTGGTGACTCTACTGAAACTCCAGTAAGAATAACTAATCAATAACATCAGATTAGGGTGTTTTGCCAGGCTGCTTTAAAACAAATACCGGGGGAACTACATAGGAAAACACATTCTTGGGAGCAGAAGTCTTGGTCAGGGTTAGAGAACAAGAACAAAGAAAGCCTAATAATTGCTAGGGCCCACAAGTTTTGCCTATGAAAAACAGGCCCATGATCAAGAAGTAACAAATGAGTTACAGTGCCCACTTCTTTGACCATAATTTTGATCTTTTCCTGGTTTTATAAATTATAAAATTATTGATGGGCTTTGCTGTATGCTTTGGGAACATAGAGACATATAGCATGTAAGCTGGAAAGATTCTCCCTTTGTTTAACAAAGGTAAAGGACGTTGGACTTGAGGTTCTTTGGTTAATTGCACATTTGTTTTACTCTAATTGCTAGCTGAATAGAAATTGCGTTAAGGATAGAGTGACATATACCCATTTCCTGGTAACTGCAAGTGCTGCCTGCCAGCTCAAAGGAACCAGCTGTAAGAGACATTCAGCTTGCCTGAATTCTTTTAATGTGTAATGGGAAAGCTTTTCTTATGAGAATCTATGTAACTGTAGTGTAGTAACATAAGGGTAATGTTAGAAAACAAAATTCATGTGGGAAATTTAATCATGTGTAGGTATGTGAAAATAACATATTTTTAAAACTATGAATCTTGTAGTCATTTACTGGGAAAAGTAGAATCTGTGATTATATTGTGATTCCTTTTACATGAGACAATTTATTAAAAGATATATAAGGCATATGAGAAAAAATAAAGGTAGAGAACTTGCTTTGACCTGACCAAAAGGCCCTTGCCTGTTTTCCCCACCAACTTCACACCTCCTTTGCATCCCCTGGCCTCCTTGCAGGAGCTAGTCCCAGGCATTTCCTTCCCCCATAGTACCTCATTCTTCTTCTTTAACACATGTATTTTATTTCCCTCTTTTTTGCATACCCTTTAGACCTCCTCTTCCCCTTTACTCCTCTTTCTAGTTTCATGACATACAAACACACATACAGAGAGAGAGAGTAAGAGAGAGATAGAGAGACAGACAGAGAGACAGAGAGAGAAAGAAATAGATACAGATAGAGATACACAGAGAGAAAAAAAGAGAGAAAAAATGAATTGAAACATCTTCACCCACCAGTCTGTCTTTGAATCTATTCTTTTTCTGATGACCAAGAATGCACAAATTTTCATAAAATGGATCATAATTGTTCTGTGGAATAGTTCATGGAAACAACCAGAAATCAGGAATTCGCACTGCTGCCAGCTAGGTAAGTTGAAAACTCTTGTCCTGTGACTAAGTGAGCAGAGGAGACAATACTAGATGTGTCTGCCAGGCTTGGGGACACAGATGGAAAACTCTAAACAAGCCTTGGGCTTATGATAGACTACCTCTTCTTATGTTACAGGTTCCAATAGACACAAAGTAATGCTTTCTTTGGGGATGACTCAGGATGTCAGAAACTCATTATGGGAGCAATGAAGCATCATTTATTAGTAGAGAAAGAACACAAATAACAGAATCATTGCAAAAACCCTAGAAAGTAAGCTGCTGGTACATGCTGGCCTGCGGTTGGAGCAATGACTCAATATTAGAAGCAGCATGCAACAATAAATATGGTTTTCAATTAGCGAACTGCAGCAAATATGAATAGAGAGGCTACCATTTGTTGGTTGTCGGGGTTAATTTTCCTGTTACTGTGATACAATACCTCAACAGAAGCTACTAAAAGAGAAAATGTTTAATTCAGTTAGCAATTGAAAAGTAAAGCCTTTCATGGCAGAGACATCAATGAAGCTGAAACAGGTCATATCACAACTACAGTTGAAAAGCCGAGAGCGATGAGTGGGAGCTAATGTTCAGCCCATTTTCTTCAGGGTAATACAGTCTGGAGCCCTTCCCTGTTAAGATGGGTCTTCAGACTAATTTAGCATACTCAGGATAATTCCTTACAGACACATTAGAAGATAACCTTAGTCTACATAATCTCAGGTATAACTGGAGACATGTCACCTAGGTGATTCTAGACCCTATCAAGTTGACAATTAACATTAACTATTGAGTGATGCAATGTTAAAGAACAAGTCAGACATACATAATTGGAGGAAGACATGGCCATATCTTTGAATATCATAGAGTGCTACAAGTCTCAAACTACAACTCTGTGTGTGATGAATCTTATATCTGCACATAGGTATGGCCTTGACATAGCTGTATCTGGAAATCCATGTTTGCAATGGTCATGATAGCTGGAACAAACTGAATATAGTGAGGCAAGCAACCCTTAGGATCACTACTGGAAATCTTGCCACTTTTTTCATGCCACCACCCCAACAGGAACATAGCATGTGTGACTGTACTAAGTAGAAATTTTTATTTAGTTGGTGGTCGCGATGGAAGTTGTTTCAAATCAGTATAATGTTATCGTTTCCACAGAACAAATTGGCACAGATGTCATGAATGGGCAATGGCATAGGGCTAAACACCTGGAATGGGTTTCTGTGTGCTATTGGAGGACATTATGTGCCATACCCAACATGACTTCTGAACACTCAGACTGCATAGAGCAATATGATCCCCAACTGGCATCTATGAGCATCAGCAGAGGTACAGTGTGGATCTATTTCCTTGACAAAATTAAACAAAACAAAAACCTCTAAACTATTGGGTGATTGATGTGTTTATTTAGCTTAGCACAATGGAAGCTTTTAATCCAGACAAATGAATGAACCCATGTTGCTCCACTGTGCCTAGGAAGAGTTAGAGTTTGCATTTGTAGCTATAAAATTATAATTTAGTGTTTTATTAGTGTTTCATTTTCTGAATGACTAATCCTTTTTTATTAATTTAGTACAAGTATTTGAATGTTCATGGATACATTTTTAGGAAATATGAATTGTCATCTCCCTGATCACAAAGTGTTGCCTTCAAAGTGAAGATGTTGGTCTTAGTTCCTTTTCCTGTTGCTTTGACAAAATATTCTGACAAAACAACTTAAAGGAGGAAAGGTTTATTTTGGCTTATAGTTCCAAAGGGGTGGAGTCCACCATTAAATAGAAGGCAGGAAAAGAAGGCTAGCTGATCATATTGCATCCTCAATCAGAAGGCAGAGTGAACAGGAAGACTGAGCTATAAGATATCAAGGCCTACCCCAGATGGCTCACTCCCTCTAGCAAGGTTCCCCTTTGTAACGGGTCTAACCTCCATAAACAGCACCACTAGTTGGAGATCAAGTGTTAAAATACCTGAGCATAGTGGGTGAACCTTTAATATTCAAACTACAAAAATAAAACCAGAGAGGAAGTTGCAGCTGAACCAGGATTCAAACTTTTCTTAGTAAACCAGAGTGGACTGCAAACTTATATTCCTGATACAAAATATGAGAATAAGAGCACTTCCCTCAAACAATTCAGAACTAATTGGAAATTTCATTTATTCATAGTTAAGGATATTTTTCACATTTTACTACAGTACAAACATTTCTAATAAGTTCTATCATGATTTTGCAAGTTTATAACACAATAGTTGCCAATTTTGTTTATGTAATCATAACTATCTTCAGTGATGCACTAAAGACCACAGTGTTCATTTCACTCAGAAGCAGAGACATTGCTTATACTCTGATTGTTGATTTTACATCAAAATTAGCTTAGTCCAAAAGAGAAAGAATAACACTAAATCAATAAAATTATAATTACTAGGTCTGATGAGATAGTGCAGCAGATACAGGTGTTTGTGGAAAAGTTTGGCAACCTGAATTTGATTGTCTAGAGCAACATGATGGAAGGAGAAAACTGATTCTCAAAAATTATTTTATAACCTCCACATATTCCATGGCATGTGTGCTTGTGCATGCACACACACACACACACACACACACACACACACACAAAGGGAATATTGTAGTTTAAAAGATACTACAATAACCAAATAAAAGCTTAATATTATGTTTGCAGATAATTTAATGGCTTGTACAAAAAAGCTAATGAAATTAATAAGTGAATTTCTCAAAGTAGCAGAACACACAGTATTTTTAAAGGGTCACTCTTATGTGCCCATATTTGCATAAAATAATGAGAAGAAAACTTTAGAAAAGTATTTGATATCCCAAAATTGCAATAGGTTTAGTAGTAAATTTGATAAAATATATGGAAAACTATCCACTGAAAAATAAAATGAAATAAAATAATTATTGGAAGAAAATGGAGGAAACCTAAATAAATGAAGCAGTAATACACAATTGTCACAAATTGGAAGACATAATATTAAATTATAAATTATCCTGAAATCTATCTACACATTTGAACAATATCTTATTAAAATAACAGAAGCTTTTATTGTTTCCATTAACAAACTAATTATAAAGTTTTTATAATACAAGTCTAAGGAACTATGTTAGCTAAAACAACCTATTAGAAAACACAGTTGACTTGGGTAGTGGTGGTACATGCCTTTAATCTCAGCACCTGTGGCAGAGGCAGGTGGATCTCTGTAAGTTCAAGGCCAGCTTAGTCTACAGCATGAGTTCCAGGACAGCCAGAGTTACAACAAAGAAACTCTGTCTCAAAAAAAAAGGAAGAAAGGAAGGAAGGAAGGAAGGAAGGAAGGAAGGAAGGAAGGAAGAAAGAAAGAAAGAAGAAAGAAGAAAGAAAGAAGAAAGAAAGAAAGAAAGAAAGAAGAAAGAAAGAAAGAAAGAAAGGAAGGAAGGAAGAAAGAAAGGAAGAAAGAACAGTTGAAAACTAAAATCAGTTGATTTCAAGAGTTATAACAATGGGCTACTGAGATGGTTCAGTGGGTAAAGGGGCTTGTCACCAAGCCTGACAACACATGTTTGATTTTGGAACCCATATATAGAAGAAGAAAATCTGCAATTTGTCCTCAGACCTCACATGTATACAGTGAAATGCTTGGGCACTCACACACACACACACACACACACACACACACACACACACATACACACACACAGGCACATCCACACTATATAGATATAATAACCAACGAAGTGGGTATTGCATTCTATAGAGACAAGTCAATGAAATGTCATAGAGAGTACAAAAATAAACCTCAAAATCCAGAGCAACAGGTTTCCAGCAAAATGTAGAAAAATGGAAGCAGAAGAGTCTTTCCTTCAAATAGCTAGAACAATTGATACTGACATACAAAAGTAAAAACAAAGCAAGCAAATAAATGAACAAAAGAAGAAAACACAAATAAAACTTTAATCTGTTTCTTCCTTGTATCCAATATTAAAAAAAAAAAAAAAACTAAAAAAAAAAAATCTAAACAATTAAGAAAAACTTTTTTTAAAATTCACTAGAAGAAACTAAGCTAGGTAAAATTCTCAGATATGACACCAGAACTCCAATTGAAAAGAAAAATGCTGTCATCTGGAAGTCAAGAAAAGCTCTCTTTGAGAGCGATGAGAGCTACTTGGCAAAGCTACTGTGGAGAACCACTGTGTCGTTCCTAGCCATTTCATTTCCTAGATATTTTCTCAAAAGATAAAAAAATATATACACAGGACTTCTTCGTGGTAGCAGCTTTTCTTCTCATATTGTCAGCCGAAAACAAACCAATGTTCAACAACAGGAATCAGGTAAATGCACTGAATTGTGTATTTATTCAATCAAAACATACCGGGGATTGGGATGATAGTTCAGTCAGTAAACTGGTTGCCATTCATTTATGAGAACCTGAGTTTGCTATTCAGAGAGCCCAATAAAAAGCTTGTAAAGGTGACAAACTTGCAACCGCAGCTTTTGGGCCAGCAGATTTGTGAGGTTCACCGGCCAGCCAGCCTAGTCAATCTGGTGACTTCCAAGTTCAAGGATAGAACCTGTACAGAAACAAAAGGTAAGAAGGTGGCACGTGATTGAGAAAGACACTCAATGCAGAAATTTGGGTTCACCTGAACACACATGCGTGTGCATACTCACATGCACATATGTACTAACACGAACATATATACTTGCATACACATACATAGCAAAAAATAATAATTTGATAATAAGGAAATTGCTAGTGAGCTTCCTATTGCTCTGATAAACATCATGGCCTAAAGCAACTTGGGGATGAAAGGGTTAATTTCATCTTACAGCTTGAGATCATCTTCCAGGAGTCAGGGCAAGAATTTAGTCCTGGAAACAAGGACTAAAGCAGAGGCCATAGAGGGATGCTGTCTACTGGCATGCTTCCACGGCTTACTCAACTTGCTTTCTTATATAACCCAGGACCACCTGCTCAGGGGTAGACTTCCCACAAGGGGTTGAGCCTAACTACATCAATAATTAATCAACAAAATGTCCCACAGGTTTGCCTATAGGCCAATCTACAGAAGACATTTTTTTGATTGAGGTTCCCTCTTCCAAGATTACCCTAAACTGTGCCAAGTTAACAAAAAACTAAACAACATAGAAGTGCTAGCAATGGATATACATAAAGCCTAAATATAAAAGACACAAAGATTGCTCTTAGTGACTGCGCCACACACATAGTTCATATTGTACAATATTGTTTCTTAGATGGCTGTCTGGACAAGAGAAAGACAGCCATTACAGCAGAAATAACACTGAAAATAAATGTCTAATGATGAAAGCATTCTAGATTTTCATTAGGTGGTAGTAACATGGACAGTTATCATATAAACTCATTAATATGAATGCTTGAAATCATTTACTTTATGACTTATAAATTACATGCCACTTTTAAAATATTTTAAAGAAGAGAACTGAAGAAAAAGTGTTGGTAAGTCAAATTTCTTGCCATAGTCATCAAGGAAAAGATAAACGTGGGAAGTACATTAAGCTGAAAGATGATATGAACAAGAAATTAACACTTGTGTCTACAAGCCACTGGGACTTTGGAACTGTTTGTTATTAAGGCATAGCTAATCAAAAGATGATTAATGAAAAGATGAAGTTTTGTTCCAAGACAAACCACCTGTCTCTTTATTCCATTTAAAACAAATCTCTCCATAGTGAATGCTTAAAGCAGAAAATGTATCAAGTTCTTGTAAAGTTTGTTTACCATTGCTTATCAGAATGCATTGCTCTATTCTTTCTTATACATTCATGGAATTCTACATAGCCAAATCAAGTGGTAGGCATATGGAAAATGATATCAAAGGTTAAAAGTATAGCAATTCATGGCTTATGAGTTTTTAATAATATTAGCCTACTGTGGCAACCATCAGCAAATATGGTTAATTCAGTACTAGAGTTGAATTGTTTTCTTCTTTTCTAGAGCAGTGCATATTAGAGAAAGAAAAGACTTTTTACAAATCCCACCAGCTTTGAATATTCTTAAATTCCCAAGGAAATGCTGCATTCTAAGGCTTGTTAAGGGAAGGGGATTTGAAAGTAATAGCGTGATTGAACAGTATATGCTTGGCATTTTACAAGATGCTTTGTGTGCACTGTATTATTTAATCTTCATTTAACCCCACAAATTATTCATTATCATTGCTGTTTGGAGGATGACAGGTCTGAGGCTCATGATTTAAGTAGCATGCCTATTTTTCAAGTGACGCACTGTGATATCTCTACCGAGATGACATTGGTGCTGAAGAGTCCCCTGCCATGCTGCCTGTCATTGCCTCATCCAGAACCATTGCAAGGTCTCTAGTCTCTAAGTGTCAATAACTGAATAACTTCAAACCACAGTGCTTGTGCAGTGGTTTCCTCAGAATTAAATCATTGTCTTCCAGGAGGATGAGGAAGGCTCTTAAGACTCAGGAAGTATATAAAACACATAAGGCTACCAAAGCTGAAAAAATTTTACCAAGCTAAGGAAAGTTCTAATACTCACAAGGCTCACAAGACCATCTCCAAGGCTATAAATAAATGCAGGCTTCTGAGAAGAGGATATTTGCTAACCAGCAGAAATGCCTGCTAGTTGTGCATGGGTTTCCAGGGCTGCAACTTTCATGAGTTGTCCCCCGTACTAGGGTAGACTTTTCAGGGATGGGGCTGCCTTTCAGTCAAAAATAGCAGTATAAGTAACCCCTCACCCAAGTTTTTATAAGGAACCTCAATAAACTCACCTGTTCACTAAGCTACACTTGAGTCGATACATTTCTTTGTTTAGCTGCCAGTATCCTATTTTGGGTAAACAGACATTCATATCTAAACAGGAAAAGACACACAGAAAATGTTCCTTGATTTGTGGTAAAGAAAACAAACAAGATTTATTTAATTGATTCTTCACTATTCAACTCTCAGAAATACTATCTATTAATGACCTAAGAGGTAATCATTCTGAATTCTACCCATTAAAAGCAGAAGCCATTATTCAGAGAGCCATCAGCAAGGAGCACATATAAAAAGCAATCATCATCTTGGATGTGGGCCAACCTTCACCCAGCTGCCTGTTAACTAATGACCAGAACAGAACACATTGGAGTGAGATGGTTAAGAGAAGTCAGGAGTTTTATTTGCTTTTTAAAGAAAATAATGAGTGATATAGGAAAAAATAGTATTATTATAAACTTGAGAAAAAAGTTATTTTGGAATTTCTAATCACCTCTATTTTCTTTGTCCCTGTAAAGATTAAAAATGCATCAGATGGAGTCAGAAATATATAAACATATGCATTTTCATGAAGACACTATGAGGCATGAAGAAAATACTTGAAATTGTTTCAGCAGTTCAAACCCTTCTCAATTATCATTTTATTCTGAGGTGGTATGGAAACAATGTCATATTTCCAAGCTTTAATAAAACATATACCATGTTATATGATTTATCACATCATGAAATCTATCCTTTCTCCTTCCTTTTTACAATTTGATTCTGAAAAAAATATCAAATGTTCCTTCAGAATGGCATCGGTGATGCTATTTAGGCAATTCTGAAATTTAGTTCATACAACAGCAAATATCCATTTTTCTTCTTTATGCTTAGCAGCATTCTGCTTCCATGAGGGTCTCCATGAAATACTTCATACACAGGTACTCTCTTTGACAATATGTTTCTGTGGTGACTTACCTTCATTGTCAACTTGATTGGATTAAGGATCACATCTGGCTATGTCTATGGAAGTAGTCACAGAAAGGTTTGACTAAGGAAGATAGGTCTTCCCTGAATATGGGCACAGCATTCATCACTCTCTGCTTCCTGTCTCTAGATGCAATGTGACCAGCTGCTTCATGTTCCTAGCATCATATATCCTCAAACTATGATCCAACTATTTTGTGGGTTATTTTGTCACAGCAAGAAAAATGAATACAACTCCCAACCTGCTTTTACAACACTCTAATGACTTCCTTGAGGTGTGTCACTCTTCTGTCTTTTAATGTTGAAATGATACAGTTCCATTTCTCAGAGTACGATTTTGGATCCTATGATATATAATAGAATACAGGGATATTGAGAATACAAATCTGCATCTAAAAATAATAATAATGATAAAATAAAATTAGATAAAGTAAAGACAAACAAACCATAATAGGATCAAACAAACAAAAGTAAAAGAGCCAAAGAAAAAATTTGAAAAGTCCATTTAGATACAGAGACCCAAGTTCACACATAGAGAAATCTCATAAAAATCATTTACTTGTTTATGTACAGACACACACACACACATACACACACACACACACACACACACACACACACACACATATACAGAGAGAGAGACGGACAGACAGAGAGAGACAGAGAGAGACAGAGAGACTTCTCCAGCATTTTGTCACTGGAAGGTAGCCAATGCAAAGCCTTGTTTTTTCAACATAAGAATAAACAACAAGTAACTGTGAGTGTTTGAAATGCTGGTTCCAGGATAATCATTACATTGTAAACTAATACCTTCATACACCTGCATAGTGAGGAGAGTGTCCTTATAGGCACAGTGAAATCCCCTTGGAGACAGTGGTCAGGTGTCAGCAAAGGTATTCTCTCAGAGTTAGAATTCCAGTTTGGACTACAGGTCAATAAATTTGCCAAGCATTCCATAAACACATCCATGAGAATATCTTCCAGTTTTTTGCCCCTGGTAGACCTGACATTTTCCTTCTTAATATAGTTAAGTTTCTGCTTTTGATTTTTTTAAAGACAATATTACAAATCCCACGAGCCTTTCAGGTGGTGTAGCTCTCCTCAGTGAAGTCCTGCTCGCACCTGCCAGTCAATAGACACAATCTATCTCTGTTCAAATTCTTGGTAAGGTCTCAAATACCACAATAGTTGACCATTACACAAAGAAAGACTAAAAACGAGTGTCAGAAATGAAAAAGAAATGATAAAAGTGAACATTTCACTTTGATCTGCCCATTTTGAATATTTAGTGGCACAGACTGAGAACAGTAGAGGAAGAAGTGCCTCATCTTCAAAGCAGCATCTAAATAGTGTATGGCAGCCAATTATTTCATCCAACCGGGTCCTTCACACTTTCTATTTCAAATAAGAAAGGAAAGAGAACAGTGCTTCTCTCCACAGGACGCGCCTTTGATGAGAATATTTATATCTGAGAACCAGAAGCATAGAAATGCAATGGACTCAGATCAACCATAGTATCTACCTTTGCAGGAATCATTTTGTCTAGTTGTTAATAGTACTCATAATGTGCCAATATGAACTAATCCATTTAGTTAAAACAAATGAATGTCCAAGTCATGAGTTCAATGCGATAAATATGATCAGAAAAATAATGCGTAAGCAAATACGAGAAGGGATCTGTTACATTTAAGAGATAAAATAATAACATAGTTGTAGCCAATCCTACTGTAGCTCTGTCTATATAACTGCCCTACAACAGCACCTCAAAGCTGTACAAAGGAGAACCCAGACCACAGATAAGGGCTTCTGCATGAGAAAAGGAGTGGAAGAGCACAAAAAGAGGAAGAATAAAAAGGAAATAGAGGATAGGGAGCTAAGAAGGCTCTTGGAGAATTGCCATGTGATATCTCCTTACTTGCTGCGGGAGGGACTTTAAAAACAGAGTCCTCTAAATCCTCAGGAACATTTTGGATTCCTTTGTAGTGGATATCACCCATCCCGTATCCCCTCATTATCTTATGTTTATTAAAAATGACACAATCCAGATGCTCATTGGCTTAACATAGGGTTGTTTCTCAGTCAATCCATCAAAAATTGACCATGTCACCTAGGACAAACCCAGTCTACAAGGAGCCTTACTCGGTAGCATGTCACATTGGGGATCACTGCTTTTTCAATGTGTCCGTTTAAATATGTGTGTGTAAGTATGTATGTATGCTTTTTCAATGTGTCCATTTAAATACATGTATGTAAGTACGTATGTGCGTGCTAGCAGAGGGTAAGGGACACCCTGGGCTGAAGGTACGGGCCACTGTAAGCCAGTCAAATGTGTGCTGGAAAGCACAGCAGGTCCTCCCCACTGCAGCAGCTTCACCTGTAGCCACCAGCTTCTCCACTCATGATACCTTTGGCCCAAGAAAGCTTCACATGACGTCAGGGTAACTATAAAACAAGTATACAAATCTCAAACATTTTTTTTTAATGTTCAAGATGGTATGGTCAACTTTTGATGGGTTGATTGGAAAGCAGCTCTATTTTACTGATTTTAAAAAATCATAAAGAATTTTAGTTTAACAATTTCTTGGTATACATATAACTTTGCCATGTGTTAAAGATGAAAACAAATTTGTATGCTAATGAGATGCATGTACCTGTTTGTTTTTACATAAAAATTAAACCTTGCCTGAATATTTGATCTATACAACAGAGACTGTCCTCAGTGTTTTTCAGAGTTTTATCAATGTTTCAATTTCTTAACTGTCAGTTCTGAGAATGCCCTTTTGCCTAAGCATATGGAACAAAATGACAGAAATATATTTAGGGTCATTTCAGAAATTGTTGGAAATTCAGTCCTGAATCCCAAGCCAAAATTTATTGAAAGCCTTTTTAATGAAATTCAAGCTAGGAACTCAATAATTAAAAAATTTTTTCCAGTTTGATTACATTTTATTTCATTATATTTATTTTGTGTGTATGTGTTTCACACACACACACACACACACACACACACACACACACACATACAAGCACTGATACAGATGTAGAAGTAAGAGAACAACTTGAAGGAATCAATTCTCCCCTTTCCCCATGTAGATGCAGGGATTAAATTCAGGTTATCGGGCTTTTCAAGTTCCTCACCCACTGACCCTTCAAATCTTATTGCCATCAAACAGCAACGTTTTAAGTCAAAATTGTGGGGGCTAGGGATGTGATTAAGAATGTGACTAAGACACAGCAATGAATGCCCCCCAACACACACGCAATGCTAATATCAAACTTTGTAACAATATAATTCAAACATACAAATGTAATACTGACATGTTGAGTAATTATGGTAGGGAATATTAAACATTTTTGTTTGCCATAATTAATTCATATTTTCAGAGCACAGAAACCACTGTGTGTTCAGGAGTTCAGAACAATGCTCAGTGTTCTCAGAACTGAGATGCTTCCAGCAGCACGTATCAGAGTCCTGTGTGTAGACAAATGTAGTACAGAGTATGTGCTGCATGCTCAGTAAAAACACCATTCGGGACTCTGGAGCAGTGTGGCATAGTGAGGCCAGAAAGACCTCAGATTCATTAAGGGTTTGATTTTTAATTGAGTTTTGATCATTAAAGTTTAAAAAGTTGTTACTGATGCCAATTCTTTTTGCAACATTGCACATCAATTTGGCAACTCCATGTGAGTTTATGAAGTGGGTTTATGAAGTGGGACTGTAGATAACGATGGGTCCAGAGCTGTGGCTGCCACAGCTGCCCAGAGTCACCAGAGGGATTCTCACTGCATGCCACAAGGCCTGAAAAAATAAATAAATAAAAAAGATTCAAAATTTAATCAACAATGCCTCCTAAATGTCTGTTGCTCTTGCACAGACACAAACTCTTAAGATGTGTGAGCCTCCTAAGTTGAGGACTGCCTGCCCAAATAACTCTAAGTGATGATGTTTTGCAACTATTAAGGAAAAGGCAACTGAGCATTGCAGGTCAGTTTACTAGCACAAAGGAGATGCCCAGCCCTTAAAACTGTATATTGTTCTCACAGAAGACCTGAGATAGGTCCCCAGCTCCCACATTAGTCAGCTCACAATGACCTATAACTGTAGCACCAGGAAATCCAACTCCCTCTCTGCCCTATGCAGACACTTGCACTCACATGCACACACCCTCACACAGGCAAACATACATATAGGTGATTTTTAAAAAATGAATTCTTGGGGGAGGGTGCTTTCCTGTTCTTGCAGCTGACTCTGGTCCACTTTCCAGCACTTGCATCAGTCTGTTCACAAACTGTCTGAACTCCAGATCCAGGACACGATGTCTGTGGCCTCCAAGGGCACTTGCTTTCACTTGGAAAAATAGAGCTGGGAATGGCATAGAGGTGTAAACAAGTAAAAGATGAATCTTAACTAAAATATTATCTGCAACTAAAACATCCCACAACATGGTGTTAGTTCTATTAAGGTCTGGAGGCCTATTACATGAGTAGACATTCACAATGGAGAGACTATAATTTTTTTCCAACATTGTGATGGAGCTGTTTTGATGGCAAATGGTTTAATGCAATGGAAGTAAATGGAGTCAATACAAAATGGAGCACTGAATGGACAACCATCATCTCCAGGAACTACTCATTACTGTGCACTAGAGTGGCATATATCTTCATATGTATTGGTGCGTGTTCATGTCTATTTGTGTTCATGTGTTCATGTGTGTGTGTGGTACATAAGCTAAGAAGTCAAAGTCAACTTTCTTCTTCAATTGCTCTCCACTTTATTTTTTTAGACAATATGGGCTTCCTGATTTGGCTAGGATGCTGATAGTCACCAAGACCCAAGATCACCTGGGTGATCCCTTCATTTGCCTCCTGGCATCTTATTCTATGCATGGTTCTGTACCCCCCCCCATAATGGGTTCTGAGAATCAAAGCTAGATCTTCATGATTGTGTACAAATGCTTTACCTACTGAGCTAGCTCACATCTTTTTAAGATCTTTAAAGAGTAATACACATATACACACAAGAGAAAAAAAAAAACTCTAACTCATCTAACTCATTGATGTTTCTTTGTATAATGATAACATTTGATCATGTACTTCAACAAGTCTGGCTCATTAGCCTCTGGGAAAATTCCTTCTGTGTTTCCATGTTTCATTAATTACTACTTACCAAGTGAGGTTAAAAACTTTTAATCATGAAGCAAATGTCTTATATAGTCTAAACATTGGTTAATGCACTCTTTCAAATAAACAATTTTAAGAACAGTATTTTGTTTATGGTGGCATTTAGATATCCCAGGTTAGTTAATTGTCTGACAGGTATAAAGTATTTTTTGGCCTAACACAGCATCAAACATCTGCAGGAAAGCTTAGCATTTAAGCAATTTAGATCTATATTTACAATTATCCTCATGGCTGACATCTTACAGAGCAAACATCCAGATGTGTCCCTGAAGATATCACTTTTTAAGCAGATGTTTCAATATCTACAACACATTTTCAAATTTTAAAAAGATAGTTTTTGTAATGTTCTTAATAGAGCAATATTTTTTACAACCTTTATATTTCAATTGTTCTGTTCCTTGCTCAAGAGAAAAATCCAATTTCCTTGGAGCTGGACTAAACAAAATAAACTCATGTTTTTCTCTCTGTATCTTTTCATGTACAATCGGGATAATCATTTTTACTAACTGCTATAATAGAAATATCTCCTCTCTTATGCGTCACAGAGAAATTACCCTGGGAATTGAGCTGCTGTATAAAAGCTTAGTCTGTATCATTACCTATCATATTTCCTTTCCATACTAAAGATCCAAATCAAATATTTATTGAGAGTCAATACATGGGTCTACGTCCAAGAGAGAAGAGCTAGAACTGCATCTTACCTTTCCCTTCATTTCTGATTTCAAATGGCAGCCATGTCTCTATCTGACCAGTGAAATATTATTTTCTGAAATGACCATTTGCTTACAAAGACAAAAAGATAATACAAGCTTACCCAGGCATAAAACCTTTATGGAAAATACATTGAAATGTTAAAATACAGTAGATATTTTGATCGTGTTTAGTTAGAAATGTCCTCCCCCCTCTTCTTCTGTGCTTCTTAGTTTTAAATGTCAACTTTCCACAACCTATAATTGTCTGAGAAGAATGTCTTAGGGATTATTTGCATCAGGTTGAACTGTGATAGTATCTCTAGGGGACTGCATTGATGGTTAGTTAGTGGGAAAACGCAGTCCTTTGTGTGTGTGTGGAGGGGGGCTCTTGCTCTAGGCAGGAGTCCTGAATTCTACAGAACAGGAGAAGGCAGCAAGTATGTATCCATTTCTCTTTGCCCTTGACTTGATAATGCAGCATTATCAACTCCCCTCAGCTACTGCCATCATTATGACTAGCTGCTTGAGTTCTCATCTTGACTTCTCATCAGTGGTGGACTGTAACCTACAACTGTGAGTGAACTCCACCAGGCTAAAAGGAATAAGTAAAAGAAGCTTCAAAGACGGGAATGCGGTTGCGGTTGTTCAGTCATTAACACTTAACCTGTCATTCCCATTAAAGAGTAACCTCGAGCCAATCTGTGTGTGTGTGTGTGTGTGTGTGTGTGTGTGTGTGTGTGTGTGTGTGTACATATATTAGCAACACAAGGTTATTAACATAGTCACACATTTCATGATAAGATCCAACCAACCCACTTAGAAAGTATGTTATTTGTTATTTTTATTAATTTAAGGAGGGATTATTCTACTATTCCTTATATTTTATAAAGAAAACAGTGATTTACAAGTAGAATTTATTACTACTGTACTTGGTATTCATTGCCAGATGAGAAAATAAAATGTCAGGTATATTAAGTACAATATATAAAAGGTAATGTATGGGATGTGAATATAACCAGAGACGTCATTGTGCTCACCCAGGTTTGTTTTCTGATTCTATTTTCTGTTTTGTTAAGATTGCTGTTAGTTGTGGCAATGGAAAAAATCTATACCACTGAATTCATCAAACATCCAACTATGACTACCATCTAATATTCTCTAAAATCTTGTACTATTTGGGGACATAACCTACATTAAGCATGCCTTAGGTCAAAGGAAGAGATACTAGCCCAGAACTCAGAGAGTCTGATCTCACTTCTGCCTAACTCATGAGTAAGCTTGACCAGCTTCAGGGCCATTTTACTTGCCTCATCTATCAAAGTTAATATCTAATGATTTACACATTTCCACTGTATCAAAGTGTCTCCCGTTGTTAATTCAGTCCTTATTTTCACCCCAAAATAAGGACCCGAGTTTGATTCTCAGTACTCAATTTTTAAAATCCAAGGGATGGAGAGAAGGCTCAGCAATCAAGAACACTTGTTGCCTTCTTGTAGGGACTAGTTCCATTTCTAAGCAGCCACATCAGCGCCTCACAACTGCCTGAAACTCCAGTCCCAGATGATCTGATAATCACTCCCATCCTCCACAAGCACCTGAGTGCATAGGGTACACATGTGCGCACTCAGGCATACACACATACATACAAAACAAAATAAATCAATAAATCTTTAAGAAAAGTATCCAGGTTTGGAGACCTGCATTTGTTATACCAGGGGTAGGAAGGTAAACGTGTGTTGATACTGTTTCTTGGGAGGGCTAGCCAGCCAGCGTAGCCTAGTTGCTGAGTTCCAGCCCTGTGAGAGACTTTGTCTCAAAAAATTAAAAATAAAATAAAATAAAGAAGTGGAGAAGAACTAGTGAAGTAACTCAGTGGTAAATTACTAGCCTAGCATCTACGGGGCCCTTGGTTCAATCCTGAGTACTGTAAAAAAAAAAAGGTAGATTATGCCTGAGGACCAACCTCTGAGTTCTTCCCCTGGCTGGGGGAAGAACACACACACACACACACACACACACACACACACACACACATACACACACCTTTTCACACACACACACACAGAGGAACAAACACACATATACATAATAAACAAAATAAATTGTTTCTCATCCAATCATCTCTTTGTAATGGTAATAGCAAAAAGTCATATGTTCACTGTCGGTATGTTGTCAATGTATATCCGATCATAGATCTGAAAGCATTTTCAAATGATCCCACCCTATACAAATGCTGGGTATCTTAATAGATGACATCCATTGGAAAACGTTCATTGTTAACCTCCCGTGAACAGGAACCAGAGACATCTAGCTGCACAAAGCCCCATCTTAACCATGAGTGGAACCATTCCCGACCAGGGGACCTTGAGTTTTGTGAAGTGAAGAAGTGAACTGTATTTACTGCTTTTTGTTCTAATGGTGGCTGCAATGTGGCCAGATGCTTCAAGCTCCTGCTGACTTAAACTCCACCCTAGGGTGGACCCTTGAACTGTGAGCTAAAACAAATGATCCCTTTTATTGCTTTGGTTGGGGTGTTTTATCTCAGAAATAGAAAAGGAATTAAAACAAGAAGTGATAAAATAGGAACTTAAATCTAGGTTTGGCTAATTTCAGTAGTCAAGTTTTCACCTGTCTTGCTACCTCTCATAACATATTTAGTATGGTATGTGTGTGTGTATGTGTGTGTATGTGTGTGTTGTGTGTGTGAGAGAGTATGAGAGTATGTGTGTATGTGAGAGTGTGTGTGTGAGAGTGTGTGTGTATGTATGAGTGTGTGTGTGTGTGTATACATGAATAAGTCAAAGGACAATCTCACAATCTCAGTTTTTATTCTTCTGACATCATCCTTTTTTTCTTCTTTCAGACAGGGATTGTCATTAGTCTGGAACAATCAAAGGATGCATCTATAGTCACCTGTATTGAATGATTTTGATCTGGAGTTTTACCCATAAGTGACTGGAAGAGCAATGAATTGCTCCATGAACCCTGATTTCACCCTTAAAAGAAATAACTACTTACAAAGAGAGTGATACCAAAAGTCACTTACCTTAAAAAATTAAGTTAGCCATTTCTGAATCAAAGAAATAAATAAAATAGTAAGTGAAGATTAGCAACAGAGTTCATAGTCCAAAGTCAATATGCTTTTTATGTTCTTTTAATTTACTTAAGATAAGACTGAGAAACTATGATATATAAACATTTATTAAACAAATATACGTTACAACTTGGGAAGTAGGTGACTTTTCTAATTCCATTCTGCTACTATAACAAAGCACTTTGAACAATAGCAACTGGGAGAAGGAACTATTTATTTCATCTTATACTTCTGGGTCATAGTCCATCATCGAGGAAAATCAGGGCAAGAACTTAAGCAGGAACTCAAAATAGAGTCAATGGAGCAAGTTCGTTGATTTGCTCTTCAGCTCACTTCCCAGCTTAGCAAGCTTTCTTATGCAGTCCAGGCCCACCAGCCTAGGGATTGTGCTGCCCCAGTGGGCTGGGCCCTCCAGCATCGGTTAATAATCAAGAACATCCCCACACACTCACAGATATGCACACAGGCCAATCTGATCTAGGCGATTCCTTCATCAAAGCTGTTTTCTCAGATGACTCTAGACTGTGTCAAGTTGACAGCTAAAGCTAACAAGGACAGTGACATCACAGTTTATTGTGCACATGTACAGTCAAGCTGCTAGGTTGGGGACTCATATCCTGATCATTATGGCTAGTTGTGGTCACTTTTCAGCAACCCTGTAAGGTTGGTATTAACCTTTTATGAGGTAGGAAATGCAATACAGAAAATGTCCGATTTAATAAGAAACTCATTTTGGTCTGCAAATATGACATTTTTATTATGGCAATCACACATTATAACCATAAAACTTATTCACTGTGATAATTGTATGTATGCATAGATCATATAGTGATCATATCTGTGAGAGTTTATTTTGTCCTGATAAATATTGCTGTTCTGCATCAAATCCTTCTTTCACTTTAAATAGTCAGTTTCTCCAAGAAAATCTCAACCTAAGTCCATAAAGCCAAGGCGCTTGTTCGCTCTTGGAAGCGCTTTTGATTGTTTGGCTGGTTGTTTCATCTTTTTTGGTATTCTGGGATGGTCTTACCTAATAGTAAAGATTATCCTCAAGCTATGATCTGCCTGTCTCCTTCTCCCATGTGCTGGGATTGTGGGCGGGCCTGCTTCCATCATACGTGGCTATGTTTCTTGGTTCTTCAAGTGCACTGTTGTTCACTCACAAACTTCAAATTTTATTCCTACTTAAAAATTCCTAGAAATCCATTGTATTTATGCATGACATTATCAAAGAATTACAAAGAATAAATAAATAGACAAAACTTTAAAAGCTTAATATCTATCCATAGTAAACTAAAATGTAATTTCTGTTAAATGATGAGAAGTATGTGCTGAATACTTTATAAAGTAATTCACTAGATCAAACTGATATATTGAAAACAGACATGTTTGTCAAAGTTAATAATAAAATAAAACAAAATCTTAGATAGTACTACACTTATAAATTCAGAATCTCCACATGGAGAGAGCAACCATGCCATGCCTACCACAGTATGCTGTATCCCCTGGAACTGTGAGCCAAAACAAAAACTTCCTTTCTTAAGTTGCTTTGTCAAGTATTTTGTCTCAATATAACATGTAACTAATATATACACCTCAGTTTCTCCTTCAAATACCACTGTTGAGGGACAGAGACTTGTAAAGATGGCAGACAGACCCTTCCTGAACCATAGCAGGAAATGAACTACTTCGCCTCTGCAATATTTCAGTAGATCTCCTGGGGAAAATATATCAATGTTCTTCTTTGTACTAATTTATGTGCAAGAAAGACCCAATTTGGCTCAACACTGTGCTGCCCACACCCCAGTCTCTTGTTACCTGTCACATAGTAAGTGACACCATGAATGCCAGCAAGCCTTGGCCCCTGCTCTCTTGCCCACTATACCAGAATCATAGCACACAGAAGAAGCTCAGGCACCAATGGGAAGCTCACGCCCTGCCTTCCGCCTTACCTTTCATATGCATTCCAGGACCAGGTGTGTTCACGGTCTAGTAAGATACTGAATAGAACTAAATAATCATAAACTTTCCTGTTTCCACTTTTAAAAGATTAAGTTATTTATTAATTGACTTGCTGTATTGCATGTGCATACATATGCAAGCACATGCCTTAGTGTTTGTGTGGTCTCCATCCAGAGAGGGGTTTGGAAGTTATAGTTAAGCTCTGATCCCCACCCTAAAAATAAAGGTTATGACATATTTCAGGACATAGCTGTCTTTGATTCTCATTGAAGATTTCAAAATGTTCTGGTATTTAAACAGAGTATTTGATCTGATCAAGGGCAATTGCCAACTCTTATTCTGGAAGTTAATTAAAAAATAAAATTGAACTGTTTTCACAATCTCATTTTAATGGCATGCTCTTGGTTAAATTAACTTAAATGCAGTTTCCATGAATTATTTATTTCTAGGCTTCTTTCTCTATGACTTTTAAAGTCAAAGTACATCAAAGGTTATTGTGGACATTTGGCTGATATGATACAGCAGTTTGGTTTTAGTTGAATGCAAAGAACAGTTAAACAGTTTTTGATATTGGCAATGACAATGTATTTGCATGTATATGTGTTCCCAAACACACGCGTGTGTGTGTGTGTGTGTGTGTGTGTGTGTGTGTGTGTGTGTGTGTGTGTGTGTGTACATGTGTTCATAGAGGCCAGAAGAAGGAATAAGATCCCCATAAGTCATTGGTGGTTATGAGCCTCACAGTGTCAGTGCTGTGAACAGAACTCAAATTCTCTGCAAGAAAAGCAAGTGCTCTTAACCACTGAGACATCTTTCAAGCCTGTTTATTTATTTGTGTTTTTATTTACTCATTTATTTATTCACACAGAGTACCTCATTGAACCTGGGGCTTACTGACTTGGAAAGACTAAGGGGCCAACAATCCTCCCTCCACTCCCCAGTGCTACATTTACAGGCGTGTGCTACCACACTCAGGTTTCACAGGGATGCTGGTTCTCTAAACTTAGCTCCTCATGCTTGCTCAGAAATCACTTCATCCACTGAACCATCCCAAAAACTCCTCCTGAATTTTCATTCAATTTGCTTCCTAAAGTCTCTGCTCAAATCTTCTACTAGAAGGGGATTTAACCAACTACTACAATCTAGTGTAATGCTGTCTTCTCTGACATACCTCCTCCTTCCCCATATATCACATTTCACTGAGTCTTCAGTTCTTAGGGATTTCCCTTGATAGAAAATGCACCTGTGCCTTTGCTATCTGGCATTTGGCTGTCACCTCATGAACTGAGTGTACCCATCTTATCCCGAGTGATCATGGTCTTGACTGTGCCGTGAGTTGGTCAGAGACCACAGATGATAGTTAGAATATGAAATCCCCTTTCTGAAACCTTAAGCACCAGAAGATTCTCATTCTCCAGCATTTGCATATTCTTCTCCAGAGGAGGGATACTCTAGAGGTTGCTAACTAAAGAAGGATGAGACAAGAGTGAATCCGATCTCAGATTGAAAGCTGTCTGAAGTGGCCCACTTCAGCAAACCACAGCCACTGAGCGTAAGAAATCAATGTTCAGCATTTTAAGCATCTGACTCTTGAGTGTACTATTCAACCCTGTCATAACTATAGAAACTATTTGAGATGGTTTGGTGTGTTCTCAGGAATATTGAACAATCTGTGATTCTTGCTTTTGTTCCAAATTCTAAGACAGCACCTAGACTATAACAGGCAGCAAATTAATGTTTGTTGAATAAAAAATGATTAAATAGATAAAGAATAAGGTTATACCCTTCTGAAGAAAACCAGGGAAATTTCAGCACCCCCAATTTAAAACTCTGAAAATAACTACCATTCATATAATGTTTTTTTTCATATTAATATATTTTTTAAACTACAAAACCAGACCGGAAGCCTCCTGCCTATATGACTGAGATATATATATCCAGGATGAGGAAGTTCAAACTACTTAAAATCTGGGCAATGACTCACCGTCACAAATATCTTAGTTACTATTGCTATGAAGACAAAACACCTTACAAGAAGCAAGTGAAGAAAGGGAAGGTTTACTCTGACTCATAGTTTGAGGATATAGTCCATTGAGCTGAGTAAACCGTGGTGCCAGAAGTTTGCCATGGCTGTTCCCATCACATCAGCAGTGAGGAAACAGAGACGAATGCTGATTCTCAGTTCACTTTCTCCTTCTTGTTCTGTCCAGGACCTCAGCCCAAGGAATGGCGCTGCCCACACTAAAGGTAAGTCTTCCCACCCCAATTAGCCTAGTTAAGATAATCCTTCACAGGCATGCCAAGAGGCTCTTCTCCATGTTGATTCTAGATCCTATTAGGCTAATAGTCAATATTCACCATTGAAATTGGGATCACATTGCTCTTTTGCCTCTCACTCACTATGATTCCTCAAACACAGCCTAACAAAATATTGGAAATTCACCTGATGGAGATACGAACAGAGATGAAGCTCCAGATGATAGTGTGGTGACAATAGTTTAGGTCAGATGTGAAGAAAGACAGTGATATGATGGAGACAAATCAAATAGAGGACCATGCTGTTAATGTACCACTTATATCATCTGGGTGGAAATACTACTGGTAGTAAAACTGTTGCTGCAGTATGGTTAAGTAACAATAACCTTGCTCTAGAGGAAACTGAAAAATCCCTCAGAAAAGAGAAGTCCTAGCTTAGCAGCCACACAGCCAGCCATTAGCAAAGACGAAATGAAGCTATATTTTCTTGACTCCTCTCCACAACTCTAGTACAAATGAAAGACCACACAAGGGTCAATGCTATTGGCTTCCAACTTCTCCTAGCTTTGCAGTAACAGCATTGTGCTTATTTAAGAGCCTGGGATTCTGACTGTCCGGGCTCATCTTTATTGTTGCTACAGCTAGAGAAACTATACTGTTTGGATATATGTGTCACTTGCCAGAGATTTGCAGATAAAATTATCTTATATTTCTGATAATCCTGGAGTAATATATATATGTATTACACAGGGTTCTCTAGAGGAACATAACTTATAGGATTAATATATATTAAGAAATTGGATTATTAGATTGGCTAACAAGATATGGGCTAGGTAGTCAACAATGGCTATCTGCATGCAGGAGAAGCTAGAAACCCCAGAGCTGTTCATTCCATGAAGCAGGAGACACAGCAATCCTAATCTAAAGCAGAAGACCTAAGGATTTTTGGAGGCTACTGTTCTTTAATCCACTTTGGAAGGCCTAAGAATCTGGGCTCTGATGGCAGTGACAATAATAGATGGGCACATTCACCAGCAAAGAGCAAATTTAGACAGTCAGGAAGCACTAAAGGTGAGCAGGCAGGAAGTACTGCAGGTAGTCAGGCAATGGGCACTGAAGGTGGGCAGGCAGGTAGCACTGTTTTGCCTTCAAACCTCTTTATGTCTGTGATGCTGCCAGAACATGCTACCCATTCTCAGGGAGGGTTTTCTCCCCTCAGTTCATTCTTCTCTGAAGTCATCACAGACCAGCAAACATGAGTGTCTTTTAGTTGACTCTAGGTCTTCAAGCTTATTATCAAGACTAATGATTACATCTCTAAGCTCAACTTCTCCTTGGTGGCAGTTGCTGGGTGCCCTGATTTTGGTCTCTATTTGTATTTCTCTCACAGAAGTAGTTTTTGTTTTACTTTGTTTCCCAATGCCAGATCCTACTACTCCCATCTCTGACCACCCAACTGATACCCATCTAGAGGATCTATGAGAGGCATGAATTTCTCTTAACCTAACTTATTCTCTATGGCCTATAACCAGCCAGATTGTTTCCTTGTCCATATGAGAGCAATTACCTAAACTTCCTCTAGAGCACAGGTCCCCACCAGATGTTTTTGTCCTATATTCATTCACATATTCTTTGGCCAATACAATTTTCCAGGTTCCATAAGTAAGCCTAGGTCTGTGTACTCCTCAACTTTGTCTGTTCTTTACACTATGCATGCCTAAAATCTCTGCTTAGTCTGAAAGTATTTTAAACAGGAAAGCACATTTTCTCTATAATATACCAGACTGGTGTAACAAAACAGTTATAGAAAAGGCACCATTGAGAGAAATCATATGATACTTGTCCTTCTGAGGCTGGCTTAATATGCTTCATAGGATTATCCTACAAACAACATGACCTCATTCTTCTGTATGGATGAAAAAAATCCACTGTGTATATAAACCACATTTTCCTTATCCTTTTCTTTCTTGTTGAACACCTAGGTTGATACCATACTTTAACTATCATAAATACTGCAGTGAATATTGATGTTCTCTATGGCTCCAGGTTTTATATAGCCATATAAAATCATACATGTGCACATAGAATGAATGCAGAAGTAAAACTGTCTAGGTAAACCAAGAGGACAAATGAGAAGGGTAGGGGTGGGAAATGGAAAAGCGCATGTCAGGAGGGAATATCCTCAACACACAAAAGATATCTGCACAAAAATGTAAAAATAAATGATAAGATAAGAATTATTTAAAATTGCTATTGGCAACCATAGGCTATAGGGTAAGGTGATTCTCATACTCAGACAATTGGCTACATTCTGCATGAGGACTTTAAAAATCATCATGATGATGATGGTGATGATGATGATGATGATGATGATGATGATGCTTACTTAAGTTTAAGCTCATTTGTCAGCTTGATGGGATCTAGAAGTAATTGGGAGGTTGATCACTGGGCATATCAGTAGGGAATTGTCAAATCATTCATTGATTTCTGCTTCTTAACTGCAGATGCTTCAGTCTCCTCCCACCAGAAGTGCTTTGCCACAATAGAGTGTACTCTTGCACTGTGATCCAAAACAAATCCTTTCTCACTTATATTCTCACAGATATATATTATATATCTCAATTATATTTTCCAGGATATTTTACCTCAGCAACAGGAAAATAAACTAAGAGATTGATGCACACACACACACACACACATACACTTTCATACATATTTATGAAATTGTTCTCATTATCACCAAGTTTCACCAGGAATAAACAGCGTCGCATGCTGGGATCCAGCCCCAGCAGATCATGGTTCTGAGAAGATGGATGTGGAGTCTGCGAAAAATTACTCATACACACATTTTCTTGAGTGTCTCAGCTCTAATACACTTTATTTATTGTCATATACCCTATATAAACTTTGAACAAAACTCTTTAAGCAGGTTATCATGAAAATACCGCACATAACTAAAGATCTCTTGTATGTTCTGTTCCCATAGTTGCATTATACAACAAAACAATAAATTTTCCATTACAGATCAACAGAGGTTATGGAAACCAAGTATTTTTTTCTTGGCAGGCTGCAGTTTGTGGTATCCAAATAGCCACCAATCATTCTATGATTCTGTTCAATCCTGATATGTTTCAACTAAAATTAATCAAAGGATCACAAGTAAGAGAATATTTTTATATAGAAGAAAATCTATCTGCTCCACTGTATATATGTTCACCAGAGGTACACCAAATTCCATAATTGTAAAACAAGGAAAATAAAATGTGATCAAACTTAACAATGGACACTGAAACTCATTTGTTGTCTATTAATCATAAACCTGTCACTCATAGGTGAAAATTGTGAGCCCTAGTAACGAGGCTTCCTTTGCTTTTGCTTCCTGACCCTAGCAAGTCCTCAGCTACTAAGAGTATGTTTTCTTTTCCTAGGCAACTTGCTCCATAGCTGCTGGAAAAACACACTGACATAGTCCCTCTGACTATGCATGTTTTTTTTAGTTTCTCCCAGAAGCTTCAATTGAATCTGAGTGGTATTGCTTGGGGAAAATCACTATACTATATTTGCATTGCCCATTAAGAGGAGACAGTGCTCAGTAAGGGGTCCGAGACCCCCCCCATATAACTTTCATGCCACAGGAGAAACAGGCAGACCATGGTAGTAACAAGCACAATAAGGACTAGCAGTGGCAAAAGGCATTCAAGAGACAATTCCCTCAGGATTTTGCCACACTAGGCTCAAATCCATCATTGCTTTGCTAAAAGGTGGGTTGCATTCCTGAAGCTCCAATACTAATTGCAGCCCCCTGCATTGCTACCAGTAGTCAATGACAAAGTATTCCTCCTGGGGAAATCATTTAGCTTGAACTCTTATCATTTATTAATATTGAGTTTTGTTCTTACATATACTATGTCAAATTTTATCATTAGTCAACCCTGTACTATACATGAAATTAATTTAAGAACACCAGTTAATCATATAGTTCCTGCATGGTTTGAATGAGAAATTCTCCCCACAGGTTCATGTATTTGAAGACTTGGTGTTCAGTTCATGGCACTCTTCAAGGATGTTATGGAACTTTTAGGAAGTAGAGCCTTGGTAGGGAAAGTAATTCACTGTGGTGGCATCTGATGTCTTAGAGCCTGTGTCTGCTTTCTGATCTTTCTGCTTCCTGTGTGTGGGTGAACTGTGACAGGTGGGCCTTATACTCTTGCTGTAATGTCTTTTACTCAATGAACACTATCCCTCCAGAACTATAAGACCAAAAAAAAAAAAAAAAAACCTCCTTCTTATTTTAGTTGCTTTTTCTTAGCAACAAAGAGTCACTAACACTGCCCCCAGTAGAAATAGACTGCCACAGATAATGTTTTGAATCAGTGGAATTCACTACACAGTTTACCAGGTTGTAGTTCCTACCTCCAGATACTGTGGGACTGTATATGTTTGTGTTTAAAATGGAGAGTCAAAATAAACCTGACAGTGAGTATAGTTCATTTGTAGAACAGTAGACTAGATTGTCCAAATCATAGGGTTTTAGCCCCAGCACAAAAACACAACAAGATACCATGTTAATAGTGAAGGGATCGTGATGAGAGAAGAAGGAAATACCAGTGCCTTTCATCATATCATTCCTCCTGAAAATTTCAAATTTTACTTTCTGCCTAAAATGTAAAACTATAAAGGAAACACCAATTATAAAAGGAAATACTTGGGCTGGAATGTGGCCGAGTAGTTAGAGTGATCACTTTCCATGCACAGCTTCATCTCCACCATCACATCAACCATGCATGGAGGTGCACTGTTATAGTCTTAGCATTGGGCAGGCAGACGCATAAAAACCAGAAACTCAGGATCACCCTTGAATACACAGTCAGTCAATTCCATGCCAGTCTGGGATATATCTGTCTCTGAAAACAAGAGCAAAACCATACAACATTTTTGTGAAACCTTTAATTCTACACGGAATCTTTTATATCAATTCAGTTACTTTTATTTTTCCTTAGCTAACTTTTTTTTAAAAAAGCTGATAAATAAATTCTAAATAATTACTGGTAGCTAACTTATTACTGACAAATATTGCATGACAAAGATGCAAATACTGCACCTCACAGTCTGTTGGTGTGAGATGTGTCTGATGCACCACTTGTCAGAGGCACATACCCACTTAGTCAGCTTTTCTCATAGATTTACCTCACTGTCCAATGTTTTCACTCCCTGGCCTTCAGTCCCTATTTTACTTGCACCTTCTTTATAACAAAGAGCCAAGCCTTATTCATCAAAGAGGCTTTTCTCATCTAGGTGATCTACAAAGAAGTCAAAATGCCCAGACAGCCAACAGCAGGATCACCATGTGGGCAATGAAAAGCAAAGAGAATGAAGAAGTTGTGGGAAGAGAATGCCTGTTGATGGTGATAGTGATGACACCTAGAGCATCTTTAAAATGTTAAGGAAGACGTAACATCACAGACAAGGGGGCATAAATGTTTACTGATAGTTTCATGGAGCAGTGAAATGATTCTCTGAGGTCACAGGGTCACAGGTACATTTCCAGTATGATTGGTGGAATGACAGTGATATGAAGGCCACACACTGTAACCAAAATCAAGGTCAAAACAAGACTCAGACTCTAATTATTCAGTAAACCTGACTTTTTATTTAATTTTACTGATTCCAATGCCATTTATAGATAGGAAAATCTACTAAACCTATAGGCATGAGAATCATTTAATTGTGAAATTGAAATATAGCATAGTATTTTCTTCCTGTTTCTATGACAAAACATCACTACCAAAGACAGCTTTGAGAGGATAGGGCTTACTTGCCTTGCACTTCCCAATCACAATCCATTCTGAGGGAAGCCAGTACTCAAGCAATAGATGAGGAGGCAGAACTATGGAGAAAACTGCTTACTGGCTTGCTTCCCATAGCTTACTCATCTTGCTTTCTTATACAACCCAGGATCACCTGACAATGGGTGGCAACACCCAGAGTGGGCTGAGCCCTCCCACATCAATCATAAGTAATCAAGAGGATTGCCCACAGATATTCCCCTCAGGCCTATCTGATGCAGGCAATTCCTCAATTGAGGTTACCTCTTCCCAAGTCACTCTGGTTTGTGCCAAGCTGACAACTAACCAGCACACCATAGTACAAATTGTAGAAATGTTGCTTAAAACATCCTCTTTATGGCTCAGCAAGTAAAGTATAGAACACAAATTCAGAACCCCAGTTCCCAGAACCCATACAAAGCCAAACTTAGAAGCATGGGTTAGTAATCTCAGTGCCTCTACAGTGAGCCAATGGGTAGAGACAGGAGAATCATGAAAATTTCACAGGCTAGTTAGTCTGGTGTATATAAGTGATGCCCAAGCAACATGAGACCCTGTCTCAAACAAAGTGAAATGTGAAGACCCACACACAAAGTTGTTCTCTGACCCCTACACATGTGCCATGCATTTAAGTATCTCTCACTTACATACATACACACACACACACACACACACACATAAAATTTCTCTTTGGACAGGCTTTTCCTTCTGTGGATGTGTCCTCAGATAAAAGGGGACAAAAATAAAGCTTTCATGTGTATTGAAAATCTACAGGCTACTAAATATACTGCTTTCTCACTTCATTGATTTAGAGTGGTGTACTTCTGTGTTTGCTTGGTGAAAACAGGCAAATGTCTGGGAACTGTTTGCAGATGACTGGATTTATTGGTGAGAATTACAGTCATGCAGAGAAGAAAAGGAAAACCGTATCTTAAACTGCCTTGTTTATGTCAGTCCTTCTCCATGGGATTAAGAACTTCCTGATGGTGCACAGATTGAAGCAGATATGCTCATGAGTCATTGTTTGGAAATTAATTAACTGTGACTCCAAACAAATGTCTCTGTGCATTTTTGAAAGCCACAGTACATACTGCCAGGAGTGTGCATGGGTCTTGTCTCCATGCAGCATGCTTAGCCTGGACCTATCTGTTGTAATGCCTGCTGAATTAGTCAGGTTTCTGTGGTTGTAGCAAATATCCAAGATTCAGAAACTTGAAAAAATGTAGAGAAGAAGAAATTGCACAGTACTGAGACTTTAGCTCATGACAAATTGGCCCAGTTCCTTTGGCGCTATGATGGGGCAACATTTCGGGAGTCTATCATGGTGGAGGTTACTCTATCTCAGAGGCTGGTGGGAAAAAAAGAGCAAAAGAAGAGAAGAGAACAGAGTCCAACAGTGAGTCCCCTTTGAGAACATAACACTCATGTCCAGAAAGTATCCTGTTCAGTGCTACCTCTTAAAGTTTAAAACTGGGAGTGTTATACAGTATTTAAGATCCAAATTGTAGCATCCACTAAGTTTTGGGAATAATTTACTGAAGTTAAATCTCAAGTGCACCAGATTAGGATCTAGGCTGTCCATGCTATGGAAATAAAAGTAGTGCTGGGTAGCTGACTCTTTTGATGAAGAGCTTGCAGGTAAGCATAAGGACCTGAGTTTGATCCCAGCATGCACATAAGAAGCTGGGTGTCCTGAGACCCATTCTTAATGCCCATGTTGTGAAGGCAGAAGCAGGAAAATCACCACACTCACCAGCCAGTCAGTCTGGGGGAGTAGATGAGCTCCAAGCTTAGTGAGAGACCTTGTCTCTAAAAATAAAGTGAAGCGTGATTAAGGAAGACTCCTGACAGCACGCACACACACACACACACACACACACACATATACACACACACACATATACACACACACACATATAAACACACATATACACACACACACACACATATACACACACACACATACACACACACACACATATACACACACATACACACACACATACACACACACATATACACACACACATATAAACACACATATGCACACACACACATATACACACACACACATATACACACACACATACACACACACATACACACACACACACACACATATACACACACATACACACACACATATACACACATATATACACACACACACATACACACACATACACACACACATACACACACACATATACACACACATACACACACACACATACAAGCACACATATACACACACATACACACGCGCACACACACATACACACACACACACATACACACATACATGCACACACACATACACACATATACACACACACACATACACACATATACATACATACACACACACACTCACACACACACACACACTCACACACACACACACACACACTTTTCCCAAATCACATTAATTTAATTAATTAATCACTGCTCTAATCATGTAAATGCATGGGAGTAAGTTACCCCTACCTTGTGGCTCCAATTCTAGTTACATTTGAAGCACCCCTAAAGAAGCATGGGAGAAATTTCAACAACATATATTAATATGAAGTTAAAAATATTTTTCAGAGCCTCCTAGAAGATGCAAAAATCTAAATGAAAAGTCTGGTGTATGTTTAATCACCATTAAAATCAAAATTGGGTTTGACATATATGTTTGTATATAAACTTTGAATGATCCAAAAAGTAGTAGAGACTTAAAAATATCCAGAATACTCTTGAAGAATAGCAAGACAGTAGGACGTGGTCTGTGAGTATCATGACTTAAGCCAGTGTCTTAGTTTATTTGCCAGTTGCTATGATAAGATTCCCTAACACAAGCAACTAAAGAGAGAAAAATTTTATTATGGCTTACAATTCCAGGCAGTGTATCAAGCTGGAACATCAAGGCAGCAGGAACTTGAAGTGACTGGTCACATTCTCAGGCAAGAAGAAGAGAGCATTGAGTGCAAGCAACAGCGCAGCTCCTTTGTTCCATGTACACAGTCTAGGATCATTCAAGAACTATATCCACACACAGCACTGGATCTTCCTACCTCAATTAGTGTAATCAAGATGCTCCCCCACAGGCATGTACAGAGGATCATCTCCCAGTTAATACTAAGATCAAGCATCCTTCTTTTATGATTTCTGAATTTTTTGACAGTAAATGGAGAACATAATGTCTTTTTACTGCAGAACATTTAAATGGGAGACCTAAGAAAAGTGTAGATAAATGCTTACAGACCTGTTGTTTGAAATGTCAGATAACAGCACCTATCAAACTAGAACAGATACAGTAGTACTCTATAATCATGTAATCAATTATTGGAAAGCCTTCTGTAAAGAGATGCATAATAAACCCTTTAGGCTCACTGATTTGTCTCTGTCACAAGTCGACTCTGCAAGTTTAAAGCAGCTATAAGAATCTGTAAGTTGTAGGGAACAGAGGACCATAGAGACAGTTAATATTTTGGTCAATGGCACTGATGTGAATATCTGATGTGAGTTAACACTGCCAACAGAAGAACTATGAGTCACCACAAAATGACTCACACCCAACATTCAGGAGCCTGCAAAGTAAGCAGTGATAAAATGTGATATATATTCATGGTAGAATACCATTTCTGTGTGGTTTCCTTATAAAGAGCATCTGAGGTCAGAAGCCTTTAGCCTTAATCTTTGTCTTCATAAGGATGCCTGGGTGTGTCTGCCTGTACAACTGTGTGCCTGTATGCTCACCTGTGTGTGTGTGTCTATGCCCACCCATTTGTGGCCCAGGTGTGCCAACTAGTGCCTGAGTGTCTGACATTTGCCTGCCAGAAATCTGTGTGTCAATCTAAACCTGAAGTAAATAAAATATGCCATACCTGTCTATGATTCCTCACTTCCTGTTAAACACCTAGCCATTCCAAGATTTTCCTCCTTTCCTGACTTCAGAGCTTGGGCTTCTTGAAAGTTATGAACTGTAACCATTTTACACTGAAGATTTCCTTTCTCTTTTTGAGATAGTATTTTATTTACATATGCTAGATTGCTTCAATTCAAATATAGCTACAGATGGCCTCCTGCCTCATGCTCTTGAGAACTGAGATAACAGAACATTATAACTGGCTACTCCAGTAACATTAAGTTACAAAAACAGATGGTGAAACTTATAATTCATCAGTCTTAGTTTATCAACTCCTAGTATAATGTAATATTTTAGATTAAATAAATCACACTATAAACTAGCCACAGACAAAATAAGAAAGGGCATGCAAAGGAATACTGACAATGTTTTGTTTGTTTGTTCTGTTGAACTAGGGCTTGAACTCCAGGCCTTATGAATAGTAGGAGGGATTCTTTTGATTAAGTAGGAAGAAAAAAACTTTCTTTGATTTACATGAGAAGTAAGTTCTCTCTTAAACACAAGATGATACACATTTAAATGGAATTCTAAAGACTAGCGATATAGTCCAATTGGCAGAGTGCTTGCACAGTATGAAAAAAATCCTTAGTTTAATGACCAGAACAGCATAAATGATGTGTTGTGGCTCATGCTTGTTATCTCAGCTCTCCAGATAGAGGCAGGATGATCAGGAGTTCAAAGTCATCATCAAGTATGTAAGTTCTGGACTAGTTTGTGCTACATAAGACCTTGATGAAAAAAATCAACAAACAGAAATACGTTAATGAAACATGTATTCATTACATCTATAATTCTCAAAACTACCATATGTAAATAAAATCTTGTGAATACAGAGCAAAAGCCTATCCATATGTCTAAGAGCATGAGAAATATTTGGAAGAACTTAAAATCATGCAACATATATTGAGACTTTCTGATATATGCCTAATAAAGATTATAGAAGATAAGGAAGGAAACATTTTTTATAAAAAAATCAATATCCAACAAAAGATTTTGACCAAGTTCTCCTATAATTTACAAGAGTCATGAGTTTGAAATTGCAGAAAGATGGAAGATTAAAGAGGATAAATTACATAGTACAAAGTACTGCATATAATATTTCCCAGGATTGCCCAGTATTGATATTTTGAAACTATATTATACCCAGTTCTAAACCTGGCATCTGTTCTCTCTTATGTTTTCTGAATTATTTGACAGTACATGGAGGACACGATGTCCTTTTACTATAGAACATTTCAATGTATACTTCATAAACCAGAATTTTACTGTATATTTTAGTTATTGTCAAAATCAATAAAATGGCATTTATAAACACTGGAATTAATTTATTCTATTAAAATATTAATTCACTCTATTAAAATTATGTCAGTTGTCATAGTAATAGTAATAGCAAATTGGTCTCTTTTCTTATTCTTTGTTCGTCCTTCTCTTCTTTTCTCTCCTTGTTTTCTTTCTTT
>JAMJFZ010001307.1:0-83628 GCA_026225945.1 Cricetomys ansorgei
AGAAAGAAAGAAGAAAAATCCATACATAATGTTTTGTTTTTCAAGAAAATCTCACTGTCTACTATTCTTTCCTCTCATTGTGTTTTTACTTTACTCATAATTTTTTTCCTTTTTTTTTCTCGAAATGATATCCATGTACTAGTTTAATTGCTTCATGTTTCTCAAAAGGAGCCTCAAGCTCTTTTGTACCTGACGGTGACCCTGAACCTTGTTCTTCCTGCCTCCACCTTTTAAATACTGGGGTTATGGGTGTGTTTTGCGGTGGTGAGGATAGTGCATGCTAGGCAGGCGTCCTATCAACAACCCTTCTACTCCCACAGCTTTCATTATTTTTATCATATCTTTCTCTTTGTAAGTGTATCTGTCTTAAGAAATGATTTCTTACTTAAAACTCATGGCTTTATATTCCTTTATTTTTTTAAATAAAATTTTATTGCTTTATTGTTACATTTATATATATAATAAATCTGGAATTGAGTTTTTATAGATAAAATGCAATAGGGAATATTCCTTTTCTTCCCTCATATATTACGTTATCATAGGTAGCATAAAAGACTTCCCCATTTGTAGTAACTTTTGACATATCCTGGAATGTAATATTTTTCTTAAGTTTTTTTTTATCTGTCCCTATCTTAATTGCTTTGACTCTATTTAAAAAATGTTAATTTAGGGGCTGGAGAGATGGCTCAGCAGTTAAGAGCAATGGCTGCTCTTCCAGAGGGTTCAATTCCCAGCACCCCACATGGCAGCTCCCAACTGTCTGTAACTCTGGTTCCAGGGGATCTGATATCCTCACACATACATAAATGCAGGCAAAACACAAATGAACATAAAATAAAAATAAATTATTTTTAAAAATATTTAAAAAAAATTAAATTTAGGCCAGCAAAGATGACTCAGTAGATAGGGTGATTGATTACTCCTAAGCCGTAAGGACCTTACATGTGCTGGGGTTTTGTCAACTTGATACAAGGTAAGATTTTTGGAGCAGAAATAATCTTAATTGAAAAAATGCCACTATTGTATTGGCTTGTAGTGTGTCATTTTCTTAACTGATAGTTGATGTGGGGGGGCCCAGCCCATTGTGGGACAGCCAGAACTACAACAGAGAAACCCTGTCTCGAAAAAAAAAAAAATCTATTTTCTGTTTGTTGCTATATATGGATTGTGATTACATTAAAATTCAAATTGTACCAGGCCATAAGCCTAAATTATTACCTGAAAAGAAATGGGAGTGTTAAAATGAAAATTGTTTCCTTAAATTTACATGAATTGTTTAGATGGTAGAACTAGAAATAAATAGAAAATTATGTGCCTGCTGTCCAGGGGCCTGTAGTATGCCATGGTGCCTGCAGGGGGGCCTGGTACCTGAGGGGTGTCCAAGTACATGTGTAGTGCTTGTGTTATGCCCTGATGCCTGCATGATATCCGAGAGTCTGCAGGCTGGCCCAGTGCTTATGTGATGCCCTGGAGTCTGCAGGGGGCCCTGGTGTCTGCAGGGGGCCTTCCGGATGCCTTGGTGTTCACAGGATATTGGTGCCTGCCTGGTGTCTGGGTGCCTGGGCAATGTCTGGATGCCTACTGGAGGCTTGGTGCCTGTGGGCTTGAGCAGTGAGGCCCAACTTTGGGTTGAACTTTATCATGCTTGTTTTGGGCTAGTATGGGTCAGGTGAATGGCCATCATCAGAGCAGCCTGCTGCCTCCGGGAACCATGGTGATGCCTATGATCCATGTTCTTGACACACTAGCTGGACTTAATTTTCTTCTATTTGTTTTTGTTTTGTTTTTTGAGGGCACAAGGGCAGAAGGGTGGAACAGAGAGGTATGGAAAGAGGGTATTATCAGGATACACTGTATAAAACTCAAATTATTAATAAAAGTATTATTTAAAAAAAAAGAAAGTCATGTGCCTTTATTCCATAAATGGTCTTTAATAAATGACAGTGCTTTGATTAAAAATAAAGACTTTTAATGGCTATTTTAATATTAGACATAATGGTTGATTTCTGAAAGCAGAGAAAGCTAATGCTGCTGAATATTATATTATGATTCTATTCCGTTAGTGTCACTAAGCCTGTTGTCTCTTTTTTTTAAATCAGGTGAAAAGGACTCGATGATTTTTGACTGTACTGAATGCTATGATCCAGTTACTAAACAATGGACAACTGTTGCTTCAATGAATCACCCCCGCTGTGGCTTGGGAGTATGTGTGTGTTACGGGGCTATCTATGCTTTGGGTAATTATGCTGTTTGATTTAAAAAGAACTGATATTGATTAAATTGTTGGGATCTGAAGAGGCAGGTGGCACTCTGGGAGTTCAAGGCCAGCCTAGTTTTCATAGTAAGTTCCAGGGAGGTAAGGGCTGCATAATGAGACCTTGTCTTGAAAAAAACAAATGCATCTCTTTTAACTTTGTAAATTTTTTTTTTCTCTGTGTATCCCTGGCTGTCCTAGAACTCACTTTGTAGACCAGGCTGGCCTCCAACCCAGAGATCCACCTGTCTCTGCCTCCTATGTACTGAGATTAAAGGTGTGCACAACCACCACCTGACTACTAGTGCATATCTTCAATCCCAGCACTCTGGAGGCAGAGGCAGGAAGATCTTTGTGAATCCCAGAATAGCCAGGGTTATGTAGTAAGACTGTTCCAAAAGTTAAAAATAAAAAAATGTTTTGGGAAAAATCATCTTTCTCATACAATATGCTAAATTTTTTTCTATAACTTGTTTTACTCTGTAATGAACAATTCTGAACTTTACTCATAATTACATTCTGAATTTTCATGTCAACTTGGACAGATCACCTCTCTGGTCCATGTGGACTCATCTGTAATAGGAAATAGGTGGGCTAAGTGGTTTCTAATAAATAAGATTCCTTTGTCTCAGAAATGATTATTTTTTGTTTTATTACAGGTGGGTGGGTTGGAGCTGAGATTGGCAATACCATTGAACGATTTGATCCTGATGAAAATAAATGGGAAGTTGTAGGCAACATGGCTGTGTCTCGGTACTACTTTGGGTGCTGTGAAATGCAAGGTAAAGTTGTTACAAAATATTTTTTCTGTTCAATTACCAGTAATACATTTATCATTTGCTATATATATATGTATGTATGTGTCTGTTGGCTTAGGATTGACCTTGGGAGTATAATAGTTTTGAAGATACAGAAGTCATGTTAAAAAATGGTTTTGGCTGGGCAGTGGTGGCACATGCTTTTAATCCCAGCACTCAGGACGTAGAAGCAGGCAGATCTCTGAGTTCAAGGCCAGCCTGGTCTACAGAGTGAACTCTAGGACAGCCAGAGCTACACAGAGAAACCCTGTTTCAAAAATAATAAATAATAGTAGTAGTAGTAGTAGTAGTAGTTTGGGAGATCTGGGTGTGGTGGTACTTAATTTTAATCCCAGCACTTGGGAGGCAGAGGCAAGCATATCCCTGTATATGTATGTGTACCAATGTTTGTTTAAAAATCTGTTTTTAAAAACAGTTTGAGGGCCAGACAAGATGGCTCAGCAGATAAAGGAACTTCCACCAAGTCAAACTGAGTTTGATTTCTGGAACCCACATGGTAGAAGGAGAGAACCACCTCCTGAAGATTGTCCATTGACCTCCACTCATGTGCTGTGCGATATGCACTCGGGTATACATGAACACACAAAGTAAATAAGTGTAAAATAAAAACTTTTGAGTCCTTATTTTCATAATATATTTTAGGTCTGTTATTGAAGGGTTAGTGTTAGTAATATGGAAGTTCTCAGTTTTACCTCTTGTATTATTGACATTTTGTTTCTGTATTGCCAGATAATTTTTGTGTAATGAAGAAAACTAGGTCAAAAACTTCATATAGGGGCTGTGTGTAGTGGTTCACGCCTTTAATTCCAGCCCTTGGGAGGCAGAGGCAGGCAGATCTCTGTGAGTTGGAGGCCAGCCTGGTCTACACAGAGAGACCCTGTCTCAAAAAGCCAACCTCCCAAAAACAAACATACAAACAAACAAAAACAAAACCCTTCAGATTGGTTCTAGAGAAATGGCTTAGTGAGTAAATGTGCCTGCTGCCAGGCCTCACAGCCTCTCACACCTGAGTTGGATACCCAGGACCCACATGGTGGACAGTGAGAACCAACTTCTGAAAATTATCATGTAGCTTCAATATTCATTACATGGCACATGGAACCAATTTATCATTCTTTGTTGAAACTGTAGCCACCAATAAGTGTTCAACTTGGTTTTATACTATTCATCTTTTACAGATCCACGGACACATACACAAATAAAATGTTTTTTTTTTTTTTAAATAGGAAAAATTTTGGAGTCAGAAGTAGCTGTTTAGTAAAGTATTTGATGTGTCCTCCATTATTGTCATTTTTCTCTCATATCAACCTAAATTATTTTTCCAAAGTAGGGAGAAGTACCAAAACCAGGTTTAAAAAAAAACATTTTAAGACAGGGTCTCACTATGTAACTTTAACTGTTGTATACCAGGCTGGCCTTGAACTCAGAGAGCTCTTACTGCCTCTGCCTCCTGGATTCAAAGGTGCTGGCAACAAAGGAATACACCACCATGACTGGCCTATATCTTTTCTATAGAAACTAAGCATAATTTTCCATTTTTTTCAGGTTTAATTTATGTAATTGGAGGAATCAGCGATGAGGGACTAGAGCTTCGTTCTTTTGAAGTTTATGATCCACTTTCCAAGCGCTGGTCTCCACTTCCTCCTATGGGAACCAGAAGAGCATACCTTGGGGTGGCAGCACTCAACGACTGCATCTATTCCATTGGAGGGTGGAATGAGACACAAGATGCTCTTCATACTGTAGAAAAATACTCCTTCGAAGAGGTAGCTTGGATGATTTCAAGAGTTTAGTGTCTTGTTTTCTTTCAATTCCTGTTAGATTTGTAGTGATGTGTTCTCTTTCACTCACTATTTTGATCATTTATCAACTTGTCTCTTTCCTTTTGAAGAACCAACTTTAGGCATCACTAAATTTGTTTTTAAATTTGTTAACTGCCATCTATTTTCTATTGAATTATTTCTATTTTTTTCTTTGTATATATTTTGAAATTTTGCCTTTTTCTAGATCATTAAATTAGAAACTGAGAGGACAGATTATAAATCTTCTTTTCTTATCTTTTATAGCTATAAATGTTCTTTTAAATTTTTGTGTGAGGCGGTGACTGGAGGAATTGCTCAGTGGTTAAGAGCACTGGCTGCTCTTGCAGGGGGTTACGTATGTTCAATTCCCAGCACCTGCATTGTGGCTCACAATTGACTAGAATTCCAGTACCAGGGCATCCAACACCCTCTTTTTGCTTCTTGGACAGCAGGTACATACATGATGCAAGACATGCATAAAGGCACAACAGCCATATACATAAAATAATTTAAAATAAAAAAATGGTGGTTTGTGAGTGTGTGTGCATGCTAGGTAAGGCTCTACACACAGCTACATTGCCAACCCTATATATTTCCTTCAGCTAACACTTTAACTGCATCCTACACATTTGATAAGCTGTGTTCTATTATGTTTTAACTTTTTAAAATGTATTAATTTGTGTGTGTGTGTATATATATATATATGTATATATATGTATATATATATGTGTGTGTGTGTGTTTGGAATTACATGAGTTTATGTGTACCACATGAACGCAGGTGCCTGTGGTGCCTGTGGAGGACAGAGGGCAATGAACCCCCAGAACTTCAGCTACAGACACTTGTGAGGTATCATATGTGGGTGCTAGGAATGAAAACTGTTCTCTGTAAGAGCAGTAAGAGTTTTTAATTGCTGAGCTATCTCTCAGGACCTGTTGAGTTTTAATTAATATTTACCTTAAAATAATTTCTAATTTCTCTAGTAATTTTTATTTGGATCAGTGGGCTGTTATAAATATCTTATTTATTAGTTTAGGAGTGTAAACTAAGAGTAAAATGCATACTTACTGTGAGTCCACAGCAATAATATGAAAAAAAGTATGTATAATCATGTATTACATAATGATATATCATATATATATATAATATAAATATAATACACAATACAATACATATACAATTATATAAATAATTATATATAATTATATAATAAAGAAACATATAATTTAATTTACCAATATGTGGGGATTTTCCAGGTATCTTTTAATTACTAATTTCTATTTCTTTTAAATTCTTTATTTAATTTTACTTACATGTTTATTTATTTATTCTTTGTGTGTGTGTGATTTTCACATGATGTATGTGGAGATCACAGGACAATTTGTAGGAGTTTGTTCTCTCTTTCCACCATATGGGTCCTAGAGATTGGCTTGGTGGCAAGCATCTACCTGCTGAACCATCTGGGCAGTTCTGTTTTACTATTTTAATTTTAAAAATCATTAATTATGAAGAAGAATAAGAGGAGATTCAAGATGGCGGCAGGGCAGCGAGCAGAGTCTGTCAGGGCCCCAGCAGATGCCCTGCTGCCCTCACCCAAGATGACCACAGCCCCTCACATGTTCCTGGAATGGGAGATACCACATTGGTGCCTGGTCTAGCGAGAAGAACTAGGAGAATCTGGAGTGATTAGAAAGACACAGCAGAGGTGACAGATCTGCATGGAGGAATGGGATGGGGTTTGGGGCCTACAGCAAGGAAGAGGCAAGCTGGGAGCAGAGTATGCTGGAGCAGTACCTCCGCCTGGCAGGTCCGTGGTGCCATATTGTTGCCTGCAAAGCAAGGGGGCTCCCACTCAGCCCGTGTGTTCAGCCTGTGAATATTGCCAGCCAGCCCAGGAATCCCACCTGTGGCATGGAGGAATGAGCCAAGAGGAGAGCCAGAAATGGAGAAGCGTAGCGGAAAGCACAACAAAGAGAGCAGATCTGCCTGGCACCATAGCTACCTGATAGGCCAGGGCCCTGACTCAGCCCATGAGGAAGCAGGCAGCGGGAGGAGCCAGGGATGGAGGTTCAGAGCCCTGGTCAGAACTGAAATGGCAGCAGGGCAGTAAGCAAAATCTGACAAGGCTTCGGCCACTGCCTATCGCCTCTCCTCAGGTCATTCCTGGCTTCTCACTTATTTGTAGACTGGGAGAACTACATTGGTGCTTAGGAAGAATTTTTATTTTAAGACAAGATCTTGGCTGGCTGGTGGTGGTGCACGCCATTAATCCCAGCACTTGGCACAGACAGGCGGACTTCTGAGTTTGAGGTCACCCTGGTCTACAAAGGGAGTTCTAGGCTTTCTAGTTTAATTCAATTTTGATCAGAGAACACATTTTGTGTTGTTCCTATCTTAATAAATATTCCATAAAAATTTCGAAAAGAATTTGTATTCTGCTGGTATTGTGAATGTTCTAAATGTCCATTAGGTCAAGTTAGACTGAGAGATGTCAATTACTAAGAAAGAAGTTTTAACATAACTCTAAGGCATCCTAATTTATCTTAACCAAATGTAAAATTTTTCAGCTATGCCAAGTTTGTGATTTCTCTGCAATTAAAGAAGTTTTTAGCCTTCAAATTTAATCTACTATTTCAGTTTCGAAACTTTATCTCTTGGCTTGTCGTGGTGGTGCCCGTCTTTAATCCCAACATCTGAAAGCAGAGGCTGGTGGGTCTCTGTGAGTTCTAGGCTAGTCTGGTCTATGTAGTGAGCTCCAGAACAGCCAGTGCTATGTAAAGAGACCCTGTGTCAAAAAACAAAACAAACCCCACCTTATTTCTGGCTTTAGTATTTCAGAATTCCATGCACGTTCAGGTGAGTAAGCGTACATTCTCTGTCTCTATGTGTTTGCACTATATTGGATACTAAGATGAGAAGCTTGTTAAGTAACTGTCCTCAAAAAGTTCACTTTCCAACATTAATGAATAACTGTTTACTTTTTATGATTTAAAAAATTTTTTTCATTGTATGCTTTACTTAAATCTGATTACCTAGCTACTGTTCTCTCTCCTGACTTCTTCTTAGGATTTTTTTTTAGCATTTCTGCTTTCTGGGCATAGGCATTTCCCATGAATAGCACATTACTAGTAATTTTGGCTAAAGCAGCTTATTGGAGAAATGTGTATTAGGAATTAGCAAACCTTTTGCATGAAGCACTAGTAATTAAATATTTTTTGCTTTTTGGTCCATACACAATCTCTTCTTTTAGCATATTCTTTTATTCTTTTCCTTTTTTTAAAAAAAGTTTGTTTTTATTTATATGTGTGTTGTGTATGTGTCTTCATGTGTGTTCAGATACCTGCAGAAGTCAGATGACAGGATCAGCTTTTGGAAGTTGAGTAATGGTTGTAACCACCAGATATGGGTGCTAGGCTTAAACACAGGTCCTCTGGAAGCAGCAAGTGCTCTTAACTAATGATTCCTCTCTCCAGCCTCTCCTTTCCTTTTTATTTATAAATTTAAATTTATTTTTATTACTTTTTTTTTTGGAGAAAGAGTCTGACCATATATTGTTGGTGGGGTGTGAACTCACTGTGTAGATTAGGCTGGTCTCCAAGTTACCGGAATCTGAGTTTAAAGGCATGCATCAGCACACGTGGCTTCCTTCATTTAAAAAAATAACTTCTGGGGCTGGAGAGATGACTTTTCAGTTAAGAGCACTTACTGCTCTTGTGGAGGACCTGGGTTCTGTTTCCAGCATCCGTATCAGTCGTCTCATAACTGTGCAACTCCCAGGTCCAACACCCTCTCATCTCCATCAGCACCTGCATGCATGTGGTACACATAAACTCATGAGTGCTGCAAAAACACATACACATCAATAAAAATAAACAAATATTTCGGTTTTTTGAGACAGGGTTTCTCTGTGTAGCCTTGACTTGCCTGGAACTCATAGAGATCTGCCTGCCTCTGCTTCCCCAGTCCTGGGATTAAAGTCTTGTACCTCCTTGCCTAGCCAAAATAAATAAATCATTAAAAGTAAAACAAACAAAACAAACCCTCAAAACTTTTTTTTTCTTTCAAGAGTGTCTCACTATGTAACATTGGTGGGCCTGCAATTAAGTATTTAAACCAGGCTGGTCTTAAACTCATAGTGCTCTGCCAGTCTCTGCCTCCTGAGCACTGGGATTAAAGGAGAATTCCACCACGTGCAACCTTAAAAAAATAACTTTTCACTATGGAAAAAAATCATTCCTTGTCCTCAAGCTATATGAAAATATAGTACTCACTCCTTGCAAATATATTCTGTAGATTATGGACTCTACCTGATAGTCCTTGAAATAAAGTTTCCATGTTCAAATAAGTCTGGGGAATATTATACACTGTATTATTTTCTAGGAAAATTTTAAGGATTTTGTTAGCATAAGGTTTTTAAAACCTCTCAAAAGGGCTGGTGAGATGGTACTGTGGGTAAAGGCACTTGTAGAGCAAGCCTGGTAGTCTGAATTTGGTTCAAAGTCCACATACAAGTAAGAGGTAATTGAAGTTGTCCTTTGGCCTCCAATGCATGCTGAGTCACACATGCCCACAGATACACAAACTAAGCAATAGATTTTTTTAAATATTCAAATATTATTTTTATATGTGTACATGTGTCTAGCTAGGGTTACTCTTGCTATGATGAAACACCATGACCGAAAGCAAGTTGGGCAGGAAAGAGTTTGTTTGGTATACATTTCCACATCACTAAAGGAAGTCAGGACATGAACTCAAGCAGGGCTGGAACCTGGAGACAGGAGCTGATGCAGAAGTCATGGAGGGATGCTGTTTATTGATTTGTTCATCATGGTTTGTTCAGACTGCTTTCTTATAGAACCCTGGGCTGCCAACCCAGGGATGGCAACACCCATGATGGGTTGGGCCCTTCCCCATCAAATAATTAAAGAAAATGCCCTACATCTGGATCGGTTTTTTTTTTTTTAAGATTTATTTATTTTTATTTGCATTGGAGTTGTGCATCTGTGTGTGTCTATGTGAGGGTGCCAGATCCCCTGGAACTGTGGTTATAGACAGTTGTGAGCTGCCATGTGGGTTCTGGGAATTGAACCTGGATCCTCTGGAAGAACAGCCAATGCTCTTAACCAGTGAGCCATCTCTCCAGCCCTTCAGCTTGATTTTATGGTGCTATTTTCTCAGTTGGGCAAACTCTAGTTTTTGCATTTCTTTGTTTGATGTCAGAGGGCTCTTGAGATTTCTACCTTCTTTCAACTCTTTTGACTGCAACACACTTCTCTCTTTTGGACTGATTCCATAACTTGTCTGCAGTGCTCTTTGGAAGGTGTCCTACAAGTCTGGCATCTCTAACACCTTGGGGTCTCCATTGAAATTCAGGATTCACTTTCACAGCTACACACAATGGCCTTTCTGGACCTCCATGTAGAATAGCCCTGACACATGCCTGGCCTCAGTAGCTAAAGCCGCAGTGGGATATTCCACAACTCTTTTTTGTATCTTGATTCTAAAGCTAAAACCACATAGCTGAAGCTGCCAAGTTCTGCTTGATGAGGCTGGGACTTGCCCTTCTTGGTCAATTACATTTGCATCAGCTTTCTGTTGTTGATGGTTTTCTTCACAGCTTAAAGCTTTTTTATTTTAAGTTCCTTTTCACAAGTTAGAAGTTTAGCTTTGAGGGTCTTGCCCTGAGGTCACCACTCCTTTTATTCCATTTAGCATCAGGCTTTTCTTTAAACTTTTTATCTCCTTGAACAATGGACTTAGTGCCATTACACTTCCTGGGGCTCCTTTCCTCCTCAACTGTATATTTTGTAATTCTCCTTGCCCATCTGCTTCTTTTCTGTGGTAGATCTGCATAAGAGCGACCACTAGTAATCATGTAATATAGTCAATATTAGGCTGTCTTGAAATCTCTGCCAGTGCCAATAATCTAAACCTTTCATTTTAGCCTTTAGCAAATTTTTAGAACAAGGACAGAAAACAGCTGTATTATTCACCAAAATATCACAAGAATGGTCTCTAGGCCATTTACTAATATTCTTACCCTTTGAAACGCCTTGGACCGAGCCATCATAATTTACATTGCTCTTAGCACCACTGTCTTCCATGTTCCTATTAGTATAGTTCATTAAGCCCAGCTTAAAGCATCCGACTGATTTTTTTAGTTCAAAGTTCCAAAGTCTTCCATATTCTTGCAACAAACATGATCAAGCCTGTTAAAGCAATACCTTGCTCCCTGGTACCAGCTTCTGTCTTAGTCACTGTTTTATTGCTGTGAATAGATACCATGACCAAGGCAACTCTTATGAAAGAAAACATTTAATTGGGGATTGCTTACAGTTTCAGAGGTATAGTCCATTATCATGGTGGGGAGCATGACAGCATTCATGTAGCGGCTGGAGCAGTAGCTGAGAACTACATTCTGATCAGAGAGAGCGAGCCTGGGACTGGCATGGGCCTTTGAAATGTCAAAGCCCCTAATGGCACGCTTCCTTCAACAAGACCACACTTCCTAGTCCTTCTAATCCTTTCAAATAGTACCACTCCTGGTGACCAAATAAATGCTCATACATGAACTTATGCAGGCCATTCTTAATCAAACCATCACAAGTAGTGAACACTTTTAACTGAGCTATCTCTCCAGCCACCTAAATAAAATTTTTAAAGTCTATTAAAAATAAAAAAGCCTTCTAATATATAGGCTTTTTTCCTTCAAACTTTGTTATCTTTTTGTCCTGAATGTATTGCTTACATGTATTTCAAAGAATTAGGTTCTCATAATGTTGGCTTAAATGACTCCTAAGCATTTTAAAACAGATGGATTTATTTTTGGTATGGGTGTTTTGACTGCATGAATGTCTTGCACCACATGTATACAGTGCTGTAGAGTCCAAAGGAGGGGGTTTTGGTTGACTAGAACTAGAGTTACAGATGGCTGTTAACCATCATGTAAGTGCTGGGAACTGAACTTCAGTCCTCTGCAAGATAAGTCAGTACTTTTATCCACTGAGGTCTCTCTCCAGTCCTTCTATATGATTTCTAGATCATTACCTGATCATAATTTTTAATTAGATGTTTAACTGTTATTTCTCTCTAGAGTATGTTTGACTCTAGAGTATGAGAGACTCTCTCTAGAGTCTCTCTAGACTGTTTTGTCATACCTACCCAAAAGTTTAAAATGTCGTATATACTTACTTATTTTGGATTGTCTGAATTTAAACATGTAAAGTATAGAATATATGATTTTCTAGAGATTTTATTATCATTTTATGATGTTACTAATGTTAATTCTTTTCTTTACTAGGAAAAGTGGGTTGAAGTTGCTTCAATGAAAGTGCCTAGAGCAGGCATGTGCGTTGTGGCGGTCAATGGCCTTCTGTATGTTTCTGGAGGCCGATCTTCTAGCCATGATTTCTTGGCTCCAGGTACCTTGGACTCAGTTGAAGTTTACAACCCTCATTCAGATACGTGGACAGAAATTGGTAACATGATCACTAGTCGTTGTGAAGGGGGTGTTGCTGTATTATGACACAGAAAGCATAAAAACACAAGGAACATTTTGAAAATGTAGGTTTTGCCCTTTTGCAAATCAAACATATATTTGGTGATATGATCCTCTTTTGAGTATTCCATGCATTGAATAGATGAGCAAAGATGCTGGGCGATCCTGCAAATCAGACTGTACCCGAGAGGGTGTGTGAGAATTAAGAAAAAAGACAGAGACAAGAGATAGATTCAGGAGGGCATACAGTGAATATTGCAGCCCCATGTTTATTTGACACAGCATATTTATACCTTTCAGAGGCATGAGAAGCAAAACACACAAGTTATGTAAACAAGAGCTGATATTTACCCAGGAAGTCTGCAGTTACCTTATTATCCTCCTTTACAAGGTCAAAAAATGCTCAGATCCTTGCCTCGGGCTCAGAGGCACCTCCTCCTGCGTTAGCAGATAAACCAGTTTGCTAAATCTGCAAAATATTCTGCTTTGCAAGCAGTGTGTCGAAGGTCAACAACTCCTTGTCTCAAAATGGCTCCTGACATATTTCTAAAAATTTGAATGAGAATGGCTATGGCATGTATCCTAAATTAGTAAAGAAGTCACAAATTTGCAAAGCTAACCAAAAATAGGAATGGTAATTATGCTCTACAGCTATTCAGTTATCAATAGAATCCTAATTGTAAAAATTGCTAGAAACTTCTGGGAAATACTGCCTTTGCCAGTCAAGTTGTAACTTAGTCTGTATATGATGTAATAATATCTCCATAAGACAGTTTAAAGATTTCTATAATTCATGATTTGGTCCAGAATATGATTCCCATGGTGTCATTTAACTTACAGAGAAAAGCCAATGAAACTGTCCCTGAATGGCAGTTTTCACTTCCCCCGAAATATTTTATTGGCAGCAGAATATTTGGAAGGGCATATAGTAAATATTTAGGTATTTTTTATTTTTCTGAGACAGAGTCTCTCTATGTAACTCTGGCTGTCCTGGGACTTTCTATATAGAACAGGCTGGCCTCAAACCACAGGGATCTGCCCGCCCCTGCCTCCCAAGTACTGGGATTAAAGGGCCTATGCTACTATGCCCATTAATATCTAGCTATTTAGATAGGTAAATTTTTGCTTTTGATAGTCTAAGATAAGATTTTGCCCACTCATATTTTTGGTTTTGATTCTAAGAATTCAAGTAAAGAATTAATATGTTCTAAGTCAAAGGTTTTTAAAAAGTTCTACTTATTTATATGTGTGCCTGTTTGCCTTTTGGTCTGTATGTGTACCATGTATACATAGAAATATACAGGTACATGCTGAGGCCAGAAGAGAGTGCAGTATCCCCTGGAAATGGAATTACAGGTGTTTGTGAGCTGCCTGATGTGGGTGTTGGGAACCAAACCTTATGTCCTCTGAAAGAACAGCAAGTGCTCTTAACTTTGAGCCATCTCTCCAGCCTTTGTTCTTTTTTTGTTTGTTTTTTTGTTCTTTAGTTTTTTGGAGACAGGGTTTCTCCTTTGTAACTCTGGCTGTCCTGGAACTCACTCTGTAGACCAGGCTGGCCTCCAACTCACAGAGATCTGCCTGCCTCTACCTCCCATGTGCTGGGATTAATAAAGTCATGCCCACCACTGCCCAGCTGATGATTGTTCTTGATTGAAATAGTATGTAGTAACAGCTACGAGTCCCCCAGGCAGTATTATGTATATGTACTTAGAATTTTTTCTTCTTTATTTTCTAGATACTCACCCAAATTATCTGTTTAGTTTTAGAAAAAGGGACTTTTGTTAGATTATCAAAGTTTGTTTAATTTACTAGTACTTGGGTAAGCCTATATAATAGGTTTGTATAAAGCTACTGCCTGACTTGAAGGCTAAGTTGTATTTTGTTTTGTTTTGTTGTTATTGCTGTTGTTATTTTTGAGACAGTCTCACTATACCACCCAGGTTGCAGTCCTCCTACTTCAGCCTTCCAAGTTCTGGCCTTTAATTCCAGCTCTCAGAAGGCTGAGGATCTCTGTGAGTTCAAGGCTTCCACGGTCTACAGAACTAATTCCAGGACAGCCAGGGCTACACAAGGAAACCGTATCTTGAAAGGCAAAAATAAATAAATAAATAATAATAATAAAAAAAAGTTTGGATTTTGGATCATTTTGGATTTCTGAAAAATCAGAATAGGGATGCTCAGTTGGTAAATGCTATGTAAATATACTAAAATCTGGTGTATTCTGAAATACAAAACACTTCTAATCCCAAGCATTTCAGATCTTTATCAGGGATTTTAACATGTTCATGTGTGTTTTTTTTTTCTAAGACAAAGATTGTGTGAGTCAAAACTACCTTGGATCTAAAACTGCTTCTAAAAATTTGTTTTCCTTGATAGTCATTCTAAAGTGTTGTTTTATGCTCAGTTCTGAAGGTTGTGATCACTGCTTTAATTTGTTAGCCAGTTAGGGTCACAAGTTGCCTCAAGGTTATGATTTCTTTTTTTTTACTAAGGTTTTTCAGTATATTGTTAGAAGCATCAACACCTTAATTAGGTAGAAAACCTTTGATTGATAGTAAACATTAATTGTACAACACAGATAGAAAGCTGTGTCTCCTTCTATGCAATATTCTGAAAGAATATGAGTGTGTTTGTGTGTGTGTGTGTATGGCTGTTGCAGAAATGTAATGTCAAGGCATTCAGTATTTGGGTATATATCATCAGTTCAGAAATTCCCTGAAAAGTTAACTAAATGTGTATTATTTCTTAGGTGATAACTTATTGTTTTTGAAAGAATGTACTAATAAAGTTTCTAACTATTTTCTTTTCTTTGAATTAATTTAGTTCATCAGGATTACTGGATTACCAAACTGTAATAGGATTACACTGACTTTTGTTTTTAACTTTTGTTTTAGGAATGTATACATTTAATTATATAACTCCATTTTCAGAGAAATTAGGTAATTAAAGTGATCTTTCTCCAAAATGTTTGACAATTTCATTATGCTTCTAAGTAGTCTGTTCATTTTATTTGTGGTGGCAGATAACTGTAGTTCCTGATACTGGAGGAAGATGAGAACAGGAGTTTGAGGTTACACAGAAATACTGAGAGTTGGGGGACAGAATTATAGTCTGAGAATAAAAGCTCAGAGGTAAGAACACTTGCCTAGTTGTGTGAAATCCTATGTTAATTCCTAGCACCTAAACAAACAAAAACAAATTAATTTTTTTCTTTTAATGATGATATGTAATATACTTGAGAATCAGTTTTCAGCCAGTTGAGGTATCTCACATCTTTCCTCTTAGCATTTGGGCAGAGGAAGGAAAATCACCATAAATTTGAGGCTAAACCGGTCTACATAGCAAGGTCAAAGCCAGAAGCGGCTATGTATTGTGGTCCTGTATCAAAAACAAACAAGTATAATAGTAAACTTTTTTTTTTTTTTTTTTAAAGACAGAGTTTCACTGTAGGCCTGGCTGGTCTAGAATTCCCTATGTAGATCACGCTTGACCACAAACTCCCATCTACTTGCTTCTTCCTCCCAACTGCTGAGATTAAAGACATGTACCACCATGCCCAGCTACAAACAAATCCTTTTTCTGTTTTTGTTTTTTTCCAGACAGGGTTTCTCTCTTGTAACTCTGGCTGTCCTGGAACTCAACTCTGTAGACCAGGCTGGCCTCAAACTCACAGAGATTCTGCCTCTGCCTCCCAAGTGCTGGGATTAAAAGCGTGCACCACTACCACCAGGCACAAATTCTTACAATACTGTAATTCACCTGCAAATTAGAAATTTGAAAGTAAAATTGGGCATTTAGCTCTAAAATAGTTTCTCTGGAAGCCACACATTTGAGATAAGAGAAAAATTTGAACTGAGTACAAACAACTTGGAAACAAATAAGCACTTTCTCATCAAGATAGTTGAGTAGAATCTGAGGAAGCTCTGGAGAGCTGTTCCCTTTCTATACCAGCCTGCACTATTCTGTATAATAAAAATCCTATGGTCATTTCAGACTGTTACATTGTCTGGTGAGTACTTTAGAAATTGGAATGAGGTCTAGTGTGATGATGTATTAGTTTGCTATTACTGCTGTTAACAATATGCTACAGACATTTAAGCAAAGGTTTGAGGAGATGGCTTGCTGTGTAAGTAGGACCAGAGTTCAGATCTCCAGAGATTCACTTAAATGCTGGTTAGGTATGGCAGCCTGGATGTTATTCAGCCTCAGAAGGCTGAGTGATATCCCCAGAACAAGCTGGCTAGCAGGACTATCCATATCAATCAGTTCTGGATTTGATTGAGAGACCCTGCATCAATGATTAAGATGGAAGAGTAGAGAATGTTTTCTGCCATTGACTTTGGGCCTATGCATGTGTGCATCTACATGTGCAGAAATACCCATGTACACACACCAAACACTAGCAGTATATTGACTTCATAGTTTTGTAGGCCAGAAGTATGAAAATAGTGTCCGTAGTTACTTCCTTTTGAGGGCTGTGAGGGCTGACCTGTTCCATGTTGCTGTTTTGATCTAGTAGGTAGCCATTACCATACTCATATGGTATTTGTTTTCCATGTTCCCAAATATTCCCTTTTATAAAAACATTAATTGTATTATGTGAAAGCCAATCACAATATAAACCTAATTACATAAAGGTCCTATTTCTAAAAACCACATGACTTCTTAGGGGTTAGGAGTTCAAAAGCTTAATTCCTAATAGGTATGTAAAAAAGTAAACAAGTTGCTGTTTTAATACATTTCTTCACTCAGGAGGCAGAATCAGGTGGAGGACAGCCTGGTCTACAGCCAGAGTTGCAACAGAGAAACCCTGTCTCAAAAAGCAAAACAAACCAAACAAACAACAAAACAAAAAAAAAAACATTTCTTTCTTTGTTCTTTATCTGGAGACTATTTTAGGTGTCTGTAATCCAACCAACATAAAAGTGATCTCTATACAGCATGTTAAACTTGAACAAATGGGGAAAAATACTTATACACCAAAAAGGTTATTTATTTATGTATGATGCCAACTCACCACATAAAACTGGCATACTTTTTCTTCAAAGTTGATGCAGAACTTGAGTTTTCAAAAATTCAAATGTGTTTGTAAATGCATGCATCTATATCTATATGTGACCAATAATAGCATCAGTAGCAACAATGCTTTTCTTGGTTCTACAGTCATCTGAATAAAATATAGAGACATCCAGGATGTTTCATTACAAAATAAAATAAAAATCCCAGAAAACAGCAAAGTTCTGTTATTGTTGTGATACCTGGTACATTTTTTTTTTTTTACTAGCTTCTCAGTTATCATCTGAAACACTGTAGAGTCACATTAAAAACATCCCTGAAAAGCACAATCACTACTATGTTGATACTTATCTTCCTAGCAGGACTAGAATAGAAAAAAATATATATATAAAATTTGTTTTTGAAATTTAACTGGTATTTGAGTTCTTGTGTCATCAAATATAAAACATTCAAAGTGACATAATCTCCTATGATTTATACTTATGCAACTTAATCTTTCTCTAATCCTCCTGACTTGATCCCCCCAAGCGCTAGAATTGAAGACTTGTGCTATCATACCCAGTTTGTGGGGTACTGGGGACCAAACTGACTGAGGGCTTTGTGCATGACAAGCAAGTATTCTATCCACAAAGCTACATTCCCAGCCCCCAGACTAAGTTTTCAAGTTAAAAATCCAAAGTGTTAGGCTGGGGACTATATTGCTTAGTAGCAGTGTATGTATGAGGCAGTAGGTTCAATCCCTAGTGCTATGGGAAGAAAAAACAAATCAATATTTTGCTATTTTATTTGAGACAGGGCCTCTCTATATAGCATTGGCTGTCCTGGAACTTGCTGTGTAGATCAGGCTGCCTTTCAACTTAGAGATCTACCTATCTCTGGACTAAGGATGTATGTAGCCCACCATGGTTGGTCATATTTTAATTTTTTAAAAAATTTATTTTTATAGGTATGGGTGTTTGCCTGAGTGTATGTCTGTATATTACAAATGTGCCTTGTGCCCAAGGAGGCCACATCCAAAACCCTGGAACTGGAGTTACAGTTGTTATATAGTATGCGTGCTGGCAGATGAACATGGTTCATCAAGCAGAGAAGGGACTGCTCTTAATCACTATGCCTTGTCTCCAGCCCTTCTGGTATTATTTTAAAAGCCTCTTTAGGCTAAGTGTGGTCAGAAGACACACAAACAAAAGCTAAGACTTTTGTCCAGCTTTCCTGTGAAAGCAGCTTTCATTATGACACTGCTACCCACCAGAGCCAAAGATCATTTCAGTTCACAAAACTAAGTGGTCAGGTAAAATAAGCTTAGAGGAGGCAAGTGTTGTGACGTAATCCCGGCACTTGGGAGACAGACACGGGTTCTCTCTGAGTTTGAGGTCAGCCTGGTCTCAAAAAAAAAAAAAAAACTTAAATATGCAATTTCCAGTGGCAAGTGCTATGAAAACTTGACAGAAAGACCTTTATTTTCAGAATGTCATGGACTTCCTTGTGACGAAGGAAGATTTTTTTCATGAAATGTGACTTCATGATTGCTAGACCCTACTAAAGGATTTTCCATCTTGTCTTTCACTGTTTCTAATATAATCAAAACACTGAAATGTTTAAGTACACGAGTATACAATTCACAATAAGACAATGTAAACTAACATCACATAACACAATAAAGGATTTGGAGACTTTTCAAGATGAATTACTTAGAAATAATTTTTATAATGCCAGCAGAGGCAGGTGGATCTCTGAGTTTGAGGCCAGCCTATGAATTCTAGGGCAGTCAGAGATCCTGTCCCAAAAATAAAACAAACAAACAAAAAAGATTGTTGGGGGACACTTTGCCCAGAAGTTTTTTGTACGTACAGCCTTCCTTATGTTTACATGCTACTTGGACTTCTGGGAACAGCTTGGGGGAGTTATTAAAAGGAGGCAGTGTCAGCTGGATTTGTCAGAGTTAGAGTTAGTGGCAAGGGACAGAGAAGTTAGAGAGTTCTCTCCAGAGGATGAGGATGGGAAAGCAGGCAGGCAGAAACTAGGCTCAGATAAAGACAGTGGCAGAAGACTGGATGGAAAAGCATGTTAGAGACAGTTAACAGGATAGAAGATTTTAGTAGTCCAGTTCTCCAGGTTTAGACAGATTAAGACAGCCAGAAAGGGCTGTAAAGAATTTTTCTGTCCTTTTCCTTTCTAACCTTTTAGAGCTAAAGGATTTTTTTTTAAGTTACAAGTTAGGAATTTGTCTCAGTAACAGCCAACAGCAAGGGGGGAGGGGGAAGATCCAGGAAGCAGAGTTCCATTACCAGTGTGAAAAAGTAAGTTACAATTGACTCCCAAACAAGCCTTAGAAAACAGCTGCATTTTAAGAAAACAATTACAAAAGATTTTTTTTGGGGGGTGGGGGTGGGGTGTAAAGATAGGGTTTCTCTGTGGGCCTGGCTATCTTGAAACTTGCTCTGTAGGCCAGGCTGGCCTTGAACTCAGAAATCCACCTGCCTCTGCTTCCTGAATGCTGGGATTAAAGGCGTGCATTAACACTGCCTAGCTAAAAGAATTAATTTTTAGAAAAAGAGTCAAACAAGAAGATTAAAAGTGTGATTCTAAAATGCAACTTTACAGGCTAGAGAGAGGACTCAGTGAGCAAGACCATGCATTGCTATTGGCCCAAATTTAGTTCCCAGCCCTGACACTAAGTGGCTCAGAGCTCCAGAGAATCCAATACTCTCATCTCTATGGCCCCCACAGTCACTGTACTCTGCGTACATATCCCCCACAATATAACAAATTTTTAATCTTCAATAAAAAAAAATGAAGGTTTACAAAACTAACAGCCAACATGCAAATAATACCAAGAAAGTAGTTTTATATTTCTGCTTGACCAAGTCTCTTGGGCCCTTTTTCTGGATAAATATTTTTAAGCATTAAAGTGACTAAAAGTGAGAAAAAAGCCACTAAAGTACTTATTATCCTCAAGGCTTTGAACCAGTTGGGATAATGTGGCAATAGGAAAAGTTCATTGTGTAAAGCTATCCCTAAACCTATTATTACTGTGATTATGGCTTCACCGAGTCTTTCAGAAAAGAGCATGGCTAACCATGAAAACAGAACAGGACTCATACTGCTAGCTAAATTAATATAGTCTGGTTTGGCCGGACTACTTTCTGGCAGAGCAAAGCCCCATCTGACCCCTCCCAAGAAAGCTAGGAAACTGGCTCCATAAGCCATCTGAGTAAAAGCTAGTATGGGGACATAAGATTTTGTTATGACCATGATGAGTGGTGGGGCAATAAAGGGGATTAACCCCAACCCAGTTATATACAATGCTGGCTTTGGGCTACTGGGTAGGTAAGTGATGGCACTTGGAGGCCTGGAAGGGAGGACTGCTTCCTTCTGCCGCTTTTTAAAGTTGCATGGTGATGCATGATAGCACTGTATCTTCCTCATACACACTTGAGATGATGTGGGAAGCCAAGTCCTTGGAGACAAAGGGAAAAGGTTCTGCTGAAGAGATGTCTTGGGAGAAAGTATATGTATTCTGCTGGCTCTGAGTCTCATTGTAAAAGGATACTTCAGCATCTATAAAGGAAACGGAACCAGGAGATAAAGTTTAAAAATGAGAATGTGTGGTGCACAGACACAAAAGCAAACCCTATATACATAAAATCATAATTTTGGGTTAGAGAGATGGCTCAGTGATTAACTGCACTGACTTCTTCAGAGGACCCAGGTGGCTGGGTCCACCCTCTATGGTGGCTCACAACCAGCTAACCAGCTGTAATTCCAGTTCCAATGAGATCTGACATCCTTTTCTAGCCTCCACACATACTGCATGTAGGTGGTACATGGAGATGCATGAAGACAAAACACCCATACACTTAGAAATTTTCAAGTTAAAAAAAAAAAAAGGAACAGCTAATTAAGTTTTAGTAAGCACTTCAAAAACATGCTAGGAATGATCTCATGTTGACTTTTACTGCTTTTGTCTCCAAACAGAATGCTTTTTCTCCAGCAATCTACATGGCCCTTCATTTCTGACCCTTCTATTTATGTTATTCAATCCTGTCTATTATTTTCTGGTAAGATTTATTCTTTTGTTGTTTTTTTTTTCAAGACAAGGTTTCTCTGTTGTAACTTGGGCTGTCCTGGAACTCATGCTGTAGACCAGGCTGGCCTTGAACTCACAGAGATCTGCCTACCTCTCCTCCCAAGGCGTGTGCCACCACTGCCCAGCCTTAATGTTCTTGATATTCCCCATTCTCTTTTCCTGATGTATAATTCTCCACAGCAGTTACTACTTGATATAGTAAATATTTTACTCATTTATAATTTGCCCATTGTTCTTCCTCACGTGAATACATGAGGGTAATTGCTACTTGCCTTAGCCAGAACAGTTATTGACAAATAGCACTCAACTAACCTTCGAAGATGCTCCAGAAAATTTTTTGATGAAGTAAAGCATAGTGGTCTTTATTCAGAGTCTTGTTCCAGAAGATGAAGTTCTGATTAATATATTTTTACAGCTAAGTAGAATGGCTAAATTTGAAGCATAGGTGCTATACAGAAAACAAATTATCATTTAATTGTCCTCATTTTATACATTCATTTTACAAAAGTAATAACTCATTAGAATCAATTCTGCACACCCTCCCCCCAACCCCCTAGACAGGCTTTCTCTGTTGTAGCTCTGGCTGTCCTGGAACTCACTCTGTAGACCAGGCTGGCCTCAAACTCAGAGATCTGCCTGCCTCTGCCTCCCCAGTGCTGGGATTAAAGGTGTGCACCACCACCACTACCCAGTTTCTTTGATGAAACATGATTTCTCTTGAAAATATATTTTCCCCCAAAGAGTAACACATTAAGGAAATGAGATTCCCCCTTCCCCGCTCTGAAGAGTCATTTTAGTTTTGGCTGTTTGATTTAACAAAAAGGGCAATGTGCAGAAACTGAACATCCGGATTTAGCAAACATCTCTACCACTTCTTTAATGCCAGTTTTCTCATTTGTAAAACTGACGGTCAAACCTTTTGTTCCCATTAATTATCTATTCTCCTTAGTTATTGTCTGATGCTAGAAATTTTTACACTTAATAATGATAAGAGCCACAAATATAGCTTAGTTGTGAATTAGGCCACGTAACTACATGTTTTCCATATATTAATTCTCTACCTTTTGAATCTCCCTAACCATTGTAGCACGTGTTTTCGAATTTGGGAGTATTTAAACGAAAATGAAAGGCTGAAGCCTAGAGACGGCAGTTGATGCAGAGATTTAAGGACAGAAAACCCACGGTCAATCCGCCCAATCTACGAGAAAATGCTCAAATGTTTTCATTTCGCCAATTCAACAACCACATACCGAGAGCCTCAAGCCGACATTTTAGTTAAGAGTGGAATTTAGACGCAAGGATCCTTGAGACGTGTCCTATTTACCAGTCCTTAGTAACCCCCACCACTTCTTTCCCAAAGTGTACCGTTTTGAGCCCTGAAACATACTTGCCACCATCACACGGCGGTAAAGTTGAACAAATTCAGGCAGAAACACAGAAACAGCACTTCCGGCAACTGGAATCACACAGCCCCCACTTCCTGAGAGCGTTAAAAAAAAAGAGTCCGGGTGGAAACTTACGGTAGCAAGTGCTGACTCTCCTCTTTCCGTTTTTGGGCACTTCCCTCCCTTATTTTAGAGAGTGTGTGTGTGTGTGTGTGTGTGTGTGTGTGTGTGTGTGTGTGTGTGTGTGTGCGTGCGCGCGCGTTTGTGTTCGTGCATGTGCCCATTGAGGCCGGAGGCGCGGGTCCTCGCAGTATAGGTGTTGGGAGCCGAACTGGGGGTCTCTGCAAGAGCATTAAGCGCCTTTAAATACTGAGCCATCTCTGCAGCCTCCGGGGCTGATCTTAAAGTATTAATTATAATTGAAGTCGGTTTGAAGGTACCTTACTAGTCTCTATTCCAGGATTTCTAACCAATAGAATATATCTAGCAGTTCAGAGAGGTAGAGCACAGTCACTGAAACAACCCCAGTAATGGTAGTGGAAGAAGGTAGGAGACTTGAAGTTAGACCAATGTTATTTGGGCGAATTGGTATCTACGGTTAAAACAAGATCTTAATTTAATGTGTTACTCTGCTGGCCTGGAACTCTTTGCAAAAAACAAAACAAAAAACCAAAACAAAACGGGTTGAGTCGACTGGACACATCATCCTCCGCATTTATCCCTTCATTACTATTAGTGGGCGGGGGTGGAAGGACGATTCTGTTTTTACTTCCTTATCTTTACTGTTATCTAGAAATTACACTGAGGAATAGAGGCCTAGGAGCAACATCAACAATTTCATGAATTCAATTTCATGAATTAAGGTGGAGCGTTAAGAGTCTTGGGCTTGGGGGTAGTTCAGGAAGTCACGGCATTCTTTCTACTATCCAAGACTTGACTTTATCCATTGTGTTATTTAATATAAGTCCCCCACATCCTCCGTCAGTCAGCCAAAGGAACAGGCACCAAGCAATGTAAGCGTTCTTGGGTCTTCGTCCAGAAAACTTCAACAGCAGAGCTCATTTACATAGGAGACCACTCTGGCCAGTTCCTCCATGCTTCTAGGTAGCACAACTTTGCGAAGCGTTCGTTTCTATAACTGGGAGAAGTGACTTGGGGCTGAGGCTTTCATTTTTATTTCCTTCACTGGTTGTACCGCCCCTTCCTGTCGTGCAATACCCAATAGAGTGCTAATGGACTCCCGGTTGGCGTCTACCAGCAAAGACGCCGGCTGAACCAGGAATCCACCCGTCTATCCGGGGGCTTCGTGACGCCTGCAATACCCAAGAACTACAACTCCCGGCGGGTAGTGCGCCCTACACTGCTGCGCATGCTTCTAGTGCTGGGGACGCCGAGGGCTGGAGTCTCAACGACGCGCGCACGTGAGAGGAGGAGCGAAAGGTGTGCAGGGGTCTGGAAACACGCTCTGCCGTAACTGGTTTCCTAATCTGGTAGTTGGCGAAGCATCTGGCTCACAAGCAAGGTGTGAGAAGGTGAAGAAAGAATGGGCGGGGAAGAAGTGGTACAAAATATACCCACCCACATTCACGTGCTCCCGGGCCGGAGTACTCAGCAGGGAGCTTTAAGAGGGAATGCTGAATAGGCTGGTCACTGCCTCACAAGCGGCGCGAGGAAAAGCGAAAGGCTTTGCGGAAGGGAGAGCCGGCCAGCCCGGAGTCGCGCTAAAGGGCGCCGGGGGCGGGGCGGGGAATAACCGCTGCCGGAGCGGCCCAACGTTTCCAGAGCGAGCCTCGGGCGCCTGAGCAGGGTCACCGAAGCAGGGTCTTGCGCCTGCGCGTGCGCCTTTGCTAGTGGGCGTGTAGGAGGCGGGTCGGAGCGGCAGGGGGCGGGCCCAGCTGGTCGTCGCTCCTCCTCCGCCTGCTCTGCCCCCTCCTGTGTCTTGTGGGCCGGGCAGCCATTTTGGGAAGAGCTTTGTTATGGTTGTGGGCTAGTCACCTCTGCTGGTCGGAGAAGCTGTGGACGCGTCCTCAGACGTCGCGACTCGCCCTTGACCGTAGCCCCGCCGCTGCCGGGTGAGTGCGGGTTCTGGACATCGAGCAGAAGGGGCCCTCGAGTCGTCCTGGCGCGATCCTCGCCGACTGCCTGACTGGCCGTCTATGAAAACTAGTTGGAAGAAGGTCTTGCACAGGTGGTTGGGTAGGTCCGCCTGGGGTGGACGAGAGGAACTGGGAGTCGTCTGGTTGGAACGTCCCCCTCCCCCCAGCGGGAGGAGCCTTGCACATTAGCGTCGCCGCGGCGGGTCCAGAGCGCTCCGACTTCAACTTCGGTTCTCGGTCGGAAACGCTCACCTGCGGCTCCGGCTTCTTTCCAAGAGTTCGTGCTCGATGGTGGTTGAGTGACTCGGTTTACTCGTTTCTTTCCTTAAAATAAGAGCCGAAGGCTTCTGTTTCCAGTTAAGAGAAACCTAACGAGGAAAAAGTCGTGTAAGTCAAACGTGGGGTATCTGGGGGAAAGGGAACTTTCACGCCCGGAGTCAAGAGTTCTCCGGGGTGGCGAGACCTTTTCCTGGTCTTACCAGGTACCTACCAAACTCTCCCCTTGGGGAAGAGGATTGATTGGTCTTGAGATGACTTAACTAGTCATTTTTATTCTGTGCTAAATCTCTCTAACCCATAAAATTAAAAAGAAATACTGAATCTTCTTAAAATGGCTGTAGCCTGGAGACGTACCCAGCTTAAATGCTTAAATACAGTAACAACATTTCAGCCCTTTTTACCCTAAGGGACGTTAACCGGCTCTCCGGAGTTTTTTGCAGTCTGTGGACAGGGTAGGTGAAAACAAAGGTGAGGCTCAGGAAGTTTACTTCAGAAGTTTACATAAGAATGGGTGCGGTTTTTTTGTTTTTGTGTTTTGGTAGTTGCGAGTAGTTCTGAAATTGTGCTGTGGTATCATTTTTGTCTGCCACTTTTGTGCTCTGAAGTTGACTTGTATAGTGTGTTGAGTAGTTTAACTTTGATATTTCTCGTTTATCTGGAAAATCTGAAGTTCATGCTTTTTGTTTGGTAATAAGCCACTTTCCTCTGTAAATCTCATCAAAAATTAAAGTGAGTGTTAACCTTAGTAGGCCGAAATTTGTAGTTTGTTGGAGGTCTCATGATTTTTAAGATATTTTCTGATTCCATGAAGTGTGAACATTTACAAAATAGGAAACAAATTTGCAAGCATCTTCAGAAGTGGTTATACTTTTTTCTTTTTTAAACAAAAGGCAGTCTTTCAGTTTGCTCAAACCAGCCACACAGCCAGAAGTGTAACAGAGACAACAGTAAATTTTAGTTTTGAAGGAAATAATTGAGTTCAATTTGCTCTCTATTCAAAAAATAAAATAGAATACTAATCACAAGATTAAACTCATAGAGTTGATTTCAGTTACTTTCATACAATCTTTTAAACAGGAAATTTTCTGTTGGTCCTTGTAGGAACTTTATTTATTTTTATTTTTTATGTGTATGGGTATGCTTGCATGTATGTCTGTGTACGTGTGCATACAAGGCCCACTGAGGTCAAAAGAGGGCATTGTATCTTCTGGAATCAAACCTGGATGCTCTGGAAGAGCAGCAAATGCTCTTAACTGCTGAGCCATTTCTTCACCCACAAGTTTTTTTGTTTTGTTTTGGGATTTTTGTTTTTTGTTTTGTTTTGTTTTGTTTTTGGGACTTTGAAGAAAATCATTTCAAGTTATTTTTGGAAATTACAAGTTAATTGCTTTCAATTTTGACATTATTACTTAGGAGTATTCTGGAGAGACCTTATTTTAATTTCATTTTCAACTTTTTACTTTTTTCCTGAGGGTTCTCAAAATGGCTTGCATTTATTGGTCTAAACAATCTTTCAGTTATAGATAATGTGCTTTCAGAGTTCTTGAAAATAGACTTGTTATCTTTGATTATTTAAAATCTTAGTTGAAGAGGAGTGTACATTCAACCATTTCAATAACTTGTGCATGAAAACTGGGAATATATTTCCCTGTGTGTGTATGTGTGCCTTTTTTGGGGGACAGGGTTTCACTATGTAGAGCCATGCTGACCTGGAATTCATAGAGATCCACCTTCTTTCCAGTGCTGGATTTAAAGGCATACACCACTATACCCGGCTGCTTTTTGTTTTCAATGTGGGGAATTGAACCAGAGTTCTAGTGCATACTATAAGCATACTATCACTGAGTACATAATTTATATTTTTTTAACTAAATTTTATTTTATTTTTGAGACAGGGTTTCTTTGTTATAACTCTGATGTCCTGGAACTCATTCTGTAGACCTCAAACTCACAGAGATAATCAGGCCTCTGTCTCCTGAGTGCTGGGATTAAAAGCTAATTTCACCACTGCCTAACCTATTTTGTTTTTTAAGACAGGATTTCTCTGTGAAGCCCTGGAAGTCTCTGGAATTCTGTAGACCAGGCTGGTCTTTTTTCTCGAACTCAGAAATCTGCCTGACTCTGCTTCCCAAGTGCTGGGATTAAAGGCAAGCACCATCACTGCCCAGATTATTTTATGTGCATGAGTGTTTTGCCTTCGTGTCTATATGCGCATCACATGTGTGTCTGGTGCCCTTGGAGGTCTGAGGAGGCTCTCTCTAAGAACAAGTGCTTTTAACTAAACTGAGCCAAATCTCTAGCCCTTATTATTTTTTACTTATTTTTTTTTCAATTTATCTTTATTTTACGTGCTTTGGTGTTTTGCCTACATGCATGTCTGTGTGAGGGTGTCAGAAGCCCTGGACCAGGAGTTACAGATAGGTGTGAGCAGTCGTGTAGATGCTGGAAATTGAACCTGGATCTTGTGGAGGAACAGTCCCTGAGCCACCTCTCCGGCCCTTTATTATTTGTTTGTTTGTTGATTTGTTTTTGGAGGCACGGTTTCTTTGTATAGTCCTGGCTGCCTTGGAACTCAACAATCAACCTGCCTCTGCCTCCTGCCTGCTGGGATTAAAGCAGTGCACCACTACTGCTCACTCTGTTTGTGTGTGTGTGTGTGTGTGTGTGTGTGTGTGTGTGTGTGAATATACATTTTTTTTTTTTAATCTTCATTTAAAGATAAAACAGACCCAAATCTTCTTATCTTCTTTCAGGAGATAACATTTTTTTTTGTGGGGGGGTGGGGTGGGGTGCGGGGGTTTCAAAACAGGGTTTCTCTGTAACTCTGGCTGTCCTGGAACTCACTCTGTAGACCAGGCTGGCCTCAAACTCACAGAGATCCACCTGCCTCTGCCTCCCAAGTGCTGGGATTAAAGGCATGCATTACCATACCATGCCCAGCTCAAAGTGCCTTCTGTTTATTAACTTAATTACTTTATGAATTGCTGTTGTGGGGTTCCTGGTACTGGGAGTTGATTGAACTGAGCACCTTGTGGATGTTAAGCAAGCACTTACTCCTAGATGGATCCCTAATGTTTTTGAGATAAGGGCTCACTAAATTGTCGTGGCAGGCCTTGAACTGTGAACCTCTTGCCTTGCCTCCTCCCAAGTAGCTATGATTGCATATGTGTAACATCGTGCCTTGCTAAGCAGATGTTTTAACCCTTACTTTGTAGTTGAGAAAAATGAGGCTAGGATTCATTTGGCTACTGGACAACTGAGGTTCCATTCAAATCTAAGTAGACTGTCATTGTGCTTGACTGTTGTCTTTAATTAGTGTGTTCTTGTGTGGTTGGTTGAGAATTTTTGTTTGGAACCTGGTCTCACTCTAGTCCTGGTTGGCCTGGAATTTGCTGTGTAGGCCAAGTTGGACTCAAACTAAACAGATCTGCCTGCTTCTGCCTCCCTAGTGCTTGAATTAAAGGCCTGTGCCACATCTGACCTTAGGTTTTTGTTTTGTTTTTAATTTTTGCAGTGATGGAGGTTGAACTGCTCCCAGTCCTGACTGCCTTTAACATGAAAGTTAAACTGTTGTAACTTTAATTGGCATGACATTAATGGGCGTGAACCATTTTAAGGCATCCTAACAAGAAATGGTTCATAGAAAAGGCAAATTTAGGGCAGGCAAGATAGCTCAGTTAGGTAAAGGCCTTTGCTGCTAGGCCTGAGAGGACCTGAGCTTGATCTCTGGGTTGTTAGGAGAGAAAAGACTCCAGTAAGTTGACCTTTGACCTCTACACACAAGCCATATAATAAAAAAAAGAGAAAAAGAAAGGCAAATTTTAGCTGGGGAGATGGCTCAAGGCATAAAGTGCTTGCCTCACAAGCATGAGGATTTAAATTTATATCTCCAGAACTCACGTGAAAGCAGTTCTAGTCTCATCCAGTGTTCCTACAGGGAGATGGAAAGCAGAGACAGGAGAATCCCTGGAACTGCTTGACCTAGTAGTCTGGCATCTGCAGCAGCAAATGAGAGAGACCTGTCTCAAAGTAGAAGGCATGGACTGACACTGGAGATTGTTCTCTTACCCGGTATGCAGTGGTATGGGTTCACCTGCATTCACAGGAATGCACATATCACATACACAAGATTTTTCTTTAAAAAGCACATTTAGGTTTGTGTCTTTTCATATAAATTGAAGGGAGGATACAGGTGGTACAGATAATATTTACTGTATAGGTCATTGTAGTTAGTGTTGTCTGGAATTTAGCATGTGGTTGTTTGTGCTAGAGATTTAACACCCCAAGTACTTCTAAATCAAACCCAATGATTTCTGACTGCAACTAAATTCTACCTCAGACAAAATTACCCACAGTCTAAAGATTTTAAAAATGGTTCTATAAGACAAGCTGCACTTCAACTAATTGCAAGGTTCATTACAAATTGAATTTCATAGGTGATTGCAGATACACTAAAAGATAGAAATGGAACAATTACTTTATTATGAAAGCAGTCAATCAGCCTTTAACTAACTTATCTGGGAAACTAATTTTTCAGTGAAGCAGACAATAGAGGCAGTACTGTCAGTGCCAGTTTCAGTGTCCCTGTGGCTGGGAGTATCTGGTAGACCTGGCATTAGTCCCACAAGTAAAGAACTTAACAGTTTGCCAGATGAAGTATAAAAATACAGAATAGCTATATAATAGCTAAATTTTACTTTTTCTTTACTTTTTTGTAAAATTAGGATGGGGGAACATGGTGGTGGTTCTGGGGATCAGGCCCAAGGCTTTGTACATAACACACTATCAATGAATTGCACGGTCTTTCTTAAACCGAGTGGTGGCTTTAATCCCAGCACTTGGGAGGCAGAGGCAGGTAGATCTTCTAGTTTGCGGCCAGCCTGGTCTACAGAGTTAGTTCCAGGTCAGCCAGGGTTACTACAGAACAATCCTACCTTGAAAAACCAAAAAAAGAAGGAAGGAATTGAATTTAAAATGCTCATTAAGTTTATGTTTTCTAAGAACAGTCTACTTTGCCTTGTTATTAGGACTAAAGACCAAATCACTGGAATGAAAAAATTTGAGCAGGTTTAAGTTTTTTTTTTTTTTCTTTTTTGGCTTGAAAACCTTGTATTTACAAGTTTAAATTTTCATTTACTTTCTTGGAGTCTGTAGATCAGCAATTCTCAACCTGTGGGTCGCAACTATTTTATGAGTTGAACAATCCTTTCACAAGGGTTACTTAAGACTCTCTGCCTATCAGATACATTATAATTCATAACAGTAGCAGAATTACAGTTATGAAGTAGCAATGAAAGTAATTTTATGGTTGGAGTCACCACAGCATGAGGATCTGTATTAAAGGATTGCAGCATTGGGAAGGTTTAGAACTACTGCTGGAGATACATTTGTAGAATAATTAGCATCTATTTTAAACACTTTTTTAAAAAAGATTTTTATTTATGTGTTTGTGTGAGTGTATGCAGTATGAGCACCTTTGGAGACTAAAAGAGGGCTTTAGATCCCTTAGAACTGGAGTTATAAGCAGTTGTGAGCCACCTTGTGAAAGTACTGGAAACCAAGCCCCATTAATATCTATTTTAAACAAGTGCTGAAAGGAAAAAGATTATGCTTTGAACTCTTATTTTTTTCTTTTGGCTTCTCTTTTTTTGAGACAGTGTCTTACTGTGTAGCTCTGGCTATTCTGGAACTCACTGTGTAGACCAGGCTGGCCTCAAACTCACAGAGATCACCTGTCTCTACCTCCCAAATGCTGGGATTAAAGGCAGGTGCCACTATACCTGGCACATTGGGCTCTTAAATTTTTTTAATATTTATTTATTTGGGTGGGCATATGCATGCCTAGACACACATGTTGAGGTCAGAGAACAACTTTTGGGAGTCAATTCTTTCCTTCTAGCATATGGGTTCCAGGGATGGAATTCAGGACTCAGGTTGTTGGGCTTGCCAGCAGGTGTTTTTATCCACTGAGCCATCTTCCTGGCTCCCCAGAAGGAGGACACGGTACTCAAGAGTGGGCAAGAGGTTCAGGGACACACACAACACACACACACACACCTATTCCAGCCTGGTAAGAGCACCAGGCCAAGCAAACTCAAGACATATTTGGGGGACCCAGCAGGTTCCATGTCTGCCGTTCCAGGCTCTGTGAGCCCCTAAGAGTTCTGGTCAGTTCACTCCAAGGCGTTTGTTCTCTTGGTGTCCCCAAACCCTCTAGTCCCAGTAATCCCTCCTCTACTTGTGGGGGTTTTCCAAGCCCTCCATTTTGTTTGCCTTGGGCCTCTGCATCTGCTTTCTTCAGCTGATGTAGGGATCCTCTCTGTTGAGGAGTGGGACAGGCATTAATCTATGAGGAGAGTAAAATAACAAGTCCTCTCCTGACTGTCCAGACTCTAGTTCCTGGCCTGCCCTGTTGTATCAGTCATAGTTTCCTTCCTTTAGCATGGTGTTCTGCTCTTCCATTGTCCCAGTGGATCTTACTGGGAGGATAGGCCACAGGTTGAAGTTTTTGTGGCTGGAATGGTATCCCAATTCCACTACTGGAAGTACAAGAGATGGCCTGTTTAGGCTCCATGGTCCCCCATTACCAGAGGTCTTTGCTAGACTCTCCTTTGATTGATTCCAGTGAGTTTCCACTGCATTAGGTCTCCCGATTCTCCCTTAAGTGTCCTCTTGTTCTGGTCATCTTTCCATATATTCTCTCCCTCCATCCCTTCTATTCCCATTCTCATCCTTTCCCATCACTCCTGCATCTTCTGTTCTATTTTCCCTTTACCAGGGAGGTGCCTGTGTCTTCACTGGGGTCCTCCTTTTTGCAAAATCTCTCTGGGTTTGTGGATTGCAGCACCTTTGTCCTTAGCTTAACAGTTAATATCCACATATAAGTCTATGAGTGGGTGGAGAGTTGGCTCAGTGGTTAAAAGCACTTACTGCTCTTGCAGAGGACGCAGTATCAATTCCCAGTACCCACATGGTAGCTCAGTCTTCTCCAATCTCAGGGCTAGACAGGCACTCTGTGACCTGAGCCACATCTCTTAAGAGTTTTTTTTTTTTCTTTAATGTTTTATATTGTATATATCATGGTGTTCCTGTGAAGGTCAGATGACTTTTCAGGAGTTGATTCTTTGAGAATAGTTTTCTAGAAATGATTCTTAAGAAAAATTCACATGAGGTAAATGTCTTTATATAAATACACCCTTTCAAAGTCAGTGCAGTTTGAAATTATTGATGAAAGTTAACTCTGTTTGAGAGAGGGTTTCACTCTGTGGTCTATGCTGGCCTTGGGACTTTTGATAATCTTCTTGCCTCAGCTTCTTCAGTGCTAGAACTATAGGCATGAGCCACCATGTTTGGGTGAAAACAAAGTGATCTTTACTGAATAACTTGCTTGTAATGTGTTTAGTGTGGTAACTTCTGGGGCAGATGTCAAAAACAAAAGTGTTATTGCTGTTTTTTAAAATCTTGGGGTTTTACTATTTAAATGTTGGGAATTTAGCATAGTTTTAGAGTTCTTGGTCCTGGGTTCATTTTTCAGCATTGTAAAAAGAAAGATAAATTACTTTATGATTTCATAAACAGAGCATGGTGGGTAACTCACACCTATAATCCTGTCACTTGGATGAGGCAGGAGGATCAAGTTCATGATCATACTCTGACACATACTAGGGAGTTGGAAGCCAGCTTAGACTAAACAGCAAACAGGGAGGGGGCTCAGCAGTGACGAGAACTTGTTACTCTTGCAGAGGACCCAGGTTTGGTTCTCAGCATCCACATGATATCTCACAACTGTCCTCAACCCTAGTTTTGGGGATCTGATGCTCACCTTTGACCTCCATGGATACCACAGGTGCACATGGTACACATACTTAAAAATAGTCATACAAATAAAATATTTTTTAAAGGCAGTCGCCACTAACACAAAACATTGTTTCATGATCTTGCATAAATACAACCTCCTTAATTATCTGAATCTTAAAAGCCAGAAATAATGATCAGATTGCATCTAGTAATAAATATGCTTCTCTGATTTGTATTCTGGGCTATAGTAGAATTTGGTTTTAGAATTTATCTAGTAGAATATCTAGGTTTTATTTTAATAGGTTATTCTTATTTGGAACTGTTTGATTTTAGTAGATTTAGTTTTTAGTTTCATAGTATTAGGTTTGGTTGCATTAAATGGGTCTCTTGAATGTTAACAAACTATTAAAAAAAAGATTAACAACCTGAAAGAAGTTACAAATATTACTATTTATTACTTTCCGAAAATTTTCAGGAAATTTTGGAGCAGAGATGCAGAAGGTTTAGAGTTTATCACTGGCAGCACTCTTACAATAGTCTACTAATTGGTTTTTTGTTTGTTTTGTTGTTTTGTTTTTTGTTTCTGTTTTTTTCCAAGACAGAGTTTCTCTTTGTAGCCCTGGCTGTCCTAGAACTCTCTCTGTAGACCAGGCTGGCCTCCAATTCACGGAAATCAGCCTGCCTCTGCCTCAGGAGTGCTGGGATTAAAGGCATACTTACACCACCAGGCTACTAAATTGACTTTTAAGAATTTTTAAAATTCTTTTACAGCATGTGGGGGGAGGGGGGAAGAGGGAGAAGGTCAGAGGGTAAGTCTTGGAAGTCTGTTTTTTTTTTTTTTTTTTTTCCACTTTATTGGTTCTGTGGAATCACACTGAGATAATCGGGCCTGGTGTCAGACCCTAACCTCTGAGCTATCTCACTGGACCATGGTGTTTGTTTTGTCTCTGCCATTTTAACTCCCTTTTTATTGGCTTTTCGTGAATCTTATTGAGAGAGAACACTGAAGAAGCTGTATACATGAATATGCATACCCAAGCTGTGCCAGCAAGATACAAAGAAATAAAGACAATTGAGAATTCAGTCCTTTGGCAGTTGGTTTCATTGCTAGCTTGGGCAGTTTCCTAGTCAGTTCTTCCTGTGTTGTGACCATGGCATTGGTTTCAACTGCTTAGTTTCTATTACTTTATATATCTGCCAAATCAAAGTCTCCTAATTCTCTGAACTCCAGTGGTGGTTTGATAAATTCCTTTTCTGGTTAAGTTATTTAAATGTGGTTTCTTTTTTGTTTTGTTTTGTTTTGTTTTCAGCTAAGGATTTTGATTTATGCAAAATTCTTTTTCTAGTAAGTTTTATTCTATTTATGGTAGTCTCGATATTACATAAAGTTGAAAGCTTTTGTGTATGTTCTCTTTTGTTCGCCTGTTTGTTTGTTTTGGTTTTTCAGACCCTTTACAGTCCCGTTCTCCCCCCCCCATGTAAAATATTTATAGGTTGTGCAATACTGTAATCCTAGTGCAAGGGAGGCAGAGGCAGTAGTATCACCCATTTTTAGTTTGAGGCTTGCTGTCTACGTGATGAATTTCAGGTCAGCCAAGGCTGCATGAGACTCTGTCTCAAAAAATCAAAACCAAAAAAATAAGACACAAAAATATGTATCTTGAAGGAAATGATGTTCAATTTTGACAGAAATTAAGAATTTTTGTTTATTAAGGGACATAGTGTAAAGAAAAGATAGTGGGGAGTATTTGCAAGTTTGGTCATTAGAGCCGGTATATTTTTGTAGCCTCATGTCAGATGCCAAGAACTGGTATTTTACAAGGGCTAGAGTCATAAAGCTTAGTGATAGAGCATTTTCCTGGCATGCAAATGCCAGGATTTATTCCCATTGCTACATAGAACTGGAGTTCAAGGGGATTTGACACCCTCTTTAGGCCTCTGTAGGCACGTGTACTCCAATCCATACACAAGACACATATTTAAAAAATAAGTAAAAATATTTAAGAATGATAGTATGGACTTTTCTATCAGAATGGAGACTGAAGCAGGGTGATGACTTGAACTCAGGAGTTCAAGTCCAGCCTTAGACAACATAGTGAGACTGACTCAAAAAAACAAACAAAAAAACAGAAAAAAAGTATGTTTTACAACAAAAGAAATACAGTGAACTTCTAGTCAAGGGATGCAAATGAAGATCTTATAAATTCATAGTATTTTATGTCCACCAAAAGATAACCTCCAATCTGGCAGTCTGCATCTTGGTAAGGCTTTAGGGGAAAGTGAACACATCAGTACAGCTTATCATTACTATAAACTGGTAACACCTGGTTCTGTAAAGTTGCAGGTATACTTACCTGTTAGTCTCCTCGTTAGTTTATACAGTCATTCAGCACATCTTTATTCAGTATTTACAGTGTGTCAGCTATTGGTTTGTTATTTGTTTGTTTGCTTGTTTGTTTTGTGTGCTTGGGATGAATAGAAGACCAGATAAAATTAAATAGTTGATCTGGGTTTGGTGGCAAATATATATATAAAGGATTTTCTTTTTAAAATGTGGGTATGGCCAAAGAAGGTTTGAGGGCCCAGACCTGAATGGCAGAAAGCAGCCATAACCACATTTTAAAAAGAAAAAATCTTTTACATATTTTTTTTTTTTTTTTTTTTTTTTTTTTTTTTTTTTTTTTTTTGCTGTTTTTTCTTTTTGGTTTTTTCAAGACAAGGTTTCTCTATCATAACTCTGGCTGTCCTGGAACTCACTCTGTAGACCAGGCTGGCCTAACCTCACAGAGATCCACCAGCCTCTGCCTGCCTCCCAAGCTCTGGAATTAAAGGTGTGTGCTACCATGCCTAGCTCAATGTGTGTGTGTGTGTGTGTGTATAATTTATTATTGTGTGTAATTTATTATTGTCGGGGGAGGTAGCACACATGCCATGGAACATGTGTGGAAGGGATAAAGTAACTGGAGTTGGTGCTCTCCTTCCTTTACACCAACTCCACAGGGATTGAACTCAAGTCAGTCATCAGGCTTGCACTGTATTTGTATCAAGTACCTTTTTTGACTGAGGCATATCATCAGCCCTTATTTTGATTTTTGAAATAAGTTCTCATGTAACCCAGCATGACTTTATTTGTAATCTTCCTGCTGCAATTATAGATATACACCACAACAGCCAGATTATTTGAGGGACATGTAGATATGTTTGCGCACACACATACCCCTTAATGTGTGGAGGCCAGAGGACAACTTTGGATGTTGTTTCTCTGGTGCTATCTAACCTTGTTCCTCCCTCCCTCCCACCCTTCCTTCCTTCCTATCTGTCCTTTTTTTTTTTTTTAAGACAAGAGGATACTCTGGTAGGTCAGTTAGCCCAAGAGGTCTGCTTGCCTCACTGCTGAGTTTATAAGAACATACTACAATGCCAGGGTTTTCTTTCTCTCTCTTTTTTTTTTTTTTTTTTTTTACCATTTCATAATACATACAATGTATCTGTTAGATCACAGAGACTGCTGGGTAGAGAGAATAAGTCACATCTCTAGTAGGTAGCTGTCCCAAAGGTAGGGTGGGAGAGTAGAATTTACTTCCTAAATTACTGCCTCTGAATTACTGTATTTTATTTTGTACCTTCATTAACCTGCTTAAACTCAGAGATCCTTTCCTTTTATGATCAGAGGCACCTGCCCCCAGCCCCTCACCCCCCACCCCCAATCTCCAGGCAAGGAGAGGTGGCACACGCCTTTAATCCCAGGACGGTCTCTATGAGTTGATGGCCAGCATGGTCTACATACTGAGTTCCAGGTCAACCAGGACTAAATAGTCCGTATCTCCAAAAAAAAGAGAGGATAGAAAAAAAGGAAAGATTGTGAAATATACCTTGTTTTAGTTGCTCTATGAAGAGACACCATGGCAAAGGCAGCAGCTCTTAGTATTAGTATTTAATTGGGGACTTGCTCACAGTTTCACAAGTTTAGTCCATTATCATCCTGGCAGAGAACATATATAGGTGCTGGAGCAGTAGTTGAGAGCTACATACTGATCTGTAGACAGAGACTGGGCCTAGAAAACCTCATAGCCCACCTCCAGTGACACACTTCCTCCAGCATGTCCACACCCCTAATCCTTTCAAACAGTGGCCCTCCCTGGTGATTAAGCATTCAAATATATGAGCTTATGAGGGCCATTCTTTTATTCAAACCACCACATCTTTCAAGTGCATGGCTCCTGTGACCCCATTATATTTCCTGTATCAAGATCCCATCTCTGAAAGTTCTACCATCTTCCAGTAATTATTTAGTTATGAATCAACAAATGAATTGATCTGTTAATAAGATTAGAGTTCTTAGGATCCAATTATCCCCAAACATTGGGGACCAAAACCTTAACATTTAACATTTTGTTAAGACATCCCATCTCCAAACTATATTAATGAATGGTTAGGACAAACATTCAAATACAACTGACTCTAGATACATATTGTAGGGAAAGTGAAAACACTTAAACTTGAATTTAAGGGGGAGGAGGGCATGAACAGGACTAGAGAGGCAGCTCATTAGTTAAGAGCAGTTTCTGCTCTTCCAAAGTACCAGGGTTCATTTCCCAACAGTCACATAATGGTCGCTTGCTTTTGAACTCTAACTCTGGTTCCAGGGAATCTGACCCTGTTTTCTCTCCTCATAGGTACTGAGTATGCATCTGATGCACATTCATACATGCAGTTAAAGCATTCATATATATTAAGTCAAAAATGTTTTTTAAAACAAGGAAAGAGGGGTAGAGGCTGAAGAAATGGCTTGCTACTCTTGAAAAGTTCAGAGCCTAACACCCAGAATCTGGCAGCTCACAAGTTATGGATATATAAATCATTTTATATAATGGGATGCTAAGTAGTTGTTACAGGATTTTAAGGCTAGTAGCAAAACACTGCCATTGCTTCAATTGAGACTCTGATACAGCAATTTAGGAGTAGGTCTGTAAAGTACTAAAAAGGGTAGTGTCAGCCAACTAGTATTTAAGGGAGAGATTATCGATGTTTTAAATTATATTTTCCGTTGTGTTTAATGAAGGTTATTCATTTACTTGCCTTAAACTTTAGGTTTTTTGTAATTTTAGTCAGAGTACTTATAAAAAAAATAATAATGATTATGTCTTTTCCAGAAGAGATCTTGTTTAATTACTTTTTCCTAAAGAAAGCATTGCAGCCAAGTGTGAGGGTGATCATCCTTAATCCCAGCACTTTTAAGAAAGAGGCAGGCAGATCTTTGTGAATTTGAGGTCAGCCTGGGCTACATAAGGAGTTCCAGGCTAGCCAGAGTTACATAGTGAGATTCCATTTCAATAAATAGATAAATAAAGTAATAGTATTACCATAGACTTATTTACTGGGAGATATGGGTATAGGCCTATATAAAAACATGGCAGTTCTGTGAGATGGCTCAGCAAGTAAAGGCACTTGCTGCCAAGACTGAGGACCTCAGTTTGATCCCTGGGATATAGTGGAAGGAATGGGAACCAATTTTGGCAAGTTGTCTCCTCCACATGTGAGTTATGGTACCCTCTTCCCATTATACACAGACCAAATAAATAAAAACAACCGCACCCCCCACCCACCAGATGACAGGGTTTTTCTGTTGTAACTCTGCTGAACTGGAACTTACTCTGTAGTCCAGGCTGGCCACGAATTCAAAGTCAGAGATCCACTTGCCTCTGCCTCCCAAGTGCTGGGATTAAAGACTTGGGCCGCCACCACCCGGCAATAAAAACAATTTTTAAAGAAGCAGATCTTCACTTGATAACAGAAGAACTACTGTCCAGAGTTTATTACTAGTCTTTTTTTTTTTATTGAATAAGTTAGGAATTACTGACTATGTTTATCCTTAACCATTCTGTATACCATCAGTTGTCAAATCCTACCACTTTTTTCTTTTGAGGGATTAGAAGAGCAGAGTTTGAGGCAGAGTCTCAATGTAGTCAAGTGTGGCCTTAAACTCCTGTTCTTCTTGCCTCCACTTTACAAGGCTCTGCCAATTTTACTTCATATATTTTATGAACTTGCTTGTAATTTTGTTAAATTAAAGTGTAGTGTTATGGGACAGGAGACATCTCAGTAAGAGTGTTTTAAAGTTCTTTTGAGACTGGATCTTACTGTGTTGCCCTGGCTGGCCTGGAGCACTAAAGAAAATTTAGTGTGGTCTTCCCAAATCTTATCTTATAAACTTTAGTCCTGATAAAAATCTATAGATTTTCTGTGATATACTGCATAAATATTATCAAGAGATTATCCTTAAATGAGCTGGCCAAAATCTCCAAACCTAGGTCAAAGTATCTCACTAGCAAGATACCAACTTGCTAACTAGAAAAGTAAACTATAGGGTATCAGTTTTGCTTTTGTTTTTCACCTAAGGCCTTTTTGGCAGGAGAATTTTTCTATCTACTGGTACATATAATGCTCCACAAAGGTTATTCAGGTTTTTTGTTTTGTCAGTATAGTGTGTTCACATGTACTAGATAACTGTTCATACTATTTTTCTCACCTTTAAAAAAAAAAAAAACCCATGGGGTTTTATTGTATCCCAGGCTGTCCTTTCAAATGCATATAGAAAGGATGACCTTATACTTTTTTTTTAAAGTTTTTTTTAGTTCATAAGTATGAGTGTTTTGCTTCCATATGTGTACCTATTGTCCACAATGTTCTAAAGAGGGTACTGGATCCCCTGGTACTGTAGTTCCAGATAGTTATGAGCTGCTGTATAGTGGCTGGGAATGGAATCCAGAGCCTCTGCAAGAACAAGTGCTCTTAACCACTGAACCATTTCTCCAGCCCCTTAAACATTTAAAAAATGATTTCTTTATTTTGTAGGGGATAGGTCTGTATGCATGGTGTACATATGAAGGTTAGTGGACAACTTCTCAAAAATCTGTTCTCAGCTAGGTATGTTGGCTCAAGCCTTTACTTTAATCCCAGCACTTAATAGGCAGAGGCTATTAGATCTTTGTGAGTTTGAGGACAGCCAGGACCCTGGCTCAAAAAAGAAAAAAAAAAAGAAATCTGTACTCTTTTTTCCAGTTTGTAGGTCATGGGGATTGAACTCAAGTTGTCAGGCTTGGCAATAGGTGCTTTTTCCTAATGAGCCTTTTGCACCACCGCACCTGGTGTGGGAGCATCAAGCCCTAGAGCTTTATGTATGCAAGGCAACTGAGCTACATCCCTAGCCCTCAATGTATTTTTTGTCTTGTTTCAAGATAAATGTTTTAAAGCTTATTTCCATTAAGTACTACTTTTATAGGATTATTCAAAGTGTTGATGTTATATGTTGAGTGGGCTTTGAAACCGCAATGGGTTATTTCTTCCCTTCTCCACTTGTCATAAACAGATAACCTTCATATCCTGGATAGACTACTCTAAGCCTCTGCAGCTTCATTTGTTTTTGTCTGTTTTTTTTTTGAGGCAAGGTTCCTCTGTATAGTCCTGGCTGTCCTGGAACTCACTCTGTAGACCAGGCTGGCTTCAAACTCAGATCCGCCTGCCTCTGCCTCCAAGTGTTGGGATTTAAAGGTGTATATCACCACCACCCAGCTTGCAGCTTCATTTTTACCAATTATATATACATCTTCACTTTGCTTGAGCCTGTCTAATGATTTTGGACAGAATTTCTTCAGGAAGGGAGAGGAAGTGTAAAAGGCAAAAAGTCATTTTATGGTTTCAGTATAGTATAGTCAGAGTGATGTGAATATTCTTTAGAACTAGTTGAGATTTTCTATGACTATATGATCATTGTTTTTGTTTTTATTTTGAGGCAAGGTCTCAAAATATATATAATACATATATATTATATATATATAATATATATATATTAAAAACTCATTATATAGTTCTGCCTGGCTGGCACCTCACAGAGATCCATTTGCCTCCCAAGTGTTGATATTAAAACTGTATCCCACCATGCCCAGCTATATGACTGTTCCACATACATTCAAGGAATATATGGTGTAGGTGAAAGGTATAAATCTTTTACTTAAACTTTGTATGTACTTGTTTTAATACTTAAGTATTAGAGGCATATGAAAATAATAAAGACTAAGTAAATATCCTTTACTTAACACTCAGAGTAACAGCAATTACATAGTTAAATACCTCTAGCACCTCTGTATAATTCCTTTTTCTTCATTTCCCTGTAGATATGTTTACTGTTTTGAATTTGGTACTTTGTAGTCTGTGAACTTACACAGTAATACTGCATAGGATTTGTCTGAGTACCTGCCCAGAGATACAAAATACTATCAGAAAAGTTTGTAGCCCCTGGAACAATGTTGAGAATTGGCCAAGGAAATATTTGTGTTCTCCTAGTACATATCAGGTTAGATCAGAAGAGCTTTATTTAAGTCTCTAAATTGATGGTTATTTAATATGTACTGTATAAATATGTGAGGCAGATAGACTGTCTTAAGGATCTACTTTTGGCTAATAACCTAATAGGTAGTAATGACACTGGTAGTATTGCCACATGCCATATGGTTTGACCAATTAGGTAAGTTGAAAATCTAGAAGTAAAAAGACCCAGTATTTGGCATTTCTGAATTACCTTTGATGGCTACTTGGAGAAATTGTTGTATTAAAAAGAAAACAAAAAAACCTATAGTCAGGTAACAGTTATAAAATCTTGAAAGGACTTAAAAAGGTTAGGTGTGGTAGGACATGCCTGTAGTCTTAGCTGCTTGGGAGACTGAGCCAAGAGGCTGTTGAGGTTAGGGACACCCTGGGCAGCATAGTAATTTTCTTGTCTCAACAACAAAAAGACTTGTAGCCATATTGTTTTAGGCCAGCAATTCTCAACTTTATAGGTTGAATGACCCTTTCACAAGAGTCACCTAAGACCATCTGCATATCAGATATTTACATTACAATTCATAACAGTAGCAAGATTACAGTCATGAAGTAGCAATGAAAATAATTTTATGGTTGGGGTCACCCCAACATGAAGAACTGTATTAAAGGGTCAGAGCATTAGAAAGGCTAAGAACCACTGTTTCTGGCAGTGACAAATTAATCTAAATTGAACTTTTACTTTCAAGATCTTGGTTTGGTATTCATTAGCAGATGTGACTGGTTTTGCCTCTTTTCTAATTCTATGTTTTGGTTTTTTGTTTTTTTCTCATTTATAGATTGGTGGACTCAAGTGGCCTTTTTAATGATTGAGTAATGATGAAGATGGACCCAAATTAGAAAGTGATTTCTTCAATAAAGCAATAGAAGATTCCTCATATCACTTCTGGAAGCTCAGTTCAGTTTTTGGGAAGGAGGAGAACACGTGAAATACAGACAATTAATAAGAAGAAACCCTCATTTTGGAATTCTTTCTCTCCTTGACCCTTTTCTTTTCTACTTATAATTTTGCTTTGAATTTATAAATAGTAAAGACCAAAGAAATAGGATATATATTTAGGAGCTTTATACCAAGAAATTTGCCTTGAAAGCTGCTATTCTGTGGCAGGAAAAAAACATAGCAAGTTTCTGTCTGATTCCTTTTAAAACAAACAAAAAACCAAGATTTGTTATATCTTTAGATTTTTGAAAAGATTAAGGAAGATAATAAGCATATATCCATGCTGTTTTAAGCAGTTGTATAAGATAGTGAGATTTGTGTTTTAAAGGCTTTTGTCGTGGATTATTTTGCCACTGGAATTGATCGCTCAGAACATCTCTTATAGTGCTTTACTATTACATTTTTGATCTATCACCTTGATGACATTTCTTGCCCATACTCGAGACCACCTGTCTTTCTAGCTATGACCTTGTTATGAAGAGTATTTGCATTCACTGTGCAAATGTCCATGTTTTACCTATTTAAGCAACATCATAGTACCATTACTCAAGGAAGTTGAATGAGGTGAACGTAGACATAGCTTTTCCCCCTTTCCCCCCTTTTTTAAATGTAACAAATAACTTTTTATGTTCCCCTTCCCCCTTCCCCTTCCCCTTTCCCCCTTTGGAAACGTGTCAGGAACTAGGTAGTTCAGGATGAGCAATTGAGAGGATTAAGAGAGTGAGCCACACAGAGCTGGGCTTCTTTGTGCTTCATCACAAGGCGTGCTGCTGGCCAGGCTCCTTAGCACCCTTTTTACAAGAAAACCTCGTGGAAAATACAGCTGGCAACTTTGGAAACAGGACCACAGAGGTGACACTCTGGGGGTAAATATCATCCATGTTTCTTAACTTTAGGAGAAAATACATGAGTATATGCCATGGGAAAAAATATGTTATGCTGTGACATACTTAATTTTTGGAGGATGTCAGTGATTTGGTTACATCAGTGAATCTCTCAGGAAAACTGATACCAGTTGGTATGTGAGGAAATGTTTGTAAGGTAAATGGAAGCTCTTGAGAGATTCTATAGGTATCTATTATAATTTTAAGTAGATGTTTGTTTTGTTAGAATAAAAAACACATTTGCTTCCTTCATGTAACCTTCTGTATTTCCATTATATTTGTGTGTGTGTGTGTTTTCATAGTCATATAAAACAATAGAAAAATCATTGCCTTTTTTTAGAATTCCTGAGATTTGGAATCTTGGAAGTAGTCTATAGAGAGACTCATTAGATTGTAGATTAATCACAGACTCCTTTACATGCTGGTGTCATGCTATTAGAAGCATGAGTGATTTGTATTGTCTCTTTTTAGATCCTGGCCATGAGGTTGGATGCCTCATCTTGCTGAAAAGACACTGGACCTAAATGGCGCAGCATGACTTTGTTCCTGCTTGGCTAAGCTTCTCAACGCCACAGTCAGCTAAGGTACTGCCTTCCATTCTAGCATTAACTACCCAAAAATACCAGTTCTTTTCATTCTGACTGATGTGTAGCTTCTGTTTCAGTTTCAGGCTGTGTTGCTGTTTTTTGTTTTGACATTTTGAAGAGAGAAATTGTTTTGTTTTGTTTTGAGACAGGGTGTCTGTGTACCTCTGGCTGTCCTGGAACGCGCTGTGTAGACCAGGCTGGTCTCTAACACACAGAGATCCGCCTCCCTCTGCCTCTCAAGTGCTGGGATTAAAGGTGTGAGCCACCATGACCTGGCTTTAAATAAAAAAAAAAGAACAGTGACAAAAAAAAATGAGTAAAACCTGGCAGTGGTGGCGCACACCTTTAGTCCCAGCACTTGGGAGGCAGAGGCAGGCAGATCTGTTTGAGTTCAAGGCCAGCTTGGTCTACAGAGTGAGTTCCAGAACAGCCAGAGTTAGAACAGAGAAACCCTGTCTTGAAACCCCCTGAGTAAATATTCATAATTTTTTATTCATAAACAATTCATATTAATGTGTACCTTAATATCAGTTTCCCACCCCCACCCCCACCTTTTGTTGTTTGAGACAGGGTTTCTTTGTGTAGCATCCTGGCTTGGAACTCACAGAGATCCACTGTCTCTGCCTTCAGAGTGTATCTCTTTTTTTAAAAAAAAAAAACTTTTTTCTTTCCTTTTTTTTTTTTTTTTTTTTTTTTTTGAAGGTCTTTAGATAATGTTAAGTACAAGTCTGTGTTTAAAGGCTAAGGAATGCGGAATCTTTCCTTTACTGGTGACAAGGCAAAAAAAAAAAAAAGCAAAAAGGTCCCTGTTGAAGGAAGGTCAAATGCTAAATGATGATGAGTGGCTTACTTGTCTGCCTTCTCACATTTATGTATAGTGCTGGCAAAATTCAGGGAGGATCTTTCCCGCTCAGTTCACTAACCCTTCTCTGGAAATAACCTCATAATCATATTCAGGATATGTTTTTCAAGACATCTCATAGTCAGAGAAGTTGACAACTTAACTATCAGTATCACTTACAGGTAAAGGATTTATAGAAAGCTGGGAGAAGGCATGGGAATCACAGTTTGGATCCTAAGCACTCACTAAAACCTGGGCAGGTACAGCAGTGTTAATTCCAATGCTAGGGAAATGGAAACAGGACCCTCAATCAAAGCTTGACTACCTGAATAAGTAAACTCCTGGTTCACTGAGAGTCCCTGTCTTGGTAAATAGAGAGCAAAGAAGACACATACATACATACTATGTCAATCTCAGGCCTCCGTATATCCACATGTGCCTAGACAACCACTCACACATGCACCCAAAAAAGAGATTTAAGAATAAAAATCTATGCAATAGGAATACTAAAATTTGTGATCTTTCAAAATCTCCTTTCTTTTGTTTGTGTAAGTTCAGAGACTTAGTTTCCCTGAATTTTTTCCCATATGTATAAATAAGTAAAATAAGAGCTGATACTAAAAGTACAGTATTGCCACAAATACGAAGTAGTGTTTAGAAAGAAGTATTTTTAAACCGTGGTAATGTAGGAGTGATGGATCAAGCTCTAATACCAGTACTCTAGAAGGTAAGGCAGGATTGCCATAAATCTGATGCAAACCTGGGCTGCATAGTAAATTCTAGTCCATTTTCATTTAGGGTTACAGAATGAGACCCCGACACCCCCCAAAAAAACAACTCAGAAATGGTAGTAAACTGGTTATGACGGCTCACATCTATGATATTATCTTTGATTTATTTAGTTTTGAAACAAGGTCTCCCTGTGTAGCTGGCCTCGAACTCAGGGCAGTCACATCTCAGTCTTTTTAGTGCTGATATTACCGACATTGTACCACCACAACAGACTGTTACTTGATTTTGAACCCAATGAGATACTAAAAGAAACTAAATTTTTGCCTCTCTACACTCTATAATATTAGTCATCTACAGCTACCTTTGACAAACACGGAGAGCACCTATCCCGAGGAGAAAGTAGATTTGGAGTAAGCCGTCGTCGACATAATTCCTCTGATGGCTTTTTTAACAATGGACCTCTACGGACTACAGGAGGTGAGTCATTTCCAGCTGTTATGAGTATATATTTAAATTACGACTTAGAGCCAGGCATGGCTCTAAGGAGTACACACTGTTACCCAACACTCAGGAGACAGAGGCAAGTGGATCTCTGTGAATTCGAGGCCAGCCTAGTTTACCTAGTTCCAAGACAAACAAAGGCTTGTTTGTCTGTCTCAAAAGGTTGTCTCAAAAAGACCAAAACAAAAACAACAAATAAACTGCTATTCAGGCCAAACTCAGGCTGAGTATATGTCTATAATTTAGAAATGGTTGTTACCCAGTTTCTACATCTTACATGTTTTCATTGTTGATTTTTTTTTTGAGAAAGAGTTTCTCTGTGTAGTCCTGGCTGTCCTGGAACTCTCAGTAGACTAGGCTGCCCTTGAACTCAAGAGATCTACTTGCTTCTGTCTCCTGAGTGCTGGGATTAAAGGTGTGAGCCACCTTGCCCAGCTTCCTAACAAGTTTTCATGAATCATAAAATTATTTTCAGTCAAAGAAGTAATTTAGAAGGGCTGGAGATTTAGTTCAGTGGTATGTGCACTTAACACAGCAGGACCTTCAGTTGGATCTCCAGCACCATGAGGCTAGGAGAATTGCCTCCCAAGGAAAAGATGCATTTAATGGTTTCTTTGTGTGGACTTCTTATTTAAAAGGTTTCCTGAAGCCCTCTTGGAAGGAAGCAAATCAGGAAGCATCTGGCCCAGTTACTTCTGAGTTTATTAGAAACAGACAACTAATAATACCTTACTTTTTCTTGCTATTTTAGATTCTTGGCACCAACCTTCCCTATTCCGCCATGATTCTGTGGATTCTGGTGTCTCTAAAGGAGCATATGCTGGAACCACAGGGAATCTATCTGGTTGGCATGGCTCTTCCCGAGGTCATGATGGCATGAGCCAACGGAGTGGAGGTAGTGCAGGAAACCATCGACACTGGAATGGCAGCTTCCACTCCCGGAAAGGCTGTGCCTTTCAAGAAAAACCACCACCAGAGTTTAGGGAAGAAAAAAAAGAGGAAAAAGTAGAAAAGTTGCAGTTTGAAGAGGAAGACTTTGTAAGTATGAAGCTTTTTTTTTTTTTAATTTAATTTAATTTTATTTTATGTGCATTGGTGTAAGGATTACACATTCTCTGAAACTGGAATTACAGACAGTCGTGAGCTACCGTGTGGCTGCTGGAAGTTGAACTCAGGTCCTCTTAGCAGTCCGTGTTCTTAACCACTGTGCCATCTGGCTAGCTCCCAGTATGAAGCTTTTAAATGCATAGTTAAATGCAAACAAATAATGTCTTTTAAAAATACAGGGGCCTATTTTTTGTTTGTTTTGTTTGTTTGTGACAGGGTCTCACTGTGTGGACCAGGCTGACCTCAAACTCCTGGAGATGCATCTGCCTTTGCCTCCAGAGTTCTGGGATTAAAGGCATGTGCCACTACACTCACTCAGGATCCATTTGAATTTATTTCTGTGTGTTCAATTGCCTTTATCATAAAAGTTTGTTTTTCTGTCGGTTTTGTTCCAGAACAAAGCTCCTCACTGAAGACAAACTGTAAGCAATATAATCCAGATTGAGCTGCACAAAGACAGAAATAATAGATACAGTAAAAAGTTCAGACAAAAGATAAGAGGCAGACATTAATTAAAGTAAAGCCAGATATGGTGGTGCATACCTTTAATCCCCTCACTAGGGAGACAGAGGCAGGAAGATCTTTGAGTTCATGGCCAGTCTAGTCTATAGAGCTAGTTCTAGGACAACCAGGCTACACAGGGAAACACTGACTTGAAACACCAAAAAGAAAAAAATAAGAAAAAGCTGGCCAGATCAGTATTAACAAAAAGGTAATCATACATAAAACAAAAGAATTGGCCAGGCGGGGTGGTGCACACCTTTAGGGACGCAGAGGCAGGCAGATCTCTGTGAGTCTGAGGCCAGCCTCATCTGTTGAGTTCAAGGACAGCCAACAGTTACAACAGAGAAGCCATATCTCTAAACAAACAAATAAATGAAATCTCTTTGTTTGATATAGAATTGCACTGTGTGGCTCTGGCTGGCCTAGAACTCACTAGAGACCAATCTGGCCCTGAACTCAAGAGGTCTGCCTGCCTATGCCTCCCTCATGCTGGGCTTAAAGGTGTGTACCATCATGTCCTGTATTAAATCAATCATTCTCCCTCCTTCCCTTTCACACAAGAACACATGCTTCTTAAAGAGTGCTGAGTACATAGCTTTGTCTACATACTCAGTGTTTGTCTACCATGTCTGAGGCCTTGAGTTCAATCCCCTACACTGGAGAGAAAGTAAAGAGGATAGGTTTTTTTAAACTGTTAGAACCATTTCTACTTTGGACACCAGTGTGATTGATCCCTTCTATTCTATGCAATTAGTTAAGTCTAGGTTAAACCTGGTTTGATGTGTTTATTGTGCTTTCCATTCTTGGACTCATACGATTTCCAGCTTTGGAATTAATCTTTCAGTTTGTGTCTCAATCATCACTTGTAATGGAACTTCTCATTTCTCTACCAAGGAATTACCCATCCCCCTCTCAGTAGTCCTTCCCCAATGTGATTTTTTATCATAGTAAAATGTTTTATGATATTTGGCTATTAGTTTTATCTTTAATGATGAATAATCCTGTGAGGACAATGGCTGTTTTGTCTTTGTATTCCTTGTACATTCTTGGAATATGGCTTTCTTGTACTCCAATGCAGTCTTTGAACTTCAGTGAATACTCTGCATTTCACTGACTATACACTACTGTCCTTGAATCTGAGGAAAACAACCCACATTCTTGTTCTATGACTTTATATGCCTGCTTCCTTTGCATATCTAACCTATAGAAAGATGGGAAGCTGCATATTTATACTCTTTGTATATGTACAAAGATCCTATGACAAAGGAAATAAAACTGAAGGGAAGCTACAGATAACAGTGCCTGTTGATTTCATGTCATCATATTGTTACATTTTTCATGTTAATTAGATTAGTTAGAGCTAATAATTTGTAATTATTTGGTAGCTTCTGTGGTAATGGCTACCTTGTGAAAAATTCCAGATTATGAGCTTTTCTGAATCAACCATTCATATCCCTTTTTTCCTAGCCTTCTTTGAATCCAGAAGCTGGCAAACAGAATCAGCCATGCAGACCTATTGGGACCCCTTCTGGAGTGTGGGGTAGGTAAATTTTGCTATCTTAAAAGCACAGCTTGAAATTCTTAATTACTAGAGAGAAAAATAAAATTTCTCTCTTTTTTTTTTTTAAAGTTAATTTAGTTCTTATATCTCATACCTAGGGTGGCTAACACCTGTTAGTTCTTCACTAAACATCCACAAGATAGGGGAATACTGTATTCCATAAAAACTAGCCAAGCATAATAATTGTGATGGAGAGAGAATACAGACTTGGGTTTTAGTTCTTTGGTGGGTTAAAGATTTGTTTTAGGAGAGAGAGGTGGGGAGATAGATAGATAGATAGATGGATGGATAGTAGTATGTACGTACACCTGTGAGCTCAGATGACCCTGGAGTCCAGACTAGGATATTAGACCCCCTGGAGCAAGAGTTAGAGGTGACATGGGTCCTGGGAAATGAACTACTACTAGGTCTACTGCTAGAGCAGTATATACTGAGCAATCTCACCAGTCCTGATGATTTTTGTTGGTAGTTTTTGAGACAAGGTCTCACTATATGGCCCTTCCTGTCCTTGAGCTCAAGAGATCCACCTGTCTCTGTCTTCCTGACTAGCATGCATTCTTATTTGTTGTGCCTGACTGATCATCCTATCCATCTTATAAGTAAACCCCCCTAAGGACTGCTAATCTTTGTGCTTCAAGACTGATTTATAAACTTAAGATTCATATGCTGCCTTTTTTTCATATAGTTACCAAATGGTATCTTTTAAAAAATTAACAACAAAAAAACTTAATAGCTGGGCCTTTAATCCCAGCATTTGGGAAGCAGAGACTCTGAGTTTGAAGACAGTCTGGTCTCCATAGCGAGTTTCCAAGCTAGCCAGAGTTACATAGCAAGACCTTGTCTCCAAAAAAATTAAAGGGCTGTAGAAATGGTTCAGTGTTCAAGAGCACTGGCTATTTTTCTAGAGGACGAGGATTTGATTCCCAGCACCCACTTGGCAGCTTGTAACCATCTGTAACTCCGAGGTCTCCAATACCTTCCTTGGCCTCCACAGGTACTATTAGGCATGTATGTGGTATGCAGACAGAACACTTATACACATTAAATTTTGAAAAATTGTATCCTTTTTACAAGTAGTGTCTCTTTTTGCGGGATGGAGAGTTGGCATGAGCACATGCATGCACTTAAAGGGCTAGAGGTCAACCTTAAGTGGTGTTTTTTAGGAGCTATCCACTTTGTTTTTGAAACAGTTATTTGCCTGACATTCACCTAGTATGCTAAGCTGGCTGGCCAGTGAAGCCTAGGCATTCACCTCTCTCTCTCTCTGATGCTAAGATTATAAACATCTGCACCTGTTGTTTTGTTTTTTTAAATGTGGGTTATGGAGATTAGCTCATATACTCATACTTCCATGGTAAGTACTTTGCCAGCTGGACTGTCTCCCCACTTATAGTGTCACTTTTCAAGATATTTGTTAAATGAACACAAGGCAATTCCGTTTGTCTCTTGGTCTCAACTTCATCTCCTATGTTGAAGGTGAGGCTAATGTTTAAACTGTTTTATGTTACTTATCAAATGTGACATTCTTTTTTGTCTCCACTCTTATTTTTCCCAGAAAATCCACCTAGTGCCAAGCAACCCTCAAAGATGCTAGTCATCAAAAAAGTTTCCAAAGAGGATCCTGCTGCTGCCTTCTCTGCTGCATTCACCTCTTCAGGATCCCACCATGCAAATGGGAATAAAGTGTCAACCATGGTCCCAAGTGTCTATAAGAACTTGGTTCCTAAGCCTGCACCACCTCCTTCTAAGGTATGAGTTGCAGTCATTATAGGAACTTTGAAAAATAGGTTTGGTAATAAGTTAGACACCATTTAATTATATTTGTATTTTCTGACAAATTATTTGTTATTCATTCAATGCCTGTTATATGTATAGGATTATACTCTGATCACCAGACAGCCAGTGCCAACTTCATAAGCTTCATTTTGTAAGATTGCTCCTTATTTGTTATTTCCATTAATAGCTTTAACATCTGTCTAACCAATCAAGCTGAATACCTTGGCTGTAGCTTCCCTCTTTTTATTTTTTTTATTTTTTATATTTTTGGTTGGAGACATGGTTTTTCTATTGTAACTCTGGCTGTCCTGGAACTCACTCTGTAGACCAGGCTGGCCTCGAACTCACAGAGATCTGCCTGCCTCTGCCTCCTGAGTACTATAAAGAATCATACCTGTCAGCAATCAATGATAAAGATCTCTTCATTATTTTTAATTATTTTCAGGTATGTGTGTCTGTGTATGTTGAATACAGGTGCTCTGGGAGGCCAGAGGCTCTAGATTTCCTGGAGCTGGAATTGTAGATGGTTGTGAGCCACCCAGATGGTGTTGGGAACTGAGCTCTTCTTGAAGAGCATCTAGTCCTATCAACTACTGTGCTGTCCTTCCCCCTTTCTTTTCCTTCCTTCCTTCCTTTCTTGTTTTTTTTTTTTTTTTTTTTTTCCTTTTTGAGACAGGGCTTCTCTGTATAGCCTGGGCTATCCTGGAACTAGCTTTGTGGACCAGGCTGGCCTCAAACTCAGAGATCCACCTGTCTCTACCTCCAAGTACTAGGATTAAAGGTGTGTGCTACACTTGGCCCTTATGTATATTCTATTTTATTGCCCCTTTTTTCTCTTAACTGGGAAGAAATTGTACTTGAAGCTTATGCCATCCTCTTTGTGACTCCTGTTCTATCCTGCACGTATGAAAAGCCTGATTAGTCCTTACATCTCCATTGCATAACACTGAGTCTCTTCAGTTTATTTTCCTCCCTTATATGTAACCTTAAGCTGAAAATACTCATATTTGTAGCACCCTTACAAAAACACATAGTAATTGCTTGGATGAGTTCTAGTCTGTAGAGAGTCAAGTGAAATATATTGCTTACTAAGCAAACATTAGTGAGCAGCATCAGTTCACTTTCCATTCTGCACAGTGTGTTTGGTTCTTATGAGCAGTACAAAGAAGTATCTGTTATGCTCTTTGTGTTGCAGTGGCCAGATATAATAGTAAAGGTTTGAAATCGAACAGATTTTTTAAAGATTCTAATTACATTTCAATGAAATTAAGTACTAAATATAATTCACAAAATCAAGATCAGTGTAGACTGTGGTTATCCCATCAAGGTTTTACCTAAAAAAAAATTTTTTTGTTACGGGTCTTTGGAGTATGGTAGATAGCCAGAGTTTGGAGAGTGTTTGACATTAAAGAAGAGATGTTTACAGAAGTTCTAAAACCAGCAAACACTGGAAATGTGGGTGGTGACTGGGCCATTTTAAGTATCATTAGAAGGTGATATTAAGACTGGGAATCTATCTTTTTTTAAAATGCTTATTTGTTTATGTGTGCATGCATATGTATGTGTTTCAGTGTGCAGGAGGCTAGAGGTTGACATCAAGCAACTCAACCTAGAGATTGCTGATTCAGTTAGTCTGACTAGCTTGCCTCAAGGATCCCCTGTTATCTTCCTTCTAGGTGTTTGAATTACAGGGGGCCTGCTTCATTTACATATATGTTTTCTTTGGTGCTAGAGATCCAATTTCTGGTGGACACTACTTGGGCAGCAAATAGCTTATCCACTAAGCTTCTACCTAGTCCCATAATAGAGTCGTTATTACAGTAAAAATGATTGTTGTTTTTTTTTTTTTTTTTTTAACAGTAGATCAGATTGGGCAAGAAGATCAACAGTAAAGAACAGGAAAAGAACTTTAGTTGACACAGTTAAATATTACCTACCTAGAAATAATTCAGACAAAGATAAAAAGTATATTTTATCATAGAAATCCTGATTGCTAAGTTTAAGGTAGCAATAGTGTTTCTCAATACTTATTACTTGGAGCTAGCAAGTTGAGGACAGTAACTTACAGGCCAAATGTGTTCCACACCTTTAATCCTAGCTCTAGAAGCATAGGTAGGCAGATAGCTGTGAGTTATGAGTTTAAGGCTAAAGTAGCAGGAATAATGGCACATGCCTATATTTGAGCCTAAGCTACATGACAAGACCCTAGAATGTAGCTGGTTCAGTTAAATGAAAAGGGAAAGAAGTCTTTAGGCAGGAGTCACTGGGGCAATTTTAACTACTTCTGAAGGACTGGGAGTGCTGTTTTATCTGCACATCATGGTGCAGTTCTTCAAAGTTGTAGAGAAAGTTGTTTGCTTGTTTTTACCTTGTCGGAGTCAGAAAGAGATGACATGAGAAGAAGCCAGGGAACTGACAACCCCATCAAGAGTACACCACTAATTACCTAACTACTTCCAACACTTTATCACTGAGGACCAAGTCATTTACATGGGCTTTTAGAGATTATTTTAAATCTAAATTGTGATAGTTATTTTTTATTGTTAACTACTTTTATTTATTGGAGGGGGTAGGGGCTTGCACATGTGAAGGTCCAATGACAGCTTGTCTGGAGTTGGTTCCTTCCACCATGCAGATCCCAAAGATTGAACTCAGGTTGTCAGGCTTGGCAACAAGTGTCTTCACCTGGTGAGACATCTAATCAACCCTACAACAGTTATGCTTGTAAGGTGTTTAAGATATTTCTTCTTCTGCTATATAAGGATACATTCAAGTGACAAGAACAGTTGTTCTAACAAGATAATCTAGGTTCTGGAGAGATGGGTCAGCACTGAACAGCACTTGCTACTACTCAAGAAGAACTTTGTTTTATTCCCAGCATCTCCTTGGCAGCTTACAACCATCTGTAATGCCAATTCTAGGGGATCCAACATCTTCTGGCGTCTACAGGCACTAGACATGTATGTGGTGCACAGACATACATACGTACAGGCAAAAATACTCATATACATAAAATTTTTTTATAAAGAAAAAGAATCTAACAGGAATGTTAACAGAAGAGCTTTGAGATAGACACATTTTATTGCTGTTTTTACAGTAACCTTGGGAGGTTTAAGGGTTGTTATTTGTTGTTGTTGTTGGGAAGGGTCACTTTTTTCAAGACAGGGTTTCTCTGTATAGGGTTATTCTGTTCTGGAACTCACTTTGTAGACTAGGCTAGCCTCAAACTTGGAATTTTTTGTCTTTTCTTCAGATACACAGTAGAGGTGTAATAATCCTCATCTTTTAATTTTCAGTGAGAAGTAACATTTTATGAAGTACAGTTTATGCAGTACTTATTGGCATACAATATATCACCAGCAAACGGCTTATTGCCCACATGGCAAGCAAACTGTACATTTTACCCATCCTTTTTAAAAACCTGTGTGGTTGGTATGCACCTGTAATCCCAGCACTCCAGAAGGCAGGGGATCTCTGAGTTTGAGGCCAGCCTGGTCTACAGAGTTCCAAGATAGCCAGGGCTGTACAGATAAACCTTATCTCAAAAAACAAAAATAACAAATAATTTACAAAAGTTTCATATCCAAACATGGTTTCTCTCATACCTGTAATTCCAACATTCAGGAGACAATGGGATCAAAATTTTAAGGCCATGGACTGGAGAGACGACTCTGTGGTTCAAAACACTTGCTCCTTTTGCATAGGACCCAGGTTCAGTTCTCAGCTCCCAAATGGCAGCTCAGAATTAACCCGTCCTCCAGTTAGACAGGATTCTCTATTCTCTGCTTGCCTCTGCTATCACCAGCTGTGTCCCTCATAACACATACATCTGTGAGGCAAAACACATAAAATAAATTATAAAATAAACATAATTTTTTTTAAAAAAAGCAAGCTGACTTCATTAAGGAGTTCAAGAATATGCTAGCAAGACACTCCACAAAAAAAGACTACTTCTAAGCATTGCCATGTATGAGATGTCTGCAAGTATTGTTAGACCACTGAATAAAAATGAAGAAGACAGTATTTTCAAGGGTCTCATTTTTTTTTTTTTTTAATTTTTAAAAAATTGTATTTTGAGTGATCTTTCTGCATGTACACCTACAGGTCAGAAGAGGGCATCATCAGATCCCATTACAGAGAGTTGTGAGCTATCATGTGGTTGCTGGGAATTGAACTCAGAATCTTTGGAAGTGCAGTTAGTGCTCTTAACCACTGAGCCATCCCTCCAGCCCATTATAAATGTTTTAAGAGTTAAAAAGTGGCAAGGACAAAAATCATGACAGAATTTAACATTAGATTAGCCCTGTTGTCTACATGAAGTTAGAAAATGAATATATTTTTGTCCTTTTAAAAGGCTCAGGTAAAGTGTTTTCTGTACTAGCATGTGGATTGGAATTTGAATCCAGTACCAATTTTTTTTTTAAAAAAAAAAGTGTACATCTGTAAGCCTAGAACTGGCAGTATGGAAGATAAGCTAATTCCAGGGTTTTGTTGATAAGCCACTCAAGCTGAGATGTCAAGCTTCAGGTTCCATAAGAGGCCCTGTCTCAAACTAAGAGGGAGAGCATCTGATACCATGCTCTGACTTGGGCGCTTGTACATGCTTATACAGGAGAGTTGAGCAAGGCAGGGTGTGGTAGGAGCAGACAATGGGAAGCAAATCAAAGAAAAAGAACAGTAGGCCAGGTATAAGTCTGGTGTGTGGTATGGTGTGGTGGTTTGTGAGTTCTAGGCCAGCTTAGTCTACATAGTTAGACCCTAACATGGATGGATATAACATGACAGTATTTTCCCTTGGGAAACAGGTAACTATGAAGATCATTTTTCAGGAAATGTAAAGGGTCTAATTTAAGTACCTTGAATATGAAGTGTTTATAAGGGGGCTAGAATTCAGATCTATAGAACTCAAGTCAATTGAGGTAGGGTTAACAGCCTCCCTGTGGTTACAGTGCTCACCAAGTAGAGACCTGGGGTCTCCTGAGCAGGCTGGTTAGCTAGACTAAGCATATATATCAGTAAGCTTTGAGTTCAACCGAGAGAACCTGCCTCACTGAATGAAAGTGAGAAGCGATCCAGGGTGGCTCCAAATATTGATTGTGAGCTTTCACTTACATACTCATTTGCCTAGCTGCATGTGCATATCCACACCACACAGACTCGAGAGAAAAAAAAATTAAAGGTTATCAATCATTACCCAAAAAAATATAGGCAGAATATGCCATATTTAAAGTAAAATCAAGTGATTAGTTCTGACTTCTGTGTGGAAATGATGGAGAAGACAGACCTTCAGTTTGGAAAGAGGTTGAATAGTGGCAGTTTTATATATTTACATAATTTTAGCAATTGAAACTGAGTTTAAATATAAAATTTACATTAAAAAAGTTAACATAATTTTTTTTCAAGTGAAATTCACTAAATTAAACCAGAATGGTCTGGCTAAGTGTGGGTAAATTCACTTGTCATCAAGCCTGAGGACCTGAGTTTGATCCCTGGGACCCATATGGTACAAGGATAACTGACTGCACAGATTGTCCTGGATTCCATGTACATCCACATGCATGCATACCCACGCAATAAAAACGGTATTTTTTAAAAGGTAAGAGAATATTGAGCCCAGAAGACTGTAGACTGCCCATTGTAGGACTGAAAGGAATTCTGGAGATGAGAATGAAGCATTGAGTACTCAAGGGAAGGAATCCAATTCAGAGAAGTTTAGTAATAAACAGCATATTATTCTCTCTAATGTGTTTTGAAAGTTGGCCTTTTAATATAAGAGTAGAAGTTTTAATTACTTATGAAAGCTATTTAGATTAAAGGCAAATATCAGGGACTGTCAGCAACTACTAGCCCAAGACAGCTGATCACTAATATAGAATTCTTTGTTTGGCAGTAAAATGATTGTGGTATTAGACTGAGGGAAAATACATCTGCTAGACTTCTTGACTCTGGCTTTAAGGAAAGGAATTTAACATGTTTAACAGAAAAATAAAAGCTTAAAGGATATTAAACACATGAGGAAATAATGAGCAAACAGATGTTGAATGGTACAAAACAATTCTTTAAGATAAAAATATGATTGCTTGCGATGAAGCTCATTGGTAGAGTGCTTGCCTAGTACGCACAGCACCTCAGTGCAATACCTAACACCTCAAAAAAGAATGAAGACTGAAAACCATAGCTGATGCTGACGTTTAGCTCACTTTGGTGAGTTTTTACTTTATGTAATCATAAAAGTTTAAGAAGTATAGAAGTATAAACATTGGACACAGTGCCATGTGTTTCTGATTCTAATATTCAGGTAGCTAAGGCTGGAGGATCACAAGTTCCAGGCCAAACTGAGCTACAAATAGCAAGACCCTGTCTGGAGGCATGGTAGGACCAGGCGTAGGGCCATTATCTATCCTATTGTATTTAAAGCAGTGGTTCTCAACCTTCCTAATGCTGCAACCCTTTAATACAGTTCCTTATGTCATGGTGACCCCCAATCATAAAATTATTTTTGTTGTTACTTCATAGCTAATTTTGCTACTGTTATAAATCGTTGTGTACATATCTGATATGCAGATGGTCTTAAGTGACCTCTGTGAAAGGGTCGTTCAGCAACCTACAGGTTGAGAACTGCTGGTTTAAAGTCACTGAAAACTAGATTAAATAGAGATGTTTGTGTTTTGGATTTTTGTTTTTAATGTGTGTATGAGTGTTTTGCCTGTATGTATTCTGTGATTCACCTGCATGCCTGGTGCTTGTGGAGGCCAGGTGTCAGATCCTCAGGAACTGGAGTTACAGACAGTTGTAAGCCTCTGTGTTGGTGCTGAGAACAGAACCCCAGGTCCTGTGGAAGAACCAGTGGTCTTAACCACTGAACCATCTCTTCAGCCCCATTCATGTTCTACTTACTGCATATTGCATATAAACCTATCTAATAAACCTTTTATGGCACCATAGCAGTATTTCTATGCCCAGAGGCAACAGAGTTAAAGGAAAGTTTCCTGAGACACAATCACAGATCCCCTTTGATGGGTAACTTGAATTCTAGTTCAGGGCATCCAGAGTCCTCTTCAGACTTCTGTGGGCACCAGGCACACAACTTGTTGCACAAGCTTACATATGGGCAAAACATTTGTATTCATAAAAAATAATTGTTTTGTACTACAAAAAATAAAAAGAATCTTCATTCTGTTGAGTCAATATCTCCAGCTGCTTACACATCTTTTTGAAGACTTTGGAGAATAAAAAGAATAAAAAAAAATACTAATTAGCTGAGTAATAGTGAACAGATTGCATAACTATGTTGTCATTATTCTCTGAAAAATGAACATAATAATTGTAGGTAATTTGTTTCTAAGAATTAAACAATATGGGGGTTGGCAAGATGGCTCAGTGGCTAAGAGCAGGTACTGCTCTTGTAGAAGACCAGTTCTGTTCTTGTCACCCAGATCAGGTAGCTCACAACAACCTGCGACTCCTCCAGTTCCAGTGGCTCCAATACCTGCTCGCAAGCATACACACACACATAAAATAAAAATGAAATTTTTTTTTTAAAAGAAGAAACATTATGACAACCCCGTTATGTGGTAGATTTGTCATAAAGTGGATTTTCTTTCCTAAAGTTGTTGTGCTATCTTGACAAATCCACATCCAAGAACGCATCTGGAAAGGAATTCTTCTCATGCAGACTCTTCTTTTTCCTGTAGATACCTTCCTTCTATTTCATTCTTGGAAATTAAGTAGTTTTGCACTTACTTCTGTCCCACTCTGTTGACTGTATCATCTTTGGGCTCTTCAGATGGTGTGTAACTAAATTAATGGAGTATTCCAGCTATACTGTGCTGTTATAGACAGGGCCATGGTCAGACCCCATAGAACTGAGCCAAAGAAGGGCCTTTGGATTTAAACAGGGACTGTGTGCTATTTACAATATGTGTGGTAGTGTGGAACTAGCTTATCACTATCAAGATCTCTACAAAACTGCTTTTTTTCTGATGTGCTTTGTGGAAATTAACCATCACACACACGCACAAATTAGAGGTCAGAGGTTGAAAATGAGTGGAAATTCTCCTTTGTATGCAATTAAACGCTTTGAGAACTAGCACAGTAAGGAAAGCTGTTGAACTGACCTACACACAGCTCATGGCCTTTCTGTTCCCTGTCTGCCTAAGCTCAGAAAGGTTTCATGGTTGTTGACAGGTAAGTGTGTAAACTTAAATTCCCACAATAACATGTCACGCTTTCCTTTGATTTTGCAAGCTAAGGTCCTGTGTGCTGCTTTTGACTGATTTGTTCTTTATTCCCATATAGCCCAACGCATGGAAAGCTAACAGAATGGAACACAAATCAGGATCCCTTTCCTCTAGCCGGGAGTCTGCTTTTACCAATCCAATTTCTGTTACTAAACCAGTAGTACTAGCTGCTGGTGCAATTCTAAACTCCCCCAAAGAGGTGAGTGAGGACAATTACAGGACACTCTTTTCAAATACTACCCTTTTTCTTTTTTAAAAAATAGGATCTTACGTAGCCTGTGCTGGTTTTGAGGATAACTCTGAATGTCTGATCCTCCTCTCTGTGTCTCCAGCTCACAAGTACTGGAATTATATATGCACGCTGCTGTGTCCAATTTTATGCAGTGCTGGGGAATGAAACCCAGAGTTTGATCTAAGTCACATAGAATTTTTCTTTTACTTTCTTAAGGATTTGTTTGTTTTATGTGTATGAGTGTTTTACCTCAGTGTTTAGGTATGGACCACATGATTTTCTGGTTCCTGTGGAGATTAGAAGAAGGTGTCAGATCCCCTGGATCTAGAATTACAGATAGTTTTAAGTTGTCATGTGGGTACTGGGAGCCGAACCCAGGTTCTGTGAAAGAGCTGCTAGTGCTCTGAACTGCTGAGCCAACTATTTCTTACGAAATTGTTAAAGAATAATTTTGTTTGTCATTTCTGAGCAATGTGTGGTTGTGCATGCCTAAATCACAATACAGCCTGAGGCAAGAACAGTATTGTACGTTCCTGGCCATCCTAGGCTATATAATTATTTGCACTAAGGGTACAGTGTATAGTGTAGGTATAACAGACACCATTGCTATTGTGACTGCGCTTATCTGACAGTTGCTTTTTTACTGATGTCATCCATAGACCTCAAGTAGGCAGTAGCTGGGTGGTGTAAATGCTCAGCAATCAACTAAGGCTGGTGTTCCCCTGATTTCTATGGAAAGGTTAAAATAGGCATGTGATATATAAACCAGGAGCCTGTAAGATTAGATATAATCCTACAAAACTATTGGAGGTTTTACCTGTGTGTATGTCTGTGAGACTGTTGGATCCCCAGAAACAGGAGTTACAGACAGTTGTGAGGTGCCATGTGGATGCTGGGAATTGAACCTAGGTCCTCTGGAAGAGCAGCCAGTGCTCTTAACTGCTGAGCCATCTCTCCAGCCCCCCAAAAAACTGATGTTTTTAAATGAACTGGTTTGTGGGAGGTTTGTTGTTTTTTTTGTTTTATGCATATGGGTATTTTGCCTACATGTATGTCTCAGATCCCTAGAGTTAAAGAATGTTATGAGCTACCCCATGGGTTCTGGGAATTGAACCAAAGGAACAGCCAGTGCTCTCTTAATCACTGAGCCAACTCAATTTGTGGTATTTGCCCAGAGTCCTTCCAGTACTACCCCTCCAATTGAGATCAGCTCCTCTCGCCTGACAAAATTGACCCGCCGAACCACAGACAGGAAGAGTGAATTCCTGAAGACTCTAAAGGATGAACGAAATGGAGACTGCTCAGACAGCAGAGACTGTGACAAGCTGGAGGGGGTAAGAGTATTCTTTTGTTATGTGTTTCTTTTCTTTCTTTTTTTTATGTGCTAGTGGGTAGATGCCACGATACATTAGTGGAGGTTAGAAACTATTTGAAGGTTTCAGGCATCAAACTCAAAACAGTCAGGTTCAGTTGCAAGTGCCTTTACCCACTGAAGAATCTCACCAGCCCTATCTTTTGTTGTTGTTTTGTGTTTTTTTGAGACAGGGTCTCACTACGTACCCCTGGCTGGCCTGGCCTCAAACTCAGAGATCCATCTGCCTCTACCTCTTGAGTGCTGGGTTTAAAGGCATGCAACCACCTTGTCCAGCCCTACCTTAATGCTTGTATATATGGTTTTATTAGAAGGAACATTTGAATATGAAACATTTTACATTAATGCATAGGATTTGATAAGAATGGTTGTACTCTGCTAAGAATTAAATGTGTGGATTTTATATTTTGAGATGTATATAATTACCATAACTAAGTTTTTCTTCAAAAAATAACCATGCGGGCTAGTGAGATGATTTAGAGGGTAAAAGCACTGCACCTGTGTCCCAAGTGCTGGAATTAAAAGTGTGCACAATTACACCCAACACCCTCTCTTAATTAAATTGTTAATTTCTACCCATCTATCTTCCTGTCTCAGAGGGGAGGGGTGCTAGGTCTTCTGTGTAACCCATGCTGGCTTTGAATTCTTGATTGTGGTGCCTCTGTCTTGGTACTGGGATTATAGTCATGTGCTGCCATGCTGTCTCATTTTCTTCAACAGTGTCTCCAACAGAGCAAAAACTTGTTTTAAATGAAGTCCAGTTAAGGTTTTGGTGGATTGTTTGTGTATTGCTTAATCTAATACACTGCTGTGCTCAAGACCTGTGCTCTCCTGCTGACCCTCAGCTGTTCGGTGCACTTTAGATTTAGATTATTGATTTTATGTTTAAATCCACACAACCTCTTTGTGTTTAGATGTTCTGATCTCTTTTACTCCAGTTAGTTTATTGGCACAGCAGGTCTGTTTTTAAATGCTAAAAACCTGTCTAGGTTGAGGGTAAGATGTGGTCTGGGAAGCATTGTTCTGACTCAGTTTCACTGGTTGCTTATCTTGCCACACAGGATCATTAAACCAAGTCTCTCCATCCTTTCCTTTTTACAGTTGGAGGGCAGCAACACACCCGAACCAAAGGAAAATGGAGAACAAGGTTGTCTTCAGAACGGTCTTTCTCTACCCATGGTGGAAGAAGGGGGAGTCCTGTCACACTCTCTGGAAGCAGAGCACAGGTGAGAACAAGCTAAATGTCACATAAGATTCTTAAACGTACGTAACATTTAAGAAAGTATGACCATGAAATCCTAACTGACTGACTCTGTGTGCTCCAGGTTAGCCTGCTGCCCACTGGGCATTCTCTCAGAGTTTGTCCACTCTTTTCACAATCCCAGAGTTTTTTGTGAAGTTTAATTTCAAATTCAGTTTTAGGGATAGTCAGGGGAGAGGATTTTCCACAGATGTGTTGATGGCCCAACTGAAAAATCTCTTTGAAGGGGGATTTGGGAATCCTGGGAGTCCTATATATGGAACCGACTGTTTAACTGAAGGCCTTACATATAGAATAATCTCCTTTCTGGGCAGCTACATAGAAGATGGCATCTACCAAGTATGGCAGTGCTTCCTCAAAGAAACCTTGTATCTAAAGGAACTTCAGAGATTAGCAAAGTTATGTGAACAACACAATGCCATGTAATTGAAAGAGCTGTGGAACACAGATGTGCTGATTGTTTACAAGGAAAAAAACAGTAATTTCTTCCTCTTCCTCTGGATTTATGAGAAGGTTCCTTGCAGTGGGGTTTTGATATTTTTGTACTATCTCATTTTCTGTTTCTACTGTCTTTGCTTATAGGTCATTTTCCCATTAACCATCAAGAGCCTCTAATTAATTATGAGCAACTGAGTAACTTGTCTCACTAGGGAGAAAACAAAATTTTTTCTGTACCATCCATTGGCCTTGGGCAGGCACTTCACATAGGTGCTAGTAGGCTGCATAGTCAAACTGACTAGCACCATGATTTTTGTTCATTTGTTTACTGCCCTTTTGCCTCCTCTAGGTTATTAAAGGCAATGGGATGGCAGGAATACCCTGAAAACGATGAGAGTTGCCTTCCACTTACAGAGGATGAGCTCAAGGAGTTCCACATGAAAACAGAGCAGGTGTGTTCTAGTTAACTGCTTAGAGTTTAGTGTTTATTTGGGGTTTGGGGGGACAGTTTCTGCTGTCTTTATCAGAGGATCTCTTACCAGTCAGTGGCAGCACACAACTTTAATCCCAGCATTTGGGAGGCAGTGACAGCTGGATCTCTGAGTTTAATCAAGGCCAGCCTGGTTTACAGATCGAGTTCCAGTACCGCCAGAGCTACACAGAAAAACAGTATGAGAAAAGAGAGAGAGAGGGAGGGACAGAAAGAGAGATCTCCACAGGTATGGTCTGTGCCTTTAATCCCAACCCGTTGTACAACAACAAAAAGATCTCACTATGTAGTCCTGGCCTGGGTAGTCTGGAACACACTAAGTACTAAGTAAACCAGGCTACCTTGAACTTACAGCAATCCTCTTGCTTCTGCTTCATGGTTACTGACATAACAGCTATGTGCTACTACTGTCCGGAAAACCCTAAAATGGAGAGAAAGACTTCTACTTTAAAGTTAAATTACCATAGTAAAAATACAGTGGTGAGTGTCAGACTCTGCCTATACAATAAGAATCACAGAAGACATAAGCCAGGCCAGTAATGAGCAGATTCAAGTCACAGGCTCCATGCTCACAGCTCTAACCCTTACCAGAACCACAAGTCTGTGTTCTAAAATTAGGGTCTGAGTTCTGAATCTTTATGAACTCTGACCAGAGCTAAATACCCAAAAAGGCCTATGTAAATTTATTCAACTATGCTTGGATTCTTATTTTAATAAAACATGACCAGATTGTAGGTTTGCAAAATGAACAAAAGAAATGAGATTTCTACAGTCTTCATTTGCTTACCCTCTGCAGCCATCCATAAATGAGGGGCTGGAGACAGGGCTTGGTAGTTAAGAGTACATCCAGCTCTTGCATAGGATATTTGGTTCTTCATTGTTTGATTCTTGGCATCCATGTTGGCTCACAACCACATAGAACTCCAGCTTGAAAGGATTTGAGTTCTCTGGTTTCCATAGGCACCAGACACTTACTAATTAAAAATCTTTAAAGCATAAATAATGACTGTCAAATCTCATAATGGGGCAGTGTACCAGCTGACATAAGATTTTACCACTTGGATCTAAATCCCTAAACCAGACATAGTAAGAAAAAAAGAAAAAGAAAAACTTTGGATGTAAGACTTGTAAGACTCATCTTCGAAGTGAAGTTAGAAATGTACCACTTTAAGAGGTGTTAGATCTCATAGGGGATTCCCTCTAGACTCTGCAGTTCAATCCTCATGGACCGTGTAGTCATTGAAGGCTTTTATTTTCTTTCTCTTATGCCCACAGCTACGAAGAAATGGGTTTGGAAAGAATGGTTTCTTGCAGAGCCGCAGTTCCAGCCTGTTCTCCCCCTTGGAGAAGCACTTGCAATGCAGAGTGTGAGGACTCGGACACAGAAACGAGCAGCAGTGAGACGTCAGATGACGACGCCTGGAAGTAGAAATACAAATGCTCACAGTTGACCTGCCCCACTGAGCTCAGCTTTGTATTTAGAGAATATAAAAAGTGTTCTTTTCCTTTTCTTATGTTGTTGAATACTTCATGCACAAGGGAAATAATCAAATCCCAAAGAAAGAGCAGTTGTCTTGCTTAGCTTTTGTTGTCTTTCCTGTTATCTGCTTAATAGAAGAGACATTTGTGTGGTGGAATTTTTTAGCACACACACAGTACCTGTCGGGCCATGCACGGTGGGAGCTGGCAGTGCAGAGATGCAGGGGAGACGCTGGTCTGCTCAACAGCTCCTACTACCAGCCCTCGGGCACTCACCCCTGTGCTCAAGCAATCATTGTCAATGACAAAGTGACTATTGAAGTTATAATTGTATTAAATTAATGCTAATAATTTGGATATTTTATTTTATTTTTGGCTGCTCGGGTAACTTAGCCCTTAACCAAGCATATGTGGTTTTTGTTTTTTGGGTTTTTTTTGTTTTGTTTTGTTTTTTGTTTTTTTGGGGGGGGTACAGCTGTAAAATATTTGGATATAGGAAATGTTATTCTTGCAGCCTTGATATTCAGGGTGGATTGTAAAATATGAATTTTGTGAGATTTCAAAGATTAAGATTATTTTGATAACATTATTTACAGATTTAAAAGATGTGGTTATCACAAGTCTGTTGAGGGGAAAAACTACTGCATAAAATAACTAACGTGGAATAAATATTTTGCATCAGTTTGGATTGTCTTGTGTAAGAAATATATTTTCTTTAAAATTAGAGAGTGGATTCTTTTTTTTTTAGGGGAAATATTTTTAGAAGTCTGGGAGAAAACTGAATTCAGCCCCACCTGTTTCTCCTTTCAGCAAAAACTCTTGATGCAGAAGAACCTGTGCAATAAATTATTCAAACAAACTACATTTTCTTTCCTGAAAGAATTTTTTAGGAATTACAGTGTACATGGATTTTGAGGACTTTTTTCTGTTGGTTTTTGTTTTATATGTAGGTGTTAGGCCTGCATGTATGTGTGTATACAACATGCTGCACTCATTGCCAGTGGAGGCCAAAAGTGAGTATCAGGTCCTCTGGAAGAGCAGACAATGCTCTTAACTGCTGAGCCATATCTCCAGCCCCTAATATGAATGTTTTAAAGACAGCCTGACTCAGTTTACCTACTTAGTAAGAACTGGGTGCATGGGGAATGATAGAACCATGGCTGGCCAGTGAAGTAGTTGTTTTAGAAAAGTTGACCAAAGTTTGATGGGCTAGAAGTTACATGCCTGGCACTAGCACACTTGGGCTGTCCCTACTAGGTAGATATTAATGCCATACCTTGATAAGACAGGAAGGCTTATAAAGAAAACAACATAGGCTCAGCCAGAAAGGAGGGACTATAGAGGGAGGTGTAGCAGGATAGCCACTGCATTAAAGACCAGGAAGGCTAACTATAGCAGTGTTCGTGACAGCCTGTGCTGCCTATAGTTTGTTATAAGTGAGCAAACCTTTCGCAGATCTTGAAGATGACATTTAAGGTAGAGCAGTTAGAATTACTAAATGAGGGGCTAGCCCTCATTTAAGGCACTTGCCCACTAAGTCTGACAACTAGAACTTAGAATTCAATCACTGGGACCACATGATGGTAGGAGAGAACTGATTCCTACAACTTGTTCTCTGAGTTGTACACATTCACATGTGTGCATGCATACACACCAGAGAGAGATGGTATAGTGGTTAAGAGCACCTTCAGCTCTTACAGAGGTCGTAGTTTTGGTTCTACATCCATGTCTACACCCATTGGAGGCTCAATGGGTTAGGTATTGTGCTACCAAGTTTGAGGATTTGGGCTTGATTCCTGGGACCCACCTGATGGAAGTAGACACCTGACTCCTTTTGAGTCATCCTTTGACTTTTACATGCCTTGCCATGCATGTGCTTACATGCACAAACTAAATGTTAAAAAAAAATTTGTGTTAAGTTGGGCAACACTTGCATTAAATGCCCAAAACTCCAGCTCTAATAATATAGAACTAGAAATAACCAAAAAAAAGGTAACTTACCATTTCAGTATAATGCTCATATATGAGTCCTGATGTAAACATTAAGAAAATATATGCTGAGCTGAGTGGTGGTATGTGCCTTTAGTCCCAGCACTTGGGAGGCAGAGGCAGGCGAATCTCTGAGTTCAAGGCCAGCCTGGTCAACAGTGATTTCCAGGATAGCCAGAGTTACAACAGAGAAACCATGTCTTGGTGTGTATGCGTGTTTTGGAACTGGAGAAATGACCCTGTGGAACGCACTTTAGTGGAATGCTCTTTAGTGGTGGTCCAGGGTTTGAATCCAACTAGCAACCACAATCTAACTCCAGTCCTAAGAGATCCCTCTGGAACTGCATGCATTTGGTGCACAACTTACATGCAGGCAAAATACCCATACACAAAAAAATGCATCTTTAAACGTGAGAAAAAAAACAGGGTTGAGAAGTAGGTAGAGATTAAGGTTTAACTATTTACCGGTTTTTGTTTTCAGAACATTTCTAAGATGTTCTTTTTCTCTGTTAGAGTTAAGCTGAATTGAGAGCACATACTTTGAAACACTTTGTAACTTGCTCCTCGTTCTTTGGATGTTTTAGGAGGCAAATATCTTAAGGGTCCTTCCTGCCTTTTTTTTTTGGAAAGAAAGGGATGAAAACATCTGCCTCTTTATATCCTGATAAATGCATGAAGTTGCGTGGAGTTGAAGATAACTGGCCCCCAGCCAGTCTTGGATTCTCTTATCTGACAGGTTAATTACTCCCCAACCCATCCCCCTCTTTTCATCACTTGGGCTGTTTAGAACATTTCTCACTACAGCTGGAAAAAAATATGAGTCCCAGAATGGGGTGTTAGGGAGACTACCCCATCGTGTGATGGGTTAATTCTATACAAGTTACGTTTGTGTAGAGGCATATTGCTACTGTGAGCTTTACAGTGTGTGTAAAAGATAGCTTCCAGGCAGAATGTAATTTCCAGTGTCCCCTGCACTAGGGAATAGCACTACCTAGAATTCTATCCACTTCGGAGAACAGCAGTGATGCAGGCAACACTTGCCTGTCAGTGTGAGAGGATATGAAACGACCAATGTGATAGAGGACCAGCTGCTAGTCGAGGAGGCTGGTTTTTCTATAGGCAAGGTTATCAAAGCTGTTGACAATGGGTGGAACAGACTTTGTGACACTTTTCAACTGGGGCTCCTCCCCAAAGTGGCCAGACACATTGTCCTGGCCTGCCTAGGCCTGTACTTGCTGCCCAGGGAACCAGGGCACCTCCCCAAACATAAACATAAGTTTGAAGAACTTAAGAGATGTAAGAGTTGGCCTTTTCTCTCTGCCCCAGGCTCTGCCTTTCAAACCCTGCTCTTTTGCCAGGTCCTCTGTAGGACTTTCGTGTCAGTAACGGATCTCATCCCATGGCCGATTACTCTGGAGAATCAGGACTTCTGCCCTGTGAGTCTTGTGATATGGTTTTCCGCTCCTGGGCTTTGTTGGACACCCATACCCATCGATTCTGCATTGGCCGGCTGACTCCAGAGGTGACACTTGGAGCACACCCTTCCGTAGCCATGGGACAACCGGCACCACGGAAAGGGCCGCCTATAGTCAGGGGTAGGTTTTCTGGCAAGCAGGATTCTCAGAAGTCTTCATCTCCCTGCCCCCAGAGTGTGGCACAAGAACAGAGCCATGCAGACAAGGAGGCCAGCACATCTGCTCTAAAGAGGTTGACGGAGGAGGTACACACCTTCCCACGCCCAACATGGCTACAAACTTCGTATCTGTAGATAAATGCTTGTGGGAGATGACCTAGTACAGAGACAGCGGGTCCCCGTTACCTGCAGGTGCGGTTGCTGAGGCTGTCCCTACAGGAAATGCGTCCCTTGACGACTGAGGGTCCCACCTCCCAGACTGCGGAGAGCCCTGGCGACAGGTTGCGGGCGTTGCAGGGAACCCGCGCCAGGCGCGTGGCGGAGACAGAAGCGCGGGGCCGGGCCCTGGAGCGCCGCGGCGAGGGTGAGAGGGAGGGAGGCGTGGACGCTGGGCCCGCCCGCAGTGCTAGGACTCACCCTGACTCGGCCCCTTTCTCCCTCAGAACTAAAACGGCGCCTCCTGGGCGCAGCGGGGCCCCGGGACGGACTATCCCGCCCACTCGGCCTGGAACGCGAGCTCTGGGAACTGAGAGCAGAGGCCGGCCGGACGCGGGGCGCTCTGCAGACGCTGGGGGCGCGCGTGCTAGCGATTCAGTCACGGCCCGGGTGAGGCCCCGGTTCAGCCCCACAGGGAGCGCGGCTGGGGCGGGGCCTGGGGCGCGGGTTCATGACGTCATCTCCCTGCGCCAGCATTCTGCCGGAAGCCTATAAGGAGGCCGAGTTCTGTAACCCGCAGCTAAGGGCCAACCCGGGAACCCTGGCGGCAGAAATCCGGTGAGGGCCCGGGCTTGGGGTGGGCAGGGGCGGGAGGCTGTTCAGTCTCGGAAGACTGCTTTCTGCCGCCTACTTGCTAGGGCCCTACGTGAGGCCTACGAGCGCGGTGGAGGCCGGGACCCCGGAGTTCTGGACAAAATGTGGCACCTGCAAGTGGAGGCGTCCGCCCTGGAGTTGCGGAGGTCGCAGAACCGCAAGGGTGAACAGAAGTGGCCAGCCTAGAGGGCCTCTCCACACCGGTGGTCCTAGACTTGGGAGGAGAAAAGGGAGGGAGGGCACCACTAGCATGGGAGACACTTGAGCTCAAGGTAGGAAAACCCAGTCAGCTGACAAATCAAGAAAACCCTGACGCTGGATAACTACACAGAGTAAAGGGTGACACCTCACTTTAATTCATCTCAGAAAAAGCAAGTGCCACCTCTGAGGAGCTTCTAGTGGTGGAAGCCGAAAACCGGCTCCTGGAGGCAGAAATCCTGGCCTTGCAGAAACAGAAGGGCCTGAGTCCTGCGCCCTGGGGTCAGTGAAAAACCCAACTTCTCCATAGCCCATCCAAGGGGTGAAAGGACCATGTCTGTACCTTTGGTTTGTGTCTATGCACCTATCCTTGTCTCTTTGCCGTATGACCCTGTACTCCTCCCCGACTTCTCATTTCAGTTTGCTGCTTCCTCCAGCTCAAGCCAACTTTTTTCTGTTCCTAGGACCCAGGGAGCACCTACTCCTAGCTGATCTATGGCCACACCTGAATAGAAGGGGCGATACTTCCCTTCTCCCTCCACCAGTCGCACCCCCAAAGCCACCACGTACAAACCCCACAAATCTCCAGAACTTCCATGGCACTTCAAAGGCTGTGAGGAAGTCGGCAGAGATGGGGTTGATGGCTGGCAATCCTGACTGACATGCAATTTGGGGCACTTGCTAAGTTTGCAGATCTGTATGGTTGAACTCTTGTCCACAGCAGAAACTTAATGGAACTACGACAAGGAACTTAGGTCTGGATCTCCACTTCCTCCTACCAGCATCTGATGTTCTAGGCCCTGCACCCTATGATCCTGGGTGAGGACTGCTTCCTCCTTCACTGCTGGCATTTAAGGAGACCTACAAAAGTTATTCAGGGTTGGAATACTGGCTGAGAGGAGACATTTGGTGTTTTGTGTGCTTCAGGGCTGGCCTTGTTATTTTCTATGACTTCCTGAGGGGCCTTGAGACTTCTTGGAATTGGGTGCAGCTAATGACAAGCTTGGCCCGGGATGGACAGAATACGGGAGGGACCACAGCATTGCCACCAGCCATTTGCTTACCACCACCTTCAGCTCCTGGACCTATGGGCAATTGTGCCATCCTTGCAACCAGGCAGCCTGTGCCCAGGTCAGTAGGTGTGGGTCATATATGCCACACCTGTTTACTCTGTACACAGGGCCATAGGCCCCTGAGGACTGAGTCCTACAAAATCCCTAGGAAGGGGCTTCAGCTTAGTCTTTCAGCATGGATTTGGTTGTTCTACAGGCTGCCTCCATCACCAGTGGTATCTTTGATCTGTGAACTACAGGCCTGGCAGGGAGTTACATGGGCCCCACAACCAAAGGCTTGGGCCTCACTATTGCTATTTGACCAACATCAGCGGGCGCTCAGTGGCCGTTGGCGCCTCCCACTCCGTGTTCTTCCTCTTAATCCTGGCCTCAGCCTTGACCAGCTGAATGAGATTCCCCAGGTGAGTGCAGGGGGTAGGGACTGGGTCTACCCCAAGATTATCTAAATTTCACCTCTCCCAGGCAGGTCAAGCTGAGCTCTTTCTGAGGCTGGTGAATGCAAGAGATGCAGATGTCCAGACATTGGCGGAGATCAATCCAATAAGTGCCCACGAATACCAGTACCCACCACTGGTGAGCATCCACGGTAGCTAGGAGTATGATTGGTCAGCTTCTGTTGGCTAGTGTGCACCAATTACTACATTAACCCATTTGATCCTTAAAACTTACTCATTAAATACTATGTGGCAGAAAAGAACCTGCTTTTCTCTAAACGTTCAACTCCAAAAGCTGTCTTTTTGCCTCTAGTTTTGCTAAAAACCTACCTTTTTGTGTTCTACAGGTATCCACTTCTTCACTAGAAACCAGTTCTTTCACCCCAAATCCTGGCTTTGCTGACCCCCCACCACCTCCAGAAGAGGCTTTTGTCAGCGTCAAGGATAAATAAGATGAACATTTTGAGCCCTCACCAATTTTGACCCAAACCCATAAAGTTTGAGACATGAGGCCTGTTTCTAGACCTGCAGCTTTTCTAATGGGGTGTGGAAGTAGAAATTAAATGCCAACCAAGCCAACTAGGTTTTTGTTTTTTTCCCCAGCACCAATTGTCCTTTTGTAATGCCAATCAAGGAGTAAATTGAGTTCAGATATTTACAGTGACTGCTTTGGCATTCAGATCTCTAAAAATGGCTAATCTTTACAAAAGCCAGCTTTATTACCACTTTTCTCCACTTGCAGCTTTCTAGGGACTTTGGGACAGAAAAATCTATCCAGGATGTCAGGCTTCCAGTATACAAGGAACTCCTGAAGATTTAGATTCCAGGGTAGTAGACCTCACCAAGTTATGTTCCAGCCAAGTAGAGGATCATGTACTAGAATTGTATTCTGGACCTAACCACAGATCCAATCAGCAAATATCTTGTAGTGGACATATCAAGTGTGTTCCAATTGGAAAGACGATGGGAAAAACACTTTAGGACTTGAAACATCGCAATATAAAGTCATCTCAAGAATGAAGTTCACCAGGTGGTAGCACACGCACACGCCTTTAATCCCAGTGCTGGGGAGGCAAACCACTAGATCAACACGAGGAAAGTCAGCATTTCAATAATAGCATTTTACAGAGCCAGTATAAAGCAGCTCATTCAGCGTCTTATCAGTTTGTGCACCCTGATTGTCAAAAGCTCAACGAGATGGCTTCGGCACTAACCACCATCCCTCAACTCGCAAAATTGATGGACCAGCTTTGCTGCTCAGCCCCGTGTCCCACTATGAGGTACTCTAGGCAGCCCAGGACTCTTCTTGCAATGGTTTTTCAAGTAAAATCCCAGAACAGGCTTTTTTAAAATTAGCATATTTATTTATTTTTATAAGGCAAAACTGCAAACAATATAACAATTCCAATTATTGACATATTGCAACCTTTCTATACAGAAAATAAATGGACTTTCTCCTCTAGATTCTTCCAGTTTCCACTTCAGTCTAAGCCTTTCCATTCGGAGCTCAAGTCTCTAACACACCAACTGTTTTCCTCAGGGATCACTTCCCATGTTTCCAACAGCATTTCCAGGATAGGATTATGGCCTTAAATGGAAACCAGGCGAACAGAAGATAGGTACAACCCAAGACCTAATTCATATTATCATCCATTTTCAGCACCAAGCAGATTTCTACCAGTTCTTGTTTAGCAGACCCCATCCAAGGACAGCACCACTGAGAGCTTGCAAGATAAATGAATTCAGCCAAGTACTTGGAAATTGAAACATAGCACCAGTAGAAGATGAAGGGCCTCTATCTACACCTCCACATTAGACAGGAAGTGAGTTGTCCAACAGCAATACACAAAACACACACACCAAAAACAAAAACCTTGAGTACTCCAAGGCATAGATTCTGCCAATATTTAAGAAAAAAGCCATCAAAGCCTTAGCTGTTGCCTACAATCTTTATTGAAGTTATACAAAAAGAATCCCCAAAAGTGAAAAAATACATTATGTACAAAACCACTTTCCCTTGGGAGAAAGGTTCTGCTCCCTCTTAACATGCAGTGCTTTCAACTGTAGCTGCAGTCTCCACTGTCCCCTCTGCTGTTGCCCGGCTTTCAGCCTGATTTTCAGCCTGAAAGACAAAGAACCTAGGTATAACTTACCCTGACATAAGCCACCCCATCATATAGTAACAGTGCAAGCTTAGTCATAAGTAAACACAGGTACTTCCCTATGGGAGCAAGAACTGCAAGTTGATGAGGCTGATAAAGCCAGTAGACCACACATTACAAAGGAAGATCAACTAGAAATGACCTGGTGCTTTTCCATACATTCATTAGAGAATTCATAAATAAAATCCATCTGCGCAATGTCCTATAACCTCATGAGCAAACTATTCCCTGTGCAATCATTTTCTGAGTGTCACATATACATTTTGGAGACCTGGCTTCCCAGCCCTCAAAACAGCAGGTGAAGCAAGTGGCCAAGTCTTAAACTACCCACCTCAGCCTCCATTTTTTCTGAAACTTCATTTCCACTGGCAGCATCTCCACTGCCTCCATTCACCTCTGGCTCTTGTTTGGCTTTCTTTGCATCATCTTTCCGGGGGCTCTCCTCCTCTGGTTTCCTCTTAAGATAAGAATTGTGAAGGTTTCATTCATATTTATTTTAAGAAGAGAACTACAAAATAATCCTGTAACCCTGTGGTGCCAATATCCTGAATACCCTGACTGTATGAACCTGTTTTCTAGTTACAGGGCAATGCTGACCACTACACGAAGGAATAAACAGGTATGCCCCAATATATTTTATCTTAAAACTTCTCTAGTTAAGGCACATGGAATTGGGTGAGGGGTAGAGACCTGAACAGTTAAGGAGAACAAGTAGAATACCCGCTTTCAGTCAGACTTACCCCACAGGGAAAGAATTCTTGGGACTATTAGCAGAAGGCAGAAGTATAAACAGGCCTACCACTAAAGAAAACAAGAGGATCAATCCTCTTCATCAGCTTTCCAAATAGCCCCCAGGCTAAGAAGCCATGGCTCCTTTGAAAATGAGTGTCTCACTGTGCCACTTAGGAGGATGAATCAACTACTCCTAGTATATTATTTCAAACTTCCCATCCTCAGATGCAGCCTGGAGAAAATGTTAAAAAAATAATAAGTATATGTGAATTTTACCTTCTTTCTGACAAGATGGGAAATATCAGTCACACAGTTTGATGAGGAGGCACCATCTGTTGATTTTCTACTGGCAATCTGGCAAAAATAGGCCTGTTATTACCAATTCACATAAAAAATATTAGACCCATAATAGGCCTGCTATTGACAAAAGCTCAATACACACCATGGAGACTGAGGCACCTGCTCCACTAGGAGTGAAACCTGAAGTCGAGCTCTCCACCTGTGTAAGACACAGACAAGTAAGTTGCAGCATAAAGCCCTGGCCATGCAGGCTTCAGTTTCCTACCACACAGCACGGGGTTAAAAGGCCAAATGCCCGCAGCCTCCACATCTCAGCATGATCTTCCACACAGAGAGCCTGGAAACTAAACCCTTCGTTTCCCATTTCCAACACAGAACATCCCCAGCGTGCCAGTAGCCAAGAGCAGAGCCAGAGAATTTAGGGTTAAGAGACTCCGTAACTCTCATGACTTAAGCCTTTTCTATTTGGTGTTCTTAAGAACATTTCACACACAGGTAACCGTATTTATTCTGAAAAGCAAAGAAATGTCCAAGGTCACAAAGCAGCAGTGCCAGAGTCTAACTCAGACTACATGCAGAGCGCTCGCTAACAAACTGTAGTATTTGGTTCAAGTGAGATGAGCTCTCATTCTGATTAACTCCCTCAAATACAAGTCATAAAGAAAAGTTCCTTGCAAATGGACTATAAACATTAATTTTACCATACAAGTACATTATTAAGAAAATTTTAAGATAAACTTCAACAAACCAGAGTAGCTTTCAGGGCCAGTTCAGCTACATTCCCACTATGTTGAGATTCCTTTGCATCTTCTATCTTCTCTCTAATTTCGGGTAACAGTTCTTTCAGTTCCTCAATTTCTTTCTCATATTCAGTAAATGATCCTTCAGCCTCCTTCATCTGCTCATTTAGTACAGCTACAAAGAACAGGCTTAAGTGATTAGTAACAGAAGAACGCACTTCTCTTCACATAGTAAACTGCTACATTATCTAAGCATAAAGCAATTGCTGTTCACTTACCCATTCTCTTCTCAATGACTTCAATAGATTTGCCAAACTGCGCCACTGCCTCATCATACTGAGAGTTGTAACCATAGGCCAAACCCAACTGGTAGTGAGTCTCTGCAAGAAGCCGGTCATGGGCTTCTAAATACTCCTCTTGCAGGCTTAGGCAAGCCTGGAACTCCTCCACAGCTTGGATATAATTCTCTAATGAAGATAGAACAGCAAGAATTGGGCAGCATTTAATATAAAGCACTTTAAGAATTCAGTTCAAGAATAGAGTCTCAATTTTACATTTTTTTATATACCCCCCTCCCTCCTCTCTTTCTCTCCCTCATTCCAAATAGGGTCTCACTATATTGCTCTGGCTGGCCTGAAACCTGCTATGTAGACCACGTTGGCCTTGATTTCAAAGAACCTCCTGCCTCTGCTGCCCCCTCCCAAGTGCTTGGATTAGCTGTCAGGATATATAGCATTTACAAGGCTGTTCACTCACTGCTCTAGGCTAAAGGAAACTCAAACCCTCTATCTATAGGATTTTGTTGATAAGAGAGCCCACACTGAGTCTGAACACATACTTCTCCTGTACTCTGCAGAGATCTGGAAACCCTGCCTTTGTAATTTTGATCATTCAAGATCAATTCTAAAGAAACAGAAGGAGAATGGGGACATGAGGAAGTTAGGAGAAAGCAAAATGGAAAATGCATTACCAGATTCAACACTAACTTCTCCAAGTTTAAGATGTGCTTGTGCAGCATAAAGCTGAGCTTCTTTTGTTTCTTGCCTAAAAGAAAGATGATTAGTAAAGCCTTAAAAGTTGTCCAATCCTAAACTGCTTTCTATTTTCAAACACAAATTCCCACCTAAGCCTAAAAGCACCAAAAGTCTTTACCTTTTAAAAATGATCTTTGCTAAATCCAGCATGTCCCAGGCAAGCTCTAGGTTCCCAATCTCCTCCTCTTCATTTTCTTGAAGAGACTGAAGTGTATCCAAATCATAGGCATTACGCAAAGTACAAAACAAGCATCTTTTTAGAGAATAAATCTAAATGTACAGTTTACTATAATGGGGGGCGGGGGTTGCCACTCAAAATGCCAGCCTTTTCCCTAAAACCTACCAAATGGGCCCCTACTGTAAGGTCTCTATGTCACTTTATAATTTTGATGTTGTATTTCATCTTATAATGAATAAAGGATCCTTAAGCCTATCCTATACTAGTAACCCATAACCCTCCAGTAAGAAAGTTGTAATGGCATTGAAGAAATAAAAACTTACCTTGTTTTCAAGAACTGATTCATTTGGTGTTTCTTCAGCCTTGTCATTTTCTTTGTCATCTTCTTCTGAGCCTTCAGTTTCTACAAGCAAAAATTTCTCAGTATTGAGATGTAACTATTTTCTGTCTGGTCAGATCCTAATATTTGTCAACCTACATTCTAAGACAGAACAGGAAAGAGGCTAATACAAGACAGGTAGCATCTGATCTGAAGATAAAGTCAGTAGTTACCATCTAATTCAAACCTAACCTAGACAACAATATATACCTCATAGTCTATTCATCAAAATGTCAGCAATTAGAAGACTAAGGATTTTCTTTTAAAAGTTAACATTCAGAATGAGAAAGATCACCTATGTATTGCCTCTTGTCAGAATTTCCCATCTTCTCAACAGACAGGTTTTGGTCATTTAAAATAATCATATTACATAGTACCAAAACCTAAATAATTCCGGTCCATTCAGAACAATAACCAAAAGACTAGCTTTCCTACAACAAGCTATGGGAAGAAGGGGGGTATGTCTTCAACAGCTCTCCCCAATGAGCATGTCACTAACTCCAGCCAGCTCAAAAATTGGGATTGAGCAAACCAGTTACTTGTATTTCATTTAAATGTGTAACAATACTCACACCTATTTGAATATACAGTCAAAGTCAGATGTCCAAAGCACAAGCTTTTATAATAAACTATTATTGATAAGACAACTTAAAATTTAAAATGTCAGCTGTTTTAGTTGATACAATACAATCAATTCTTGTAGATTAAGTATGTTCCCACTATCATTCATTAAGCGCATGTGGGTTGTTTGGTATTTTTCTTCTTCTAAAAGAAACAATCTTACAATATAACTCAAGCTAGCCCTAAAGAACAAGGATCAGCACTCCTCCTGCATCTCCCTAGAGGCTGAGAGCACACAACTGACAGCATGCTCCACTTTGTTAGATCTAGCTAAAAAGATCACAAAAGCCACCCCCTAACAACCTATTGTGGGAATACAAACATGGAAAGTAAGCCTTAGCAGTTTTTTTGTTGAGACAAAGTGTAGCCTTGGCTGTTCTAAAAATTGACACGTATACCAGACTGGCTTCAAACCCAGACATCTACCTGCCTCTGCTTCTACAGTACTGACTAAACATATTTGTGCCACGATGTCTGTATGAGCCAGGTAGTGGTGGTGCATGCCTTTAACCCCAGCACTTGGGAGGCAGAGGCAGGCGGGTCTCTGAGTGGTCTCTGAGGCCAGCCTGGTCTACAGAGTGAGTTCCAGGACAGCCAGAGTTACAACAGAGAAACCCTGTCTTGAAAAAAATAATAAAATAAAATAGATTTTTAATCACATAAGAGTACACAAGTGTTTGTACACACACACATGCAAACACCTGTGGAATCCAGCATCAAATCCCTTAGAGGTGGAGTTACAGGCAGTTGTGAACTGTGTAATGTGGGTGCTACAAACCAAACTCAGGTCCTTTTCAAGGAGTCCAGGCTCTTAACCACTAAGCCATCTTATCCAGCTCCGGCATTGTCTTTTTCATGTAGTTCTGTTACTTAAATTTAGACTAGCTGTTCATTTTAATGACTCCACTCATCCTCTTACAATAATCCAAAAGTGCAGAAGTACATGCATGTATTTTCACAGTACTGCTCAAAAAAATTAAGGTAACTAAGTCAGGAGGTGGTGGTGCACGCCTTTAATCCCAGCAGGCAGAGGACAGCAGATCTGAGTTTTGAGGACAGCCAGACCTACACAGAGAAACTCTGTCTTCAAAAACCAAATTAATTAATTAACTGAAGCCAGGCACAGATTACCTCATGTAATCCAACACTTGGAAGGCTGAGTAAGGACGATCACTAAAAGTTGGAGGTTAAGAAGAAGGGGTACACTTTTTTAGTGCAACTAGATTATAGAGTAATGCTATATTATATAGAGATGCTATCTCAAAAAACAAAAGTAGACATCTAATTGTATATTTTTAATTAACTGGTATCTGTACCTATTCGTACCAGACTATCATGAAATTTAATTTGGCATAAAATATCTTAGTTTCTTAAAATTTTATAACCAATTTGTACATTAAATCTCTTATAATGACCTGAGAGTGATGGGTTTACCTTGAGAAATCTAAGGTAGGACAGTGAAAATTATAGAACAATAGAGATGAGCTAGCTTAATGAGCCAGTAAATGTAACTGTCCCAAACTTGGTAACCAGTGACCAAGCACTAATGGAATACCCTAATGTCCTTAGCAAATAAATGTATTTTCCAAGTTTCTTGAAAATGGAGTATTTTAAGCCACATGCATATTCCATTTTCCTGTTTTATACCATTTATCCAATCTTGTGACATCCTCAAAACATGAACATGCCAAAAGCAAATTGAGAATTTTTTTTTCCCGAGACAGGCTGTGTAACAGCCCTGGCTGTCCTGGAACTCGCTCTGTAGACCGGGCTGGCCACAAATTCAGAGATCCACCTGCCTCTGCCTCCCAAGTCCTGTGATTAAAGGTATGAGCCACCATGCACAGCTTCCAAAATGAGAAATTAAGAAAATTATATAAAGCTAACTAAGCAATTTGTGGTCCTCACTGTAATTCCAGCACAGAGGACACTTAGATAGGAAGACTGTCATGTTTGAGGCCAGTCTGGATTATAGTTAGATCCTGCCTCAAAAATAAATGACTCTAAAATTCCTATAGGTAAATCAAATACCCACTAGATCAGTTATCACAAACCACCTGAACATAGCCAAACTTCATGACTACAATTTAATTTTTTTTTGTTCACCTACCAACTGCATCTAACATAACAATTAGAAAAGAACACATCTATTATCTGTATGAGGGATACAGATATTCCAAGAAGTGGTAAGTCAAGTACCATGTAATGAGGTGTTAGTTTCTTGTGGTGTTAGAATCAAATACAGAACTTTGGACATACCAGGCAAGTATTCGACCATTCAGTGTCAAACGCATTGAGGTTTTAATTTTGTGTAGAGATCCATATATGTGAATGTGGATACACTTACATCATGGCATCTGCGTGGGTTAGAGGACAGCACTGGGTTGGGCCAAACAGGGAAGGACCTCTTATGTGCAGGGCTAGTTGTTCCACAAGTTTCCAGGAACAGTCCTGTCTATGGCTCCTATCTCCCCTTAGAAGCACTGGTGTTATCGGTGGAGAACATGCCCACTTTTATGTGGGTTCTGGGGTTCAAACTCACATTCTCACTTGAGTGACAAGTACTTTTGCATACATGTAAGATGCTATCAATATAAAGGAACCAACCATAGAAAGTGTCTGAGCCCAAAAGCCAGAGTCATCTAATTCTTTATTAGGTGTGATTGAGGCTTTCTCCCCACTCCTACGTAAAGTAAGCAAAATTTTATCAGCCAAATAACAAAACCGTCATTTATAGGGCTGAGGATTTGGTTCAATAGTAGAATACTTGGCTAATGATATACATGAGGTCCTGGGTTCAATCCACAGTACTTGGAAAATAGGGAAAAGAATTTTGTGATTTCTATAAAAGAACTCCTTGAAGCTCAAAGTCAAACATTGCTTGTACTTAGCAAGTTCACTTCTGGCTGTGTCTGTGCTGGCTGGAGTGCAGGGACCTGCACATAGGTAAATGTTTACCACAACAGTCAAGTGTTAAAGATGGGTCACTGAAAATCGGTAACTTAAACAACTCTTGACATAGTCTAGCAATTACACAGAAAATTATTAATTGAAATATACTTTTAATCACTAATCCCAATGTTAGATGAAACATATACAGTAGAATCCCCAACTGAGGACAACTCAAGTCAGACGTGCCAATTAGTAATTAGGTTTAAAAATCCTGATAAAACTGAATCACAATGAAGCCACTAACACTATAGTTGATTAGCAGCCAAAGCAAGCATGAAACAAGGAAGGAAAGCAACAGAAGGGATAATGGCCAAGTACTTTGCTGTCTCTTTTCACTTCATTGTCTCTTTTCACTTCACTAGCTACTAAAATTAATGTGAATAATACTCTAAATCAGTGGTTCTCAACCTCCCTAATGCTGCAGCCCTTAATACAGTCCCTCATGTTGTGGTGACCCCAATCATAAAATTATTTTCGTTACTACTTCGTAACTGTAATTTTGTTATGAATCATAAATATATGATATGCAGGATGGTCTTAGGTGACCCCAGTAAAAGGATCGTGTTAGGGGTCTCATTGAGAATCATTACTCTAACCATTTCTATGAACTAAAAGGTGAAAAGGGTACCAGAAAGTTAACTGCTTCATTTAAATGGCATGCCTGCTTAAGTGTACCAATTCAGTGGATTCTACTGTTCTGTTCCTACTTCCAACAAAATTTAAAAATCCAAAGGCATGCAAGTGAACATCCATTCAGCATTCTCTGCCAGCCAAGCCTACTATTTCCCTACCTATCCCACAGCCCATTTCTAACCCACCCTTCATACCACTTCATGGGCTAGTATAGCATGAGTTACAGATAGCTAGCCAAGTTTCAAAAATTGGAAGACCTAGTTTTTGTTGTTAGTAAAAATACTAGTTACCAGCTAGCTTAAGACTTGCTGCTCTTCATCTAACTTGCTAAACCTATCATCATATTCTTAAAAACTAACCCCATTTTCATTTAGCCTTTCTTAAATTAATCCTTTCCTAATCCAAAGGCAGACTGAAAATCCTGAATGGAAGGCTGACTTTTACCAATGATTAGTGAGTCAAATCTGAACGTACTCCACCCACTGCAGCTCTAGCATACCCCGGTTACCTTCACCCTCTTTCATCTGTTCGTCTCTCTCTTGTGTCTCTTCATTAGCAGCTATCTTAAATTTGTCTTCAGGTGCTTCCTCCGTGGCCCTCTGGGCTACCTTGGTCTTAACCCCATCTCCAGCTGCCTCAGACTCTTCTACAGGTAGCATAGCTTCCTCCTGTTCAGGAACCAGCTCTGCCTTGACCTCCTCTACACTTGAGACATCTTTAGTTTCTGTCAGTCTTTCTGCAGAAGTATGTGGTTCACTAGGAGTCTGATCTCCTGCAGCTGATGGTCCATCAACTGAACCATTGTTGGGAAGAACTGTAATCTCCTGCCCTGGCTTCTCAGAGACTTCTGATCCAGTCTCTGCAGTCACCACTGGTGACACTTCGACATCTTGCCCTGACAGCTGCTCAAGAACAGCCTTTCCTAGTTCACTCTCAGAGGTAGCTACCTGATCCTTTGGTTTTTCCCCACCCATGTCCACTGACTTGACTGCAGGGTCTACTGTTTCAGCTTCTACCTTCAATGAAGTGCCCTGCTTTTCTGGAGCTCCAATAGGCTGATCTTCTGAAGCTTCTTTTGGCTTTTTCTCTATGCTTACTTCCTCTCCCTCCTCCTGATGCACTGTTTCTCTGCATTCTTTATTTTGAACATAAGCTCCAGAAATTGATTTTCCTTCCTCAGTACACAATGATTCCTGTACTGTCTTCCCAGAAGTGATTTCAGTTTCATTCAGTCCTGGTATTGCTCCTTCTTTTGCCTCTTCAGAGGATTCAGTTAACTGCTTTGAAGTCGATTCAACTTTTTCCTGTAGCTTCTCTGCAGGCTCACTTATATCCATATCTTCTCTTCCACCCTTCTCCACTTCACTTTCCTGTTCTGTATCAGTTTCAGGCTTTGACAGAGACTTGCCTTCTGCTTTTTTGGCTTCTTTTTCTCCCATGGCGTCATAAACCTGTTCTCTCAACTCTTCCCTTGCTTCCTCTACATGGTTAAAGAACATTAAGCATAAACATGTCTTCGAGTTTAATAAAAGCATAAATGGAAACTAGAAATACATTCCCTTTAAGCCCTCAAATAGCCTGGCTAAGTTTTAGCATATGCCCCCATGAGAAAAGCAAAAGGGAGAATCCAAGCTAGCAAAGCAACATACTACAAAAGAAATCAAACCACACTTTAAAGTAGAAACTACATGGCTTCACTTCAAGTAATCAGATGTCAAGCTTTCCTTCTACCCTTAAACATTATAGATACCTATTTGATTTTAAAGCTCTAACAGCCAAACTCAGAAATTTAATTCTCTAAGATGCATAAAACCCAAAGTGCTCCAAAGACTCCTATTAAAATAACTGGGCTATGCAGGGTGTTTTTAAATATTCATTAGAAAAGTATTTAATGTTGTCTTAATCTTGAATATAGCAATTCAAATGACCATATCTATTTGATACATTTAGCTATTCTCTTAGAGACTTGATGTCACTTTAGTGATGATGGCCTACACCTACTGCATCAGCCCAAGTACCTTTGGAGAGACCAGCCAGCATTAGGAGAACCCTATTTTCCATAACTTGTTTAAAGGAAACATATGTTGTCGCATCTCTTGATGAGGCATGCAACTCTACATACCATCTACATTATCATTATTTTCTACCAAAGATTCATCTTCTGTTTTTTCTCCTTCTTCTTCCTCTTCTACATGCACTCCTTCCAAGGCATTTCCCAACACTCCATTCTCCATTCTACAAGAAAAAAAAAAGCACAAAAGTATAACTCATTCCTAACAATGTAGTTTAAGATAGGAAAAAAAAAAAAAACAGAAAAATAATCGAGTAAAGGGAATACAAAATTATATATTCAAACCAAGAGGAGTTCTACAAGTTCCAGGCCAGCCAGGTCCACAGAGCAAGACCTAATTTTTAAAAATGGGGGTGGGGGTGAGGGTAGGAGTGCTGGAGAAATGGCTGAGTGCTCAACAGCACTTACTGCTCTCCCAGAGGACATGAATTCGGTTTCTAGCACCCACATCAGATGGCTCACAACTGTAACTCCAGCTCCAGGGGATCTGAGGCTCTGGCCTTACAGAGCACTTGCACTCATGTGCACATACCCACACCTACACATAATTAAAATAAGAAAAAATCTTAAGAAAAACAATAACAAACCACACCTAGGCCTGGTGTCACATGCCTTTAACCCCAACACTCAGGAGTCAGAATCAAACAGTTCTCTGAGTCCAAGACCGGCCTGGAATACATAGCAAGACCCCAAGCACCCCTAGGCTCTTGATAAAAATGTTTGATCCACAGATAGTGGAACTATTTGGGTAGAATTAGGAGGTATAGCTTTGTTGGAAGAGGAGTGTCACTGAGGGTGGGCAGTAAAGTTTCAAAAGCCCAAACCATTCCCAGTTAGATCTCTCTACCTCATGATTGCTGTCTCAATGTCTAAGCTCTCAGCTACTGCTCCAGTGTCATGCCTGCCAGCCTGCTGCCATGCTCTTCCATGATATTCATGGACTCACCCTCTGAAATTCTAAGCAAGCCTCCAATAAACTCTTCTAGAAGTTGCCTTGGTCAACTAAGACACCCCTATATCAAAACAAATACAACAAACTGCGGGTTGTCTCTCCTTCCTCTGCCCACCGAGTTCTCCATTCCCTCCCATGGCTCCCTCCTTCAATAGATGACTAAGCACTCAGCAGTTTAGCTTAGCCCCCAGCAAGGAAGTGCAGGGCGTGTCTGGGCAAGTCCCAGATCTGAGGACTAAGAGTCAGTGGAATGAACAGAATTCTGTAAGAGTGTTGTCAGTGGAACATCTCATGTTTAATGCCAGGGTCATTACATTTATCTTGGGGTAGGGGTGAGGGAGGTCTTTGGTACCCAGGGATGGAGGACATCGGTTAAAA
>JAMJFZ010001308.1:0-30000 GCA_026225945.1 Cricetomys ansorgei
CCCGCTCTTCCGCAGTGTACCACGCTATCTTCCTGGAAGAGCTGACAACCCTGGAGCTGATTGAGAAGATCGCCAGCCTGTACAGAATCCCTCCGCAGCACATCCACCGAGTCTATCGGCAGGGCCCCACAGGCATCCACGTGGTGGTGAGCAATGAGGTGAGTTGACCTGGCATTCAGAAAGAGCCCCAGACCAGACACAGGCAGACGCAAGAGTGTCCTCGAGGGGTCAGGGTGTCTCCGAGTTTCTATGCATGTAGCCTGCTTGAGGCTGGAGCTGCAGTGCTGCCTGCAGGTGCGGGGAAAGTTCTGATCCTAGCTGGATCCAAAGGGTTGCCACGGCGATGTGGTGTGTGACTTTTCCTGGGAAAACATGAATAAACGCCCCCCTCCCTGCTTCGACAACAGACCAAAGTAAGTAACAATTCCAGAAACAGTTAAGGGAGGTGTAGGAAGAGTCAACTGTAATCTTGTTGTATGGAGAGGCAAGGACCCTCCTCATGCCCGCCCTCCCTCTATAAAGGGCTGGCAACAAGCTCTAGAATTAATTTTTTCTTCACATTTAATTGATTGATTAATTAATTTAACTTAATTAATTAAAATGTGGTTAATTGGTGAATTAATTAAATGTAATGAAATTTTTATTTTAAAATTTTTCACTTAATTTTTCAAATTTAAAATTTATGTTAAGATAATTAAATTTCACGGGAGTGGTAAGTGGGCGAGTGGGGTGCGTGGGTGTTACTGTATGCTGTATACTGTTCTCTTTCCATCACGAGGGACTTAGGATCAGACTAGGGGGAGCACCTTCACTGTGTCTCTCGTGGGGTAGTCCTAGCCGCTGCGACTGAGATGGTAATGGCTGGAATCCTTGGAGGACAGCTTCCTCCAAGTGTCCTTGGCTGGCTGCCCTTGGGTACACGCAGTAAGAAAAATGTGCCACCCATCCAATGGAGAGCAAGTCTGAGAGGCCAGTAATTAAATGAAGGGCAGCTGTGGCTCCTGGGAGACACTAGCAAGTCCTCCCTCAGCCATCCTGTGGAAGGCCGACACAGCTGCTCGCAGAAGGTCCAGGAAGTGGACAGCTGTTGGCACCTTGCCCCAGCCCTGCTGGGAGTGATGTGCTGAGCAGACTTGCCTGACAAATTAATTGGGCATCCTTGGCCATGAACAGATGATCGCAAGCTTATCTGTCTTGGATGTTCCTTCCACTGGCACTTCTGACTTAAGTTTGTGTTTGGGGTTGTTGTATTGGTCGGCTTTCTGACACTATAACGAATACCTGGGATCATGAACTTCAAAAAAAAGGTTCAATCTGGCAAGAGGCTCACTCAGTAAAGTATAGCCTCAAAAATATGGGTACCTAGGTTTGATCTCCTGAACTCATGTCAAAAGCTGGGTGGCATGGTGGTATATAGAGACAGTCCATGTGCATGCTCGTGCACACACACACACACACACACACACATACACACACACACACACACACACACACAACACACACACACACTCGATTCTGCCCACAGTTTGAGAGATTTTGGTCCATTGTCAGTTGCCCATAGTTCTCACTAAGACCAAGGAGAAAGGGAAGGGAGGGCACTAAGGTCCCAATATCGCCTTCAACACTAACCCTGGTGACCTAACTTAAGCCTCTTAAAGATTCCATATCCCAGAGACCAGGGCCAAGCATTCAACACAGGGGCCTTGGAGAGACACTCCAAACTGTAGCCAATTACTGTGCCCTGGCTGCTGTTTATGTGTGTGTACGCTGAGGTCCATGCTAGCATCCCATGTCACACATAGGAAGTTGAGGCACACATTGAGCAGTTGCCCACAGACGCCAGAGGTAATAAGGGGTGAAGACACAGTGCAAACCCAGATGAACCGACTGTTGGAGGGCTGAGCCAGTAAGAGATCCAACCTCTGAGAAACGGGAGCTTGCTTGGCTTTTTAGGTTGTTTGTTTGTTTGTCTTGTTTTTTGAGACAAAGTCTCCTTCTAAAACCCTATATTATATACACCAGGCTACCTCGATCTTGCCGTCCTCTGCCTCCTGAGTGCCAGGATTACCGTGTGCCATAGGCCCAGCTTAATGAAGTTACACTTACTTGTTCTGTTTTGTTTTGTGGCAGGGTTTCAGTGTAAGGCCCTGACTGGTCCAGAACTCACTATGTAGACCAGGCTAGCCTTGTTCGTGCTACAGACATCATCCTGCTGCTGCCTAGTGAGTACTGGGACTGCAGGCATGTACCACCAGGTCTAGTTTTAAGCAGCTACTTTTTGGTTTTTCCCATTTCACAGAAAATGAAAATGAGACAGCAGTTCTAGAGCTAAGATAAGCTAGGAGTGTGACGTAGCCTTTGTGAGGTAGACTGATCTAGTGGAATAAAAGGCATGACACTCAGAGGAGAATTGCTTGTTTGAGAGAGGATCTGTAGCCAGGCTGGCCTTGAACTTGTTGTGTAGCTGAGGATAACCTTGGCTCTGATTCTCCCACCTCCATCTCCCCAGTGCTGGGGTTACAGCCGTGTACTGCACTACCCTGGTTTATGCTGTACTGGAGACTGAACCCCAGCCAGGGCTTTGTACATGCTATCTAAGCAAGCACTCTAGCAATGGAGCTACATCCTCAGACTCCCAAGGATTTCTTTTGAGAAGATAAAAACCATAATGTGCCTTGCAACTTCCCAGGTCCCTGAGGAAATCCCTCCCCCACTTGCCCTGTGCCCTCCAACAGCAGGCGGTTAAGCAAGTGAAGCAGAGAACAGACTCTAACACCACCTTGGCTAAGTAGGCCATTCTCATTCCCCCAAGTCTCCTTTCCACTCAACCCGAATGAATTTGGAAACATTCAGCTCGGAATTACCCAGAGTGCTGGAGGCAGCCTGGCCAGCAAGGAGCCGGCCCCTGGGGTGCAAGGGCACTCAATTAAACAAGGGAGTTACTGATTAAGCCCTTGTGGGCCCTGCTTAGGGCTTTTCATGCCCAAGTGGCTGGGCGGCCAAGAGTCCGAGCTGGAGCAGGCTGAGGTATAGAATAAATGTACTTCATGCACCATTAGGCCCTGCAGGGAGGGTCAGGGTCGACAGGTGGACGCACTGTAGGATTTGAGGCAGTAGTCCAGAGCAGGCAGTAAAAGTAGGTTGCTTTTTTTTTTTTTTTTTTTTTAATTGAAAGGGGCTTTGCTACTCTGTGGGGTTTGGCGTACACATTTATGTATCTGTTTATATTTTAACTATTTCTGAAGTGTATATTGTGAAATACAGCATACATATGTAAAGATTCTATAAGACTAATGTACATTTTATTTTTAAATCTTTTTTTTAACTAATTTAGTTACTTATTGGTATTTGTGTTCTATGGTGTATGTGTTTAGGACGATGTGTGTGAGTGGGTTCTGGGAGCCAAACTCAATTCACACAGCAAGTGTCTTTACCCACTGAGCCGCCTCACTGGCTGTGAGTTACACATCTTAATAAGTGTCCAAGTCTTGCACCGGGTCTCTAGACTATGAGGGTTATAAATCCCTTTGTAGGCTTGCATCATCCTTGACCCTTGCTTGTTCCTGTCTACTTCATACTCTTTTCTCCCTAACATGCTACTTGGGGTAGGGGTGTTACACACGTGTGCATGTGCTTGTGGAATGAAGAGGCTAGCCTTGGCTGTTGTTCCTCAGGCACCACCCATCATGGCTTTTTAGACAGGGTCTCTTCACGTTGTGAAGCCGGCTGGGATGGCTGGTCAGGGAGCCTCAGCAATCCGCTCCATCTGGCCAGCACTGGGGTTACAAGCCCACACCAGAATTGATGGCTGTTTTGTTTGTTTGGTTTTTAACCTGGGTTCTGGGGATCAAACTCTTCATGCCTGCAAAGCAAGCAGCTACCTCCTCAGCCCAGCAGGCCACTTTCTTCAGCCTACTTTAAAACTTGACGGGTGTGGACCAGGCATGCATTCCTCCATGGCTCTCTCTTTTCACTCCGACATATGTTTTTGATCCTCAAATGCCGATACGTGCAGCCGAGGGTCACCGCACCTCCAAGTGCCACGAATGGCTGGATCCCGGTTGGCTCACGCTCCTGCCGCTGGTGATGCTGGGCATGGCATGAGCCATTATGTGGCCACAGTGTTGCTCCAGCCTTCTTCGGCATGCCCCGAGGGTGTCCATGTGAAGGGGTTTGCCTAGGGCACATGCCTTGCAGGGGGACTTGAGGGGTGACCTCCAGTAAATGAAGTCTCCTAAAGACTTATTACCCTCCAGTGCTAGTTCCCATTGCACATCCTGGCTACATTTTTATCATCATGACGCCCAGTTTACAGATGGGGCCATGGAGCCAGAAAGATTTTCCATGATCACTAGTCAGAAATCAAAGTGAGAGCTTGGGAGAGGTGGCCGTGAGTCATCCTTCCTGCGTATGTAGGAAGTAGTAGCTCCTTTCCGCTCGGTGCTTGTAAGCCGCCGATATTAATTATTAATCATTTATTAATCTATTACCGAAACATCTATTAATCACTGTTAGCTACTGATGAGAAGCAATGCAAGGGGGAAGGGTTCATTGAGATTCCCCAGGGCGGGGGAAGTACGGGCAGCAGGAGCAGGGGCTGCTGGGGCGGCTGAACCCCTTCTTCAAACAAGGCTCTAGCTCCTGAAGGTTCCACAGCTTTCCCAAATGGTGCCACGAGCTCTGCACCACGTGTTCAAAGACACTGGCCTGCGGAGGACATTTTGCATTCGGGCACAAACTGTCGTTTTGTTTAAAAACATGTTGCAGTCGTGAGCCTTTTAAAACTGTGATAATGCCGTCTGTTAAGTGCTTTGCTAGGCGAGTCCATCGCTGCAAAACCTCCTTAGCTTATGGGCACTCAAACCTGCACGGTGCATGCTAGTCACTGAACATGCATCCATGCAGGCAGGTGGCCTGGTGTGTGAGAGCACACTGTAGTAGAATAATAACACAGAGAATGTGCAGACTGGTAGGGTCATTGTCCAAACGGTGTGTGCTGTGTGCTGTCCTCTGTGCCGTACTGACAGCACACTAGGGTGCTTACAGCATCACCTCAGACACGAGCAATTGTGCAACTCTGTTACCAGGACGACGGCGCCACTAACGATGAGACTGTTTCAGCTCCATCAATTGTATGTGTGTTCCGTTGCGGACCAAGATGGGATTTTTGTGATACGTGACCGTGCTTAATTTTTTTGTTTGTTTTTTGTTTTTGAGGCAGAGTCTCACTATGTAGCCCTGGTGGGCCTGGAACTAGCTATGTAGACCAGGCTGGTTTTAAGACCTCTGCCTCTGCCTCCTGAGTGCCGGATTAAGTGTGTACACCACCATGTCTGTATTTGTGTTTAGTTTTTTTTAAATACACTTTTGTTGTAACGTAAACTCAGAGTCCAGCACAGGGACTAGATGACTCAGCAATAGCAAATGTCCTGTCTCACACTAACTTTTGTTTTGTGCACATGGGCATGTGGTCGTCAAAGGAGAACCTGGATGGTCACAGGAGAACCAGAGAGCGGCTCTGGTGCCACTTTCATATGCACAAGCAATCCCTTTACTGACCGGACCGTCTCTCTGACTCCTCATCAAGCCCTTTAAGATACGATGACATCATTGAGAAGAACGTGTTTTTCTTTTGCCTTTCAGATGGTTCAGAATTTCCAAGATGAGTCTTGCTTTACCCTCAGCACATTAAAAGGTAAAGCCCCTCCCTGCCTTCCTGTTGAGTGAAATGTGCGAAACCCCTGGTATCATAGGGTGATGGGTGGTAGGTGGAATCTGCCTGTACAGGGACCCTCCGGAAGATGCTTGACTTGGAGCAGCCTTTGGGAGCAAGAAAAACCCAAGCTTTCTCATTCCTAGTCCTAGCCATGAGTGACATCCTCAGGGAAATCTCAAGCCTGGCATTTGTTCTCCATGAACTTGGCACCTGAGCTTTCATAGGTGGTCTCTGGGAAGCCAAGCAAGGGTTACAAAGGCAGACAGAATGAGTCTGGGACTTGGAGGATCCAGCTGAGCCAGATGTCTTGAGAGAATGCCAGGATACCTAGACACTGCTGAGGTGAGCCTATGTACCAGGAGTTGAGTTTATTCACATAGGCAGAGAAAGGCCTGCTGTGACTTGTCTTGGGGCTGGGAGGGTAAGTGGGTGGGCTGCATCAGAACAGAACGAGGGTGCTGGAGAGGTGGCCCAGCGGATGAGAACACAGGCTGCTCTTGCAGAGAGCCCACGTTTGGTTCCCAGCACCACATCTGACGGTTTACAACCACTTAACTCCAGCTTCAGGGGATCCAAAGTCCTCTCTGCAGGCACTTCATTCATGTGCGCGCGCACACATACACATCATCGAGAGAATAAAATAAATCTTAAAGAAAGGAGACTGGTTGTGATAGCTTCCCACCTTGTTCTGTGAATCCCAATGGTGTTAGTTAGCTTTCTGTTACCATAACAATGCCTGAGATAACCAAAAGTGAAGATGGGTTTGTTCCGGCTCAGTTTTGGAGATTTCTGTCCATGGCCGATTGGCCCTGTTGCCTTCGAGCCTGTGGCAAGGTTGATGGTGCGTGCGGTCAGGTGAATTCCTCTGCTCACTTAAGACAGCTGGCAAGTGAAGGAGGGCAGGAGCAAGAGCTGAGAGTCGGCATTCCCTCCAAGGGCATATCTTTGATGTCACTTTCTCCCGCTAGGCTCCATGACTTAAAGGTTCCACCATCATTCACTAGTGCCCTAGGCTGGAGACTAACTCTTGCACAACAGCAGCCTTAACATCCTAAATATAGCCCAGATAACGGATCTTAGAGGCCTCTGAGCCTGGGCCGTAGCATTGCAGAAAGCCATGGTTTGCCTGTGGCTATGGTGAAAAGGCCCATTGTAACCCAGAGCACCTGGGAAGATCGTTCAGTCGGTACAGTGCCTGCCATGCTCTGAAGTCCATGAAAACCTGAGTTCAGTCTCTAGAATTCATGTGTTTCTTTGTTTTGGTGCATTGGAGGCATTGGTGACACACACTTATAATCAGTTCTAGCACTGGTGAGACAGAGACGGTGGATCCCTGGGGCTCACCGGCCAGCCTAGCCTCGCTTACTTAGTGAGCCGCAGACCAAAGAGAGACCCTGTCTCAAATCACAAGGTGGATAGCTCCTAAGAAATAATACCTGAGACTTGAGATTATCCTCTGGCCTCTGCACAAGTGCGCGCGCGCGTGCACACACACACACACACACACACACACACACACGAGTAATTATATAAGGCAGCTGCCGAAACCTGTGTGGAAATCCCTGCTTCTGAAAACATATTCTCCCTTATCTGAGCGGTTTTGCCTCTGTCTTCATACATGCCTCTGGGACACCTGGGCCCCACTGTATACCTTTCTCCCTGTGACACATGCCCATGCCCAGTTTTTCTCTTGCAGCAGAGAGCAATGATGGGTACCACATCATCCTGAAGTGTGGACTCTGAGCAGTGACCTGTGCCTGCCCCCAGCCCCATGGATCCCCTGGCTGTAGACATTGAACCATTGTCAGCTGCTGTCTCTCCTGAAGACTCAGACCAGGAGGGACTCTGCCCAGACCAGGAAAGCTACAGACAACCATGGACTCAAAGTCTGGCATGCAGGAAGCCGGTGGTTCCATCTCCCTTCTTCTTGGCTTCTAGCTTCTGTGTCCCAGGCATCTCTTAAACCCTGCACCCTGTAGCTGGAGGCTCTTTAGATGTCCCTCCTGACTACCTTTCTGCCTTACCCTGTACTCGCACCTCCTTCTTGGGCCACTGGCTTCATGGCCAGCTCTGCCAAGCCGACAGGGACACCTTGTACAGTTCTGCTCTAAATCTGACTCTAATACTCTATTACCTCTCTCCTGTTCTTGGATGAATTGGTAGGACTGGGACTATTTATTTTGTGCCTTCCACCTCTTTCTCAGTCACCCTGTTCCAAAGGATCTATTAAGTTCAAGCCCAGAGGGATGTGTATGTCTCTGCATTGATAGGCCATGCCACAGTGAACCTGTATGATCTCTCATGGGCATTTGCGTTAGTTACTTTTCTGTTGCTGTGGTGAGATACCCTGACAAAAGCAACTTCATGAAGAAAGGGCTTGTTTGGGCTTAGACTTTCAGAGGGGTAGACTCTTAGGGTGAGGAAGGTACCATGGCAGGAGTACAAAGCTAGTTGATCATATTTCCATACACACAGGTAGCAGAGAGAGAGAAAGAGGGGAAATGGTGCTAGGTAACAAGCCCTTAAGGCCCACCCCCAGTGATGCACTTCCCCCATCAAGACTGGATCTCAAAACCATAACCTCAGACAACACTACCAGCTGGGACCACGTGTTCAAATACATAGACGCCTGTGGGACACATTTCTCATTCAAACCACACATTTCGCAGCTGTGTGACCTCTCACAGCTGCTAATTGGGGTTGCTGTGGACTGGGAGATTGGGGGGGGGGGGGCTTCCTCACCGTAGGGGAGGGGTGAGAACAGAGCGATTCCTCTTGGGCTGCTGTAGTGTAATCTCGTTTCCTGATGAGAAAGATTACTAAGGAGGTAGAGAGTCCATTGTGTCCAGGGGCCTTGACCATCAATTCTAAACCTTTGGGTTGGGGTGTGGCTCAATAGACCTCTGACCCGGTGAGTGTGTGACACCTCAGTGCTACAACAAGAGGACTTCCCTTTTTGAGACAACCTCTGTTTGCCAAGTCTCCTAGGGGTACTGTATTTTCTGCGATGCCCTCATTTAACATTCTGTCTTTTCCTAGTTGTAAGTGTGTTTACGGTACTTTGTTGGTATGGTTGAATCACCTTCTTAACTAGGGGGAATTTGAGGATCAGTAGCTGTGGTAGACTTAAGAATTCATCTTCATTTTGCCACGGATCTGTGCCCATCCAAGGCTTCAACTCCTTCCTTATTCAGGTTTCCCCCCAAGCCATAGTGAGCCCTCTGACTCCCAGAGCTTTTGTGGGATTTTACTTTTAGGCTCAAAGATCATCAGGTTTTGGCAGATTTACAGGCAGAGAAACGGTTCTTACAGCAAAGCTGGGCTCTCAGTTCTTTGCCTTTTGGGAGTGTGTGGGTGGGGTTGGCAGCTTTATTGAGATGTTGACACTGCGAATGTATTGGCGCAGGTTTTTGTGTGGACAGGGTTTCATTTTGGGAATGTGCCTGGGACTCAGTGGCTAGCTCCTGAGATCCGGTCACCTCTGAGGAGCTGCCCAGGTCCCACCGCTGCACCTGCCACATTCTCACCAGCAGTGGGGGATGCAGTTGCTCATCTCATCTTCTCCTTTTTATTTGGTCCTAAACCCCAGCCTGTGAAACTTTAGGTGGGTCTTCCTGCCTCCATTAACTCATCTAGAAAACTCCTGCCATACCTGTGGGGAGAGACCATGATCAAGAAGATGGTTTTCCCAGGGTAGGATTTATTCTTTGCATTCTGCATGTGCTGCCTTTTGGTTTCCCTCAAATACAGGAAACTCGACAGCATAACTTTTGGTAGTAAGGGACTACATTCTCACTCTCACTTAGTAAATTAAAAAACGAAACAGAAAAGAAAAGAAAACCCCTCACAGGCACGCTCAGAGGTTTGTTTCCATGGTGATACTAAATCTCATCAAAGGACAATCAGGATTAATCATCATGGGGGTCTAGAAAAAGGTCAGACATTGCTCTAGTGACCTCTTACCCAGTCTGCCTGGAGCCCCTCGAGCAGAGCTATTAACCTGGAGAGGTCTTTACCAGGAAAAGGCTGGAACCTACAAGAGTGTCTCCAATTCCTAAGTCCACTGTTGCCCCAGGGGCTGGCCCAAGTGGCTGAAGGTCTGAAAATCATTAACAGTCAATGGAAGAAATAGAAAGATTCTTTAGCTGTTGTCAGTGGAAAGTTGAGGAGGGGAGGGAGGATTGGACAATTGAATGTGGGCCCTACTTTAGGTACGTCAGAGGGACAGGACCAAAAGTCAAGGGTCCCAGGCCACATCATGACTGACTGTCTCCCTTTTTTTAAATACAAGGTGGGCGATATAGCCCATCGATACAACATTTGTCCCTGAGTTTGAACCCCAGCACTGCCCCCCAAATGAAACAAGAAGCATTGTCTTGGAGACTTCAGAAGCTGGAAATCGTAGTCAGGAGGTGATCTGAATTGTGCCAAGACTTTACCATTTTTCCCCATTCTCAAGTGCAGCAGACGGGTGACCTTTGCTTGTCCTGGTATGCACAGCACCGCCAGTGCTGCTGCCTGTTCACCCTAGTAGAAGCCTACTCGCTAAGTGCCAGGCCTTTCCTGCTGACTGTGGCCAGTATGTTTGTATGTAGAGGTGGTCCTCTAAGAGTGGCAGGGTGATGCTGGCCGAGCTAGACCACTTGGCCAGTATATAGTGTTCATACTCTTTCCCCTTCCCTTCTCTCTGCCCCTTGAAGACAGGGCCATTGGGCCCGAGAAGCAGTGAGATCCTGGAAAGCATCCAGACTCCCTCTCCAAGGCCGGCTCTGTAGCATTTGGCTACTGTGTCAGCTCAGCAAGAAAGACAAGGAGACATTTTCATAGGTGCAAACCCTGCCAGACATCAGCAGAAGGAAACACCTGTCATGGCAAGAAGTGCCATACCGGACAGTGGAACCTCGATCATCTGACCTCAGGGGTTATTGACATGGAAGCTCCTCAGGCGTTCTACTGATGGCACATGTAGATCATGAGCAATCAAACATCCTTTGCATAAAGCCAACACCTGCAGATAATACAAAATGCCAAGGCCTAGGCAGCTCTTCCCCCAACAGTGCACAAAACAACCATATTAAACATAACTAGAAATAAATGCCTGCAACACAGCTCCATTTACAAGCTTCCCAAACTCTACTAGGCTCCAGGCATTCCTGTCAGCCCCATGGTAAAGAGCTAAGAGAGTCAGCCTGGGCCATCATGCTGTTCTTCCTAAGGGCCAGAGTGAACAGATCTGTATGCCCTTCCATCCAGAGAGCCCCCACCCACCATGTTTGCAAATGGGAACTGAATCCTGTAAGGTCAGTTGTTTTTTTGTTTTTTTTATTTTTATTTTTTTAATTTTATTTTTCCCCCATCAGTTGGATAATAGAGAACATTGTCTTCAAACCTAGTTTAGGAAATGATAGCCCTGTCATCAAAAATCATACTAAGTTACTGTATTTTGAATTGCTTGTGTTACATCATGCAGGACTGAGGTGTGGCTGATGGCAGAGCATTTGCCAGTCATGAGCAAGGCCCTGGGTTCTATCCCTAGCACCATAAAACCGGTAATACATTGTGGAGAGCTGTGTGTGGTGGTGTACAACTGTGATCCCAGCTCTGGGGCGGTGCTGGGATCGGGGAGTGAAAGCAGGGTGAGTGGTTTGAGGCTCGTCTGGGCTATTAACAAAAAACCCTAGAATTTTGTTTTCTCTTGTGCCAACAAAATTTCACCTCTCGGTCCTTAAATACTGAAATACCCCCAACCCCTCCCTTTTTTATATTTTTTAAATGTGTTATTTTGTAGTGACAGGGAACAGACCCAGAACCCAGGGCCTCACGTGTGAGGCAGGTGTAAGGCAGGTAGGTGTTCTACCACCAAGCTAGTCCCTAGCTCCTGAGATTGAACCCAGAACCCAGAGAGCGTCATGTATACAAGGCAAGCACCCCACCACTGAGCCATACCCCTAGCCTCAGTTGCCTCCTCTCTCCTTTGGATCACTTAAAGCCAGTCTTGGGTATTAAGGAAGGTCTTAAATAACAAGTGCATTTTACGTAAACTGAGTATAACAGGTGCACTCAGCAGAGAATCTAGAATGTTTCTTGCCTTCTGTGTGTCTCACTTCTGGAAAGTTCTGGCCCTCACTTGGCTCCCACGGACTCTGCCCGGCCTCTCCATGGGAGTACAGAGGTCTCTTCCTCAGATGTTCTCTGCTACCTGGAGCCCTACTCAGCCTTTGTCCTGGCCCCCTGGCCGGGGTTTGATAGAAGACAGGACTGTTGTGCTGCCTTCATGGGCTGCTGGCCTGCTGGGGGTGGCTGTGGCCTGAGCGCACTAGAACACTTCTGGGCTGGAAGGGACAGACTGACTTCAACTGGTACCTTGAAGACTTGAGCCCTGTTAGCGTAGCATCCCTGGAGCCTGCAGACTCCTCCCCACAAGTGCTGGTCCTTTCCTGTGCAGGGTTGTGGAGATTGCCTGGGCAGCTTCCTGTCTTCCCTGGACCCAGATTTCTGGGTGAGTTCTTGCAGGGTGGAGTGTTGGGTCCCCCAGGGATGGCTCATCTTCCACGGCTTGTCTGTCATCTCCTGATTCCTCACGTGCAGCAGCCGCTCATACCCGGCCTCTCCTGTGTGCCACTTGACCAAACCTCTCATTACATCATCCCCACAACCCTCTGCCTAGGCTTCTAGCTGGGGAAACCATCGAAGAGTGAAGGTCAGGCCCAGGCCCTTACACTTCAGCAGGTTGAATATTCTGCTCCTCAAATCCACAATTGTGACCCCACCTCATGGGATAGGTCATATTCAAAACATGGCTACACTACAAACATAAAATTACCCTTGGGCCATGTGTACAGTATATACAGAAGCACAAGTGGATTTTATATTTATATGTAAGCCCCACCCCCAAGATAACCATGTTACATATGCATTGGTGGTTCAGGATCTGAACGCATCCTGATCTAAGGATGTTTGATCTGGAGTGTATCTGGGATACAACCTGCAGTGGACTGAGCTGGGCATTTGGCACCCAGTCCAGGTCCCATCAAGGCCACGTCTGTTAGGTATCTGGACAAGCTCCTTTGCACATAGCTGTCCTGAGCTGACAGTACCACTGAGGAGAGCTTTGTGGAGCTAGGGGATTATGGACATTTTTTTTTTTTTTTTTTTTTTTTGCTAGGGGCAGGGGTTGGGGTTGGGGGTGGGGGACTATTTCACGCACTGCTCTGTGTTTCGCCGGGTAAAAAGCTTGGTTCCTTACTGTGTTCCTTCATGTGTCTGCTTTAAGGTGATTCTGGAGGTGTACCTCACCTACCTTCCTCCTCTAGATTGGGTGGTTTTTTAGGTGATGGGGGATTTTGGGGGGTGGGCCAGATCAGTCAAGTGTGTGTGACAGGTCATGGGGAGGTGACCATGGAAACCCAAGTTGTCTTAATGCCATGTTGTTTTTGTACCTGAAATAAAGCATATTTTGCACTTGTAAATGAGAAATCTGTATGTGGGTTCTGTGCTGGGTCAGAATGCAAATAAAAACCATTTGTATTAAACCCCGCTGGCTGGGGTCTCAAGTTGCTTTGTTTACTGAGCTGTAGCAAACGAGTTCACTGTTGTGGAGCATGTGGAGACACAGCTCAGTGCCATTGGGTGCACTCTCATGCTGCCCCTGTGCCCCGCCTTTAGTGTTCTGTCCATCTTGCAGAACTGAAACTCCTAACTATTAAACAGTAGCGCCCCCGTCCCTTTCCCCAGCTACCACCCATGTTGTGTCTGAATAATAAAGCGAGGGCTTCATTAGGTGAAATTCAGTATTCAACATCTCTCATGCAGTTACAGCATCTCCTCTCTTTTCAAAGCTGAGTGACAATCCACGGCTAGGCCGTGTATGCGTCCGTTAACCCTCAGTGGACACAGGCAACGCCCGCCTTTGGCTATACTCAGTGACACTGGGTTCTGCAGATACCGTAAGGCCCTACTTTGGATACCTTTGGGTACAAATCCAGGAAATCCAGAAGTGAAAGTGTTGGGTCGTGTGGTATTCTGTTTGACTTTGCACCCAAAGCTAAAAACCATTGTACATTCCCATCAGTTCTGGACTTAAACTATGTGGTAAGGATGACTTTAAACTTCCTAACATGCCTGAACTCGTGCAATCTCAGCAGTGAGGAGTAGGGGCAGGGGGATCAAGGTCATCCTTAACCATATATTCCGTTTTGAGACCAGACTAGGTTAAATGAGATACTACCTAAAAATAAAAAAAATGAAGGAGCCCACCCCAAGCTCCCACAGAACCTCGGCTATGGGCTCCGCAGACCTCTGATGGCCAAGTTTCGGCTCAGCACCCTTCTCTTCTGGTACCAACTGCCTCAGTCCCCTATGTACTGCAGACCGTGCTAGTGGTCCCCACTGATGGGAGGCTGCAGCTTCTGCTGCCTCGGTGTCCCCGACACGTGGGTGGCTGTTTACCCTCCCGGAGAGGCGTGGAGCTTACAGAGCTGGCTTGAGAAGGGCTGGCTTGGACACCATGACATATGTCCTTTTGTTACCTGAAATCGTAAGCCTGCTGTTATCATTTAAATTTAAATGAGGACTGCTAATTTCTGCTTCAGATCAACACATGAAGATCAGTTACTTAGCTCTGCCACTGGGATTCCCGATATGACTGGTTACCCTCTAGAAACCTCTCTTCCTAGGGCTGGGGATACAGCTCAGCCATAACGTATTTGCCATTGAGCACAAGGACCTGAATTTGATCCACTAGAACCTCATTTAAAAAAAAAAGACACAGTGTCAACACTTGCAATCCCAGCTCTGAGGAAGCAGCCGGGTCCCTGGGGTGCTGGCTAGCAAGCCTAGTTCAATCTGAGCTTCAGGATCAGTGAGAGATCCTGTTTCAAAAGCTGAGCGTGGAGGCAGCTATGCCTTTAATCCCAGCGCTTGAGATAGGAAGTCAGAAGCAGGAGGATCAGTGTGAGTCTGAGGCCAGGCTGGTCTCTTCCGGGACAGTAAAGGAGAGACCTGTCTCAAAAACGAACGAATCAATGAAAGAAATTAGGCAAAGGGTGGTAGAGGAGGACCCCCCAGAAGTGCGCACACATGACCATTTGCATATGCACACACACACACATGAGCACACATATACATACATGAGAATGAAGGAGGAAAGTAAGAAAACAGGAACCATAAAAAGTTCCAGTGCTGACTGTGCCAGTTCTGCCTGGCTGCGTTCTGAGTCTGGGTACCAAGGTCCAGGACACCTCTGCTTAGGCACCATCATCAGCCCTTCTTTACAAAAGGAGGCTGGGGCTGGGGAATATGTCCAGTTGGTAGAGTGCTTGCATAGCATGCTAGAAGCCCCGAAGTTGATCGTCAGAGCTGCATAAATTGGGCATGGAAGTACAAGCCTGGAATGTCAGCACTTGGGAGGTAAGGGCAAGAGGATCATGTTCGTTCTCGGCCCAGAGAGATCTCAGGGCCAGCCTGGGGTTACCCTGTTAATAACAACACTGAAGCAACTCTTCCTTGAAGAGCTCTGGGGTGTGTCCTCCTTCCTTTCCAAGCACCTCTCTTTCTCTGTTAGCCTTCATGCTTAAAAACCTATATTAAAGCCACGTGTGGTGGCTTACACCTTCAATTCCAACACTGAAGAGGCAGAGGCAGGCAGATGTCTGTGGGCTTGAAGCCAGCCTGATCTATATAGTGAATTTCAGGTCAGCAAAGGCTGCATAGTGAGACCCTCGTTTAAGATACCTTAATAAATTACAACCCTGCTTCATTAAAAAGGGGTGAAGGAGAAAGGGAAGAGAAGAGGCCATTGGAGCAGAAGGGCCTTAACTTGGAAGAAATGGATGGGAGAGGAAAGAGAAGAAAAGAAGAGCTATGGACAGGTTGACCTTTAGGGGCTATTCATCCATAATTCATTCATTCTCAGTTTTCAACCAGTAGTCCTTTGAGCCTGCATGGAGTGCCAGGCACTACAGTAGCTGGTGGAGACATGAGAGAGTTGAGAGAGGATGACTGTCCCCTACTTCTTCCAGAATCTTTCCAAGGTGCCTACTTGTATGACAAACTCAAGCATGCACCGTCACCTTTAAGAAAAAAATGTGTGTTGTTGTTGGAAAGACAGGTGAACCAGTAGCTTCCAAAGCCCCAAGGGGGGGGTTTGTATACAAAACAGAGGAGGGCAGTGTGGGGGGTCAGGGTTGGACACACAGAGGCCCACTGTCAGGCAGATCAGCAGGCTGAAGGGCTCTGCTCCTGTGTGACACAGCTGTGGCACTGTGGTGGGATTTCAGCCAGACAGTAGGCCTGAAGTCCTGCAGAGGCATGCTGTTGGATGCCGGGAAGATGTAAACTCAGCCTTCCGACCCCTCATTAGGAAAGCAGCTCAGGGTTGCTCTGGGAGCCAGAGTGCCGTGGGCTCCGAGGCCTCCAGGAAAACCTCAGGAGCTAGTCTAATCTCTGTAGTCCCTGCTGCTGCTGCAGAAACTGAGGCCCACTGAAAGGAGGAAAAGAACTTAGGTGCCCACACTGTAAGTTCTCCTTGTAGCCTGGGCTGACTTTGAACGTCATTTGTAGCGGAGGATTTGAATTTCTGATCCTCCTGCCTCCACATGAGTACTGCGGTTATAGGAATGTATACACCCTCAGTTTATGTGATGCTGGGGTTGAACTCAGGGCAGTGTGCATTCTAGACAAATGTTCTACCGACTGAGCGGACCCCCAGCTCTGTGCTCTCTATACCATATCCAATGCTTCACGTCACACCGACACTGACTGTGCCCGTCCCTCCGGACACCAATCGAGTGCCCTACCAACCATTGGCAGGAGAGTAGAGATTGGAAAGGCTTCATCAAGATTAACATAAAGCCAGTTAAGAGAACAAGACTGGCGGCCCTTCCTCCGCTGGGCTTCAAACAGCAAACAGAGCCCTCGGGAGAAAAGCCTGCAATATTCAAAAGTGGAAGAGGTGGGCGCTATGCAGATGACCTGAGTCTCTTTGGCCCACCGACTTTTTCTTTTAAAGACACTTCTTTGTTTCCTTGTTTGTTTGCTGTGTGGGTATGTGCACACACGCTCCCTCATATGTGTGGAAGTCAGAGGAAAGCTTGTGCAGTCAATTCTCCCCTTCTGTCATGTTGGTTCTGGGACTCAAACTCAGGTCTCCAGCTTGGCAGCAAGCATCTCTATCTGCTGGGCCATGTTGGTGGCTCCTGGCCCAGCACTGAGTGTCTGCCTTTCGCCCAGTTCACTATCATTCTTGGGAGTGCATTCCTTTTCTTAGCAAGCTGTCTCTGTTCTATTTCTACATCTAACACGTTTCCCAGCCAAAGTCTTCGGGACACAAGAGTCTGGAAACTTCGGCTTTTATACCACTCATTGTAAGACCTATGTTAATGCACCACGGAGCGAAGACAAGGTGAGGGTTTCCTGGCTCAAATGCCAATCACAATAATGAGTGTGCAGGGGACCCACACTCTACAAATCAGAGGCCCCCACGGCCCCTCTTCCAGTTCAGTCCTCTGCTGTGTTCTCTGCTGCCTCACAAAACTAAGGCATCGCTTGGTCAACGATTTCTTTATTAGTTTTTCTCTAAAAGGCTTTCTGCTTTATTACGTGTGTACACCACAGCATGCATGTGGAAGTCAGATGATAATTTGCCAGAGTCAGTTCTATCACTTCATCTCAGGGATTGAACTCAAGTGGCAGCGTGGCAGCTAGCACCTTTATCCTCTGAGCCGTCTCACCGCCTCTGTTTATTCTCTTTCAAGGGGAGTGATGAGGGCCACAGCGTGTCAGGAAAGGGGCCCGTGAGGTTTATCAGGCCGAGGATGAAGTCCAGGTGCTTCGCACCCTGGAAGGTCAGGGTAATGGTCATGCCATCTTGGGATATGGGCAAGTTTGCCAACGTGGGACTCTCTCCCACTTGAGGGATTTGAATCCTGAGGACAGGACCCAGGGCCTTGAGGGTTAGGCAAGCTATACCCCTGAGGCATACCCCACTTTATTTAGGAGTGTTCACATCATCAGTCTCCAGCTCTCTTCTCTCTGGAGGGTGCGGGTGGTGCTGAAAGCTTCCAGTTCAAAACTGTGTCTGGGTCATCCTGGTGCAGCATACAGCCTGTCTGGGAAGCATCCGAGAATCATCTTATCGTAGCAAAAGATTCCCCTATCATACCAGAAATGGCATTTTGTTAGTTTGTTATTTTTAAAATGTATTTAAAAAGTATTGGACATGGTGGCCCACACTTTTAAACTTCTGCACTCGGGAGGCAGAGGCAGGCAGATTTCTGAGTTGCAGGCCAGCCTGGTCTACACAGAGAATTCCAAGCCAGCCAGGACTACATAGTAAGAGTATGTCTTAAAAAGCATTTGTTTACAGTTCTTATTGTTGTTGTTTATGAGAGATAGCCCTGTGTGTGTGCTGAGGCCAGAGGGTGTCAGGTGCCCTCTATTGCCCTCTACACACAGTAAAAGCCCAACGTGGGTATCTAAGGATTTACAGTGATGGCAGGAAGATCAACAAGGTCCCACTACCCTGAAGTCCCGAGGGTAGCTTTCTCTGAGGGGCGGGGCACAAGAGGGGCTGAAGTCTGGTGGGAACACAAAGGTGTCTATTTCTGGACTGGGTGACAACTAGGTGGCTTTGTGCTAAGTCACTGAGCTGTACTCCTATTTTGTACTTTTCTGCATGTGAATTCCATTGCACAATGGGGAGCCTGGCAGAAAGGGGGGGGCATACAATAAACGAACTGTGCCATTCTGTTGAATGACCTGCCCTTGGGGTGTGTCCCGCTGGAGTGCAGTTCCTGAGACCTAGCGTAATTCAGACTTCTCTTGCATCACCTTCCTGGTACCGGTGTGAGTGAGATGCTAGGCACCCTCCCTCAGGGCCTCTCCCATCTCGCCATGCCCTTTGTGGTCACTTCCAGGCCAAGGCTGGTGTAGTTTCTCCGTTGTCCCTTCCCACGGGTACTGAGAGCTCTTAGAGCACACACTCACATGGGCGTGTGCAGAGGTGACCTTTCATGGTCTTATCACACTTTATTCATTGTGTGTGTGTTGTATACACACACACACACACACACACACACACATATACATGTGCCTCACCTGAGACCACCTGTGCCTTCTCTCTTTTTCTGAGCTTGACACTGTTGTTCACATCCATGTTTGATGAAGCCCTCTCTCTGGCTTCACAGGTTGAGCAGAGCCCTTACGCAGCTCACTCCAGGCTTCCTCCTGACCCAGGCGGGCCCAGACACCATCCTTTGTTTCGTGACCCCATAAGGAATGCCTGGGTTACAGATTGTTTCCTTGGTCACCTGATCCCAGGAGCTCCTGTACCTGCCCAGAATCTGGTCTTCATAGAAGGTCTGTTCATCCATCATCTTCAGAAAAACAATCCCAGGAAGTCATTTGTGGTGACTCAAGCCTGTAATCATAGCACTGAGGCAGGGGGATCATGAGTCTCCAGGCCGACCTGGGCCACAGAGTGGTGTATGCATGTTTGCTCATGCGTGTGTACATATGTGTGTGCAGGAGTGCATGCCCATACATGCACATGTGAGGCCAACCAGAGGTTGACAGTGGGTGTCTTCTATTGCTTTCCACATTTTTTTGAGAGGGTCTCTCACTGAACCTGGAGCTCACTGCTTCTGCTAGGCCGGCCTTGCTTCCTGACTTCACCTCCCCAGCTGGGTTGTATGTATGCACTGCATCTAATATGGGTCCTTGAGATCTGAACTTGGGTCCTCAGGCTTGTGCAGCAAGTACTTTTAGTCTCTGAGTCATCTCCCTAGCCCCTACTTCCCATGAGACTTTTCTTTCTGACAACTTCAGTTCACGGTGTGAGTGGCTTCCAGTGACTGAAGAAGGCCTCTCCATTGCTCCATGAAGCAGTTCCTGTGCCACCTCTGATGCCCTGTTCTGTTCCATAATACCACAGAGGCCCGTGTCTGTCTGTTGGCCCCATGGGTTGGTGTTGGGATGCTGGCCCAGGGGATGTGGGCCTTCTTTCTTACCTTGCTGTGTCTCAGCCACCTGGAGCAGAGCCCAGACAAGAAGACGCTCAATCAAGGCAAGACTGACCAAGCTGGGGAGATGGTTCAGTAAAGGTGCTTATTGTGTAAACATGAGGATGTGTGTTCAAATCCCAAGACCCCATGTAAAAGCCTAGGTGTGACTGTGCACACGTGCCTGTAACTCTAGTGCTGGGGTGGGGAAGGGCAGAGACGAGTGAATTGCTCCTCACCTCATACTTCTGAGACAAGGACTCTCACTTAACCTGGAGCTCTCTATTTTAGCTAGAGTGGCTGGCTAGGGAGCTCTGGGATCTCCCTGTGTCCACCCTCAGCACTGGCTAACATGGGTGCTGGAGATCGGAACTCGAGTCCTCTTACTTGCACGCAGTACTTTACCCATTGAAGCATCTCCCGACTGCCCTGTTTATTTTCAAACACAGACTGGTGTAGCAAGACTGACCTTGAACTCACTACACAGGTGAGGATGACCTTGAACTTCTGATCCATCTGTTTCTACCTCTCTAAGCCATGATTCCAGGTTTGCACCATCATGCCCATTTATGTGGTGCTGGGGATTGAGCCCAGACTTTGTGCATGCTGGGCAAGACTCTACCCACCGAGCCACATCCCCAACTGAGGACGTTTTAAAGCTTGACCTCAGCACCATAGCGCACACTGGGCAATTGTTGAGGTACAAGGAATGAATCTGGATTGTTTTGAGGCTCCACGGGTGTTGGTGGGAGGACGGACAGGTGCACTGCAGGGTGGGAAAGTGAGGCTGTGGTGTGGCCAGCAGCAGAGCGAAGAAGAGACTGTCACAAAGGCTGGGATGAGGCCCGAGGCTGAACCTAACGGGAATGGAGTGGGGAGTCAGGAGCCCAGAGCAGGGTTTTAGCCCTGGGTCCAGGAACCTACAGCAACCAGGCTCCAAGCTGAGCCAACAATCCCAGACAGCCAAGGGCCCTGGGTCCACAAGAGAATTGCATTGCCCAGCTCAGTGGGAACAGAATGTCCTCAGGCTGGGAACAGGGAGTGGAGGGTCCAGGAGCCAGGTCTGTTTTGTAACCACCTGGTGAGTCACCTCTCCTCTCAGGGCTGAATCTTCCTTGTCGAATCACCGTCTCCTGTCTCCTGTCCTGTTCAAGCCACGTGGGTTTGTCCCCTTCCTGTTCCCAGTGAGAGCGGCGTACCTGGACCTGGGCTACGCAGAACTGGCTTGAGATCCCCCGGGCTGTTGTATGAGCTTGGAGAAGGACCACTTCCAGTCCCGGGGTGGGTCTCACGGTGTGATGAGCTCCGGTGGGATAACAGGTGGCTTGCTCAAAGCAGCCTCCGTAGGCCTGTGCCAGTCACTTGCTGACCCCTAAATGTCCCAGTGGGGAAGGTGTCTACGTTTCCATCTGCCACAGATCCTCACATGCAAATGAGTCACTTGAGCACTGGCCTGGGGCCGGCTCACCTAGATATTCCGTGTGTGTGTGTGTGTGTGTGTGTGTGTGTGTGTGTGTGTGTGTGCACGCGCGCGAGGCTACATGTGCAGGCCACAGAATATTTCCCAGGTGCCATCTGCTCCACCTTTTTGGATTTCTTTATTGATTTTTGATACTACTGGTTTGGAACTCACTCAGCTGGCCGTCGAGCTGTTCTGTCTTCCCAGTATGGGGGTCAAAAGTAAATCCCGCAGAAGATTTTTTTTTTTAGTTTTTTGAGATAGGCTTTCTCTGTTGTGACTCTGGCTGTCCTGGAACTCACTCTGTAGACCAGGCTGGCCTCGAACTCACAGAGATCTGCCTACCTCTGCCTCCCCGGTGCTGGGATTAAAGGCGTGCGCCACCATAGCCTGGCTTTTCCTTTTTTTTTTTTTTAATGTGGGTTCTCAGGATTGAGCCGAGGTTCACATGTTCGTTAAGACAAGGCACTTTATTGACTGAGCCATTCCCACCAGCCAAGACATTCTTGTCAGGCTTCATGGCACATGGAAGGGATCCGTGCCTTTGCTGTATCAACTTTTGCCAAGTTACAGTGAGCTAAGACATATGTGCCCAGCACATCACAGAACCTTGGAAAGCATTGTTTCTCCTGCAAGGACTTTAAGGCAGAAGTGTGCCTCGGAGTACCTGCTCAGAGGCAAGGAACCTCATGATGAGCCCTCAAGTTGAAGCTGATAGGCAGGGCAAAGTGGGCTCGACAGTGCTGGGAGATAGATACCTGCACTCCTGAGGCTTCAGAGGAGAAAGCTGGAGCAATGGCAGCCAGTGTGGGGTGAGGAAGGAGGTCATAGCCGAAGCTGGAGAGGCCAGCCAGATCAGCCTTCACATGCAGAATGGGACATGCAGGCGAGTCTGGGGTGGGGACAACACAGCCTGATCCTCTGTGCCTCACCTGCCTCACTTGCCTCCCTGAGCTGCTCCAATTGCAGTTTGAAGACATTGCCAACTGCTTGGTGATATTCTGGGGCCAAACCATGTCCCTGGCCCACTGCCACCACCTGGGGCTTGGTGCCAGCTGCATTGTCTCTGGACAGTCTGCCTTTAAGGCCTTGGAGTCTCGGGGCTGTCAGCATCTTCACAGGGTTGGCACCCGGAGGAGCAGGCTGGGTTCAGGCAGAGTCAGGTGCTCCTGGGCTGGGCTCTGAAGCCAGCCAGCCTGGTGGCTCTTTAGTTGGGTGACTGTGGACAACTGACTGAGCTTCTGGGGGTCTCAGCTAACTCATCTGTGAAACAGATGGCCCAGCAGTGATGATGTGTTAGGTTAATGAACTGGCCTAGGTAACTACTCCGAGTGTCTCTGGCCTGGTGTGAAGGTCACGCTAACAGAAACCTTTATAACATGGATGCTGTACCCTTCCTGAGGGTGACTGAGGCCAGCTCTCCATTGCCTGATCCTGTAGCCCTGTGCAATCTGACCCCTGGTCAATGTCTAGCCACATCTGCCACCATTAAAATCTCCCTTCATCAGCTAACCCAAGCCTCCAGACACCCTAAGGTTTCTCGGCCTGGAGCAGTGCTCCCAGCCTGCAGGCCCAGCACCCCTTCCTTGGCTTACACATCTCCTCCCCCAGGAAGCATCATGAGCACTGAAGGAGTTGGGTCCCTGGCTCCTCCGAGCTTGATTGTAGACATGAAGGGCTGAGGCTGGATCCCAAGGCTGGAGCTGTGTCTCTAGTTATGCTGCCTTTTGTAGTTAAGGATTCCCCACTCAGGGGGATTCTGAAGTGAGTGGCCCTGGTCCACCTAAGTCCCTAGCTGCTAGGACTAAGCATTGTCACGGCTGAGATCACCTTAGCTGAGGCTCAGCCTCTGTGCTGGCTAGTCTTACGTCAACTGGACACACAAACTAGAGTTATCTGAAAGGAACATCAACTGAGAGACTCCCTCCATAAGCTGTGTCGGTAAGGCATGTTCTTAATTAGTGATTGATGTAAGAAGGCTCAACCCATTGTGGGTGGTGCTATCCCTGGGCTGGTGGTCCAGAACAAGCTGAACAAGCCATGGGGCGCGAGCAGCACTCCTCCACGGCCTCTGCTCCTGCCTCCAGGTTCCTGCCCTGTTTGAGTTTCTGTCCTGACTTCCTTCAGAGATGGACTACACTGTAGAAGTGTAAGCCCACTAAACCTTTCCTCTTCAACTTACTGTTTGATCATGTTTCATTGCAATGGCTTGGGTTAGCAAAAGGAACTTTGGGTCTTCTTTGTAATGCCCCAGGCCTTTAGCAGCTGCTCTGGACTGGGACCACAGGCCCTGTACAGCCAGTGTGCACTGAGCTAGTGACAGGCAGCAGACACTTTAAAAAAGCATATGTGCCTGTGTACATATTGGCCGGAGGACAAACTCCACTGTAAAGTTAGAGTAGTTGGCAGTGAGCCCCAGGGAACTGCCTCTTTCCACACCTGGCTCTTTTTATGTGGTTCTGAGAATCAAACCCAGATCCCCATGTTTGCAAGGCTGAAGTTATCTCTCCAGTTCCTGGGAACTGCTCTTTAAAACTCCCCTGCCTGGACAGTTTCAGAGCTATGCAGTCTTCTTGCCATCCCTTTCTTGAGCTCCCTCGTATGGGCAAAGTGTGGAGTCTGGGTTCAGATTTGGCCCCGGGCTGGGAGGTCCTACACATGGGAACAGCTCAGAGTTTGTTACAGGCTAAGGCTGAAGCTGGACTCAGCTGGAGAGATTGCTCCATCAGTGAAAGGTGGGAGAACTGAGTTCTACCCCAGAACCCATGTAAAAAGCTGGGTGTGGTGGCATGTGTTGTAAATCCCAGTGCTTGGGAGGTGGAGACAGGAAGATGCCCTGATCTCTGTGTCCAGCCAGCCTCACCTACTCAGGGAGCTCCAGGCTAGTGAGAGGCCCTCTCTAAAGGGAAAGATAGAAGGCATCTGAGCAACCAAACCTGAGGTGCACACAGCTGCACATACAAGGCACCTGCACTTGTGCATGCTCACACACAAAGGTCCCACTGGCCAAGGACAGAGGCCAGGGCTACAGGGCAGCTCACAGCTTGGGTCATGATTGCCTTATGGGATGCGAGCACTGAGCTGAGGAGGATTTCAAGCACCCAGCACAGGGCAGCTCAGGGGCTTCCCTGCTCCAGCCACCCTGGTCAGTGGGGAGCCTGCTGGGTCTCAGAGTTTACTGTACACCAGGCTGGTGTGGTGGTGCTGGCTTCTTGCAAACAAAGCATGTCTTTCATTTGGTGGGCTTTCTTCCTTTTTGGGGGCCCCATGCGGGCTCTGGCAATACATGCTGACGATATGAAGAAGGCCAGTGTCTAGGGGGGAAATCCCTTCCTCTCTGGGGCTTTTCAATTCAATTTCATCTTATTATTTAAAGTTTATTTTTAACTATGGGCAATAAAAGGAAATTCAGGAGCTTTCTGTATGTAGATGTATCCCTCAGTTATCAGTCTATCTACTCTCTCAGCTGTCCACCATCCCATAAACATTTTTTTAAGATTTATTTTTATTTTTTGTTTTTCAAGACAGGGTTTCTCTGTTGTAACTCTGGCTGTCCCGGAACTCACTCTGTAGACCAGGCTGGCCTCGAACTCACAGAGATCCACCTGCCTCTGCCTCCCCGGGTGCTGGGATTAAAGGCATGCGCCACCACTGCCTGGCTCCCGTGGCATTTTTTTTTTTAAGCTCTATTATGTCCCAAGACCTTGCTGAGCCCTAGGAGCTGAGGGATACGTGCAGTCTTTCGTCAGAGAGCTCTGTCAGGAGGCAGGATTGGAGCACAAGCAGATGGTGGGCACTACAGGACGGAAGGAGGCTCCGGTTCTAAGGGGCCCACAGGAGACACCCCGCTTGGCCTGGCTCACGTTTCATCTAGGAAGTTCCCTGGTGTGAGTTAGGTACGAAATGCCTGTGTATGTGAACACTTGTTCCTCAGCGGGTGGTGTTGTATCAGCAGGCTGTGTAGGACCTCAGTGAGGCAGAACCTGTGGAAGGAAGAAAGGCCTGCGTGCCAGCCCCCCTCTACTTCCTGATTCACTGAGATGTGAGCAAGCAGCCTCCCGCTCCCGCCGCCACGAGGGCCCATCTCCTCGAGGCACGAGCCGAAACGAGCCCTTCTTCCCTTACCTTCTGTCAGGTATTTGGTCACAGTGTGGAGAAAAGTAACACATTTCCCTAAGGAGGAGGCCCGAGGCTTGCAAGATAAAGAGATGGCCGTGTGTCAGAGAGGAGAGAGCATCCTGATGCAGAGGATCACTTACCACTGCGCTCATGGTAAGATACCATGGCACACCCTTTAGGCCCTGGCTATTATTCTCATTATACGTTATATTATTATGATCTGAGACTGTTCTCAAACATGAGTTACTTTTCTCCGCGCTGTGACAAATACGTGACAAGAAGCAACTGAAGGGAGGAAGGGTTCGCTCTGGCTCACAGTTAGAGGAGACACAGTCCATCACAGTGGAGCAGGCATGGCGGCAGGAGCAAGAGTGGTCAGAGTGAGCGGGAAGTGGGGCCTGGCTATCACCTCTCAAGACTCTCCTCCTGCAAGGCTCAGGAACCTTCCCGTGCAGTGCCACCACCCAGGCGCTAAGTGTCTAACACTCAAGACTGTAGGGGACATTTCACATTCAAAGCAGAGCAGGAGGCAGGGTGGCAGGTGCGGTGGGGCCACTGCACAAGCTGGAGGCCTTGTGAGACTCCTTCCTGCTAATGGCCTTGAAAGAACCCCGATCACAGGACTGGTTTGGTGTGAGCTGCAATCTGCAAGGACCATACTAAGACTTTCAGAGGTTGGCAAGCTCAGCTCTCAGCATTCCAGTAAGGGGGTTGTGGGGGTGGCAAGAGAATTGTGGCTCTCAGGATGTAAGCCACATGGCCCCGACTCCAAAGTCCCACAGAGACCCGTGGCCTTGTGGGTGCTGGGAGGCTGGGGCCAGGGAAAGGATGGACAGGGAGAGGCCTCCCTGGGGAGATGCATGTGGACGCTGACAAAGACTGTAGCTGACTCAGGGATCCGCATGGGTCAATAGCTCTAAGAGAGTTGTGTCAAGCAACCTGCAGCTTCAGCCAGAGGTCTGGGGGCAATGTCAGGGCATAACAGCCTGGCCACAGATACCATGCCTCATCCATGCTAGCCTTTCTTTTTCCTGAGGTTCTGGGACCTCCAGAGCAGTCAGAGACGGAAGACAGTTGCCATTAGTAGTCCTGTGGGGGCACCTTGGGGCCGGGTGGTACCCAGGGCTACTGCACTGCACAGAGTGTAGCTGCAGGTTCTTCAGGCTGAGTGGGACTTGTTGCTCAACCATGTGGACAGGAAGAGGCTAAGAGGGGGAAACTGAGGGCAGAGGGCAGGGAGGGGGCAGAGTGTTGGAGAAGTACCAGGGTTGGGTTGCTGGGTTCTGTGGCTTCTCCCCCTTTCTGGAAAAAGGGAACATGTTGTTCAAGCGTGACCTCGGGCAGGAAACCTGAGGCTTGTTGATCTTGAATGCTTGCCGGGATCTTGGCACTGGTTCTGGGCTTGAGACCCAGGGCATACATCATTTGGCCCAGGGCATACATCATTTAGCCCGTAGATGCTGGATCCTGGGGCCTATGCGGGGGGCCAGATGAGGTCCAGTGCTATGGAAGATTCTGGATGCCCTGGCTCCCTTGCGTTGCTTCCTGAGGGGCAGATGAGCCCTTCCAGGGGCTCTACTTGCTGCCACTGCCTTTGACACCCTGGGAAAACTTCAGATGGCAGTTGTTTTTGTTTTCAGTGCTCCCATGGGGTTCTAGGCCTGCGAGGATACTATAGCTACTGTTATACTGGCTTCAGTAGCTCAGCTCCTTGTACCAGAGGGAAGAAGTATGGTTCAGATATCCAATGAGCGGAGCAGAAAGGGCCACTCATGTGATGTGGGTGAACCTGATCTTGCCCAGTGTTTCCTAAAGAACGCACTCTCCGTCACAGAGTCCTGAGACATCCCCAAGTCTGTTCTCTGAGAAGTAGAGGTGACTCCTCCTCCTGCTCCTCCTCCTCCTCTTCCTCCTCCTCCTCCTTTTCCTCCTCCTCCTCCTCCTTTTCCTCCTACTCCTCCTCCTTTTCCTTCTCCTCCTCCTCCTCCTCTTCCTCCTCCTACTCCTTTTCCTTCTCCTCCTCCTCCTGTGCCTCCTCCTCCTTTTCCTTCTCCTTCTCCTTCTCTTCCTCCTCCTCCTCCTCCTTTTCCTTCTCCTCCTCCTGTTCCTCCTCCTGCGCCTCCTCCTCCTCCTCCTCTTCCTCCTCCTCCTATTTCTTCTCTTTAGCCCAGGCTGGCCTTGAACTTGCTGTGTAGCTGAGGATGACCCCAAAGTCCTGATCTGCCCACCTTCCAAGTTCTCGCATTACACAGGTGCACCACTACACCCCCTTTATGTGATGATAGGGGTAAAACTCAGGGCCTCGTAAATGCTAAGCAAACATTCTACAGCTGACATCCCTAGCCCAGAGCTCATAACTTCTGGGTGAGGTCCTGTAAGACAGTGTGACCTTGGGGAAGAGGAGCCAAGGCACTGCTGTGAGAAAGAAATGACGGTTCCAGAGAGCTCAGAGCAGAGCTTTATTTCTGAGGCAGTTGACTAGAATCCTGCCGCCTGCTCTTGCCTGCTGCCCTTTCAGGTGGGTGTGTGACCTAACAGGAGTGCCCGATGGGCACCTACACAGGGTGTCCCACAGAGACAGAGGTAACCAGACAGAGGTAATCCAGTGACCTGCAGAGATCTAGGGTTTGATGGATCCGGTTCCTGACTGCCAGCTAGAGAGAGACACTGAGATCCCTGGAGGGCACGGGAAGGTCATGTATCAGTGGCCAAATCAGGACTTGCTCAGGTCACCTGCCTCCTCTGCCCTGAGGTGACTGTGGTAGAAAAGGCAGGAAGTGACTTTCCTCACTGCCGGGACCAAAGCTTAAGGGAGGAAGGATGGTTGACTTTGGCTCACAGTTTGAGGGCACAGTCCACCGTGGCAGGGAAGTAGTGGCGGAGGAGCTTGAGGCGGCTGGTCAGTGTCTGGTCACATGGCACCCACGGTCAGGCAGCAGAGACGGACGCTGGTGCTCAGTTCGCTTTCTCCTTGCTACTCAGCCCCGAGCCCCAGACTGTGGGATGGTTCCTCCCTCATTCAAGATGAGTCCCAGTTAAACCTTTCCGGAAACACTCATAAGCATGCCTACAGGTGTCTTCCCATGGCATTTTAATTTAAAGGTAATCTAATGGGGTAATTTCCCATGGTAATTTGAAATCTGGCCAAGTTGACAACGAAGAGGATGCTGAGCCTTCTTACAGCCTTCTTACCTCGCCCGTGCTGAAATGGTCACTTGAAATGGCTGCTGCCATTTGCTCCGCACATCACCAGGCCGCTGTCATTTGCTAGTTGCAAAACTTGCATTTAGTTGCTAGGAAACCCTTATAGTGCTTGTTATTATCAAGCCAGTTTTGTAAAACGGAATTCAATGGTTCAGGACCTGGTCATATACGTACGGCAGATAGAGCCAAGACTGGAATTCTACATGTCTGACCTAACGTGTCCCCAACCAGCTGCTGTGTGTTGTTTTGGTAGACAAACCTTGCATGTCGCCAAACTCTGGAAGAAAGAGATGGCACTTGAGTTGCCCTGCAACGCTAAGGAAGGCTTCCTGGAGGAGGTGGTGTCCGAAATGAATGGTTTGGAGAGGAAGCTCAGTGAGTAACGTGCTTGCCACGCAGGCATCAGGACGTGAATTTGATCCAGAGAGCCCATGGGAAAGGCTGGGTGCACCAATGTGGCCTTGTGCCCCCAGCACAGAGAAGCGGACATGAAGGGGTCCCTCAGGCTGCTGGTCAGCCAGTCGAGCAGAATTAGTGAGCCCCAGGTTCAGTTAGAGGTGCTGAAAAAAAGAGTAGCTCAAGAGCTACAGTGAAGGGTAACTGAGGAAGACTCCCGTCAGCAGCCTCTGACTTCCACATTTACACACGCACAAGTGCACGCACCGACAAGCGTGTGCACACACACGACTCCTTTAAACGGACACTGCCAAGCACCCACAAGAGTAGTGACAATATGAACTGAATCTTCAAGGAATGAGGCAGAGATGACTACTGGAGCCTGGGATTGCTGATCTCACAGGCAGGCAGGCCTTGCAAACCATGATCAGCAGCAGCGTGGGGGAGGGCGGAAGTAGGGAGACCCCTTGGAGCTGACTTTTGCAGACAGAGGACGACTACTCCTTGTCTTTGGATGACCACCCCTGAAGCATCTACTTGTGGCATGTACCAGATGAAGGGCATGCTGTTTGGGACATCAGCAGCAGTAGGCAGTAACTTCCTGTTGTCTGGCTCAGCTAGCTTCACAAAGAGAACTTCAGCCTTTCAGTGTTGATAGTTCTAGAATGGGCATGGGAACCCAAGTCACCAGAGACTTGTGGGTGACACTGTCATGGGACCACATAGGAGCCAGAGCAGGCAACAACTGACTCACAGCCAGGGTCAAAATCACTTTTGTTTACACAACAGACATCGTTGTTGCTTGGACTGGAAAGTTTTATAGTTGGTTATCAGTTTTGACATTGAAAATGTCCCCACCTGGGGTTGGAGAGATGGTTCCGTGAGTAAAGTGCTCGCACAAGCATAGGATCTAAGTTTGAATTCCCAGGGCAGTGCGCATCTGTGACCCCAGGGCTCTTTGGGAGACGGGAGGCAGGGACAGGAGCGTCCCTGGAAGCTCTGGGAGCAGCTAGCCTGGTGCACACGGCAGTGACGTGTCTTCTGACATGTGCCCTATGGCGCGCACACACACAGACACACACATACACACACACACAGATACACACACA
>JAMJFZ010001308.1:35000-108000 GCA_026225945.1 Cricetomys ansorgei
CACTCTGCAGTCTGGCCCAGGTGTTCACTGGCCCATTCAATCACACACACACTGGTTTGCTCCACATCTCCTTCCATATGTGACCCTTCCCTTTTCTGGTGATCTTCATCTGGGTTCTCCCTAGACATGACCTAGTTGAAGAGAGGAATGACCAAGAAAGAAAGTTCTCTGGCACCCTCTAACCAATTATCCTCCTTATTTATTTAGGTGTGGTGTACATAGGGATGAGCATGAATACATTTTTTGTATGCGCATGCATAGAAGTACACGTGCATACACAAACGTGCACATGGAGACCACCAGAGGTAGCTCCTTGATTGCTCTCTACTTTACTTCTTTGAGACAGGGTCTCTCAATGGGCCTGTATTCAAGGACTGGCTAGGCTGGCTGACCACTGAGTTCAGAGAATCCACATATCTCTGCCCACTGTGTCTTGTGTGATAAGAACATCACCCATGGAGCCACTTCCACCGTCTCTGCTGGCATCCTGTCTTAGTTTCCGGCATGCATTCATCTTTCCCAGGCCAGGCTTTAATAACCAGTGAGCAAGGAACAGCAAAGAGCCAAGTATTCTGGAGCCTCCCTCCCACATGTGGCCAGATCAGCCCCTGTATCCTCATGCAGGAGATGGAGGAGGTCCGGCACACGGGTGTTGCCATTTTTCAGCTGTATGTCCTTGGCAAGTTACCTAATGTCTACGATCTCCCTCAGCTTATAAAATAAGAACAGAGTATCTCCCACATATGGGTTGCATTGCAACTGCAGGACCAGTGGCGAACACACTCATTTGCAATCTTACTTTGTCCATGGCAACTATATGACGTCATCTCTTGAGAGTATGATCTAAATCATCAGGGGAAAAAAAAAAACTAGACATGGGAGCATGGACTTGTAACCCCAGCCCCAAGGAGGTAGGGTCAAGCGGATCCCTGGAACTTGCTGGCCAGACAACGCAGACCGCTTGGTGAGTCCTAGGCGGAGGAGAGGCCCTGTCTCACAAAACCAGGGGGAAGGTACCTGGAGGATGATAGCCGAGGCTGATCCAATATCCATTTCCGCTTCACAATTCAGCTACAGATGGCTCCTGTCACTACAAGTCAGAACTTGGACTTACACGGATGTAAGCTAGGAATGGTAGAACATGGCAGCCATGTTAGCTACGTCCTCTTGTTAGGTCAGCCCTGGGCAAAACAGGAGTGCGTATACACACCTGTGAAGTGCATTCAGAGAAGAGAGGGCATGCGACACTGTACCCCCCAAGGAAGAAGCCCCGGGAAGTTACACAGTGGGACCGGCACTGCAGAGGCCGGAGAATGAGGGCAGTAGACAGACTTGGCTTTGGTTCCGTAAGAACTTTCCTTCCCAGGGAGGAGGAATTAGTTACGTTTCTCATCACTGTGACAAAATTCCCCGACAAAAGCAGCTTAAGGGAGACAGGATTTCTCAGGTTGGCAGTCTGAGGCTTCAGTCAACCATGGCGGAGACGGCTTGGTGACAGGAACTGGAGGCGGCTGGTCACATGGCATTTGCTACCCATCGCATCCAGCCAGGAGGCCGGATGGGAGGCGACTGCTGACGCTGGGCTCTTTTTCTCCTTTTATTCGGCCCACGGGATGGCGCTGCCGGTATGGAAGGTGGGTCTTCTCACCCCAATTATCTCAGTGTAGAAACTCCCTCACAGACACGCCTGAGGCTTGTTTCTTAGGTGATTCTAGATTCCATCAAGTTGAAAGCCATTACCAACCCTCACAAGGCCATGGCACAGTCCGGAGGCCTGCACTTTGAGGGTGCCCAGCAGTTGTGGGTCAGACCACATCGCCCCATCGTCCGTAACAGCTCCGTATCTCTGGGACAAGACTTGGGCCCTTCTAGCTCTAAAGACATGGGCTGGAGTATGTCTCAGTGGTAGAACACTTGGCTATTACATGCAAGGTCCCAGGTTTAGTCTTCAGTACCACAAAAAACCCAAACCAACTATTTTTTTAAATATTTATTTTAATTTTAATTTTATGTGTGTCTATGTGCGGGTATGTGCATGCGCCAGCGTTGTTCTTGAAGAATTCAGAAAAGGGTGTCAGACACCTGGGGCTGGAGTTACAAGCAGCTGTGAGCCAGCCCATGTGGATGCTGGGAACTAAATTTGAGTTCTCTACAAGAATAGTACACATTCTTAACTGCTGAGCCTTCTGTCCATACCCCAGACTCTTAATGCTGATTCAGCTTAAAAGGTGTAGCTACATTATACTAGATTTTTGCTGAATATAAGGCTGCCAGCGGGATTATAAAAAACTGAGAAGACTTTGCTCTGAGTAAGTCACCATTTCGTTGATGAGTTCTGATCTACGTGTCTGAGGCGCGAGAAGCAAGCAGAAGCCAAGTGTGGCAGTACGTGTCTCTAATCCCAGCACTCGGGAGGCTAAGGCAAGAAGATCACCTTGGGTTCGAGGCCAGCCTGGGCTACACAGTGAGAAGGAGTGGGGGGCAAATACCAAGTGTACCTCAGTTGATAGAGTGTCTGTTTAGCATGCTCGAAGCCCTGAGCTGGACCTATAGCACGGCATAAACTGGTGTGATTGCCCATGCCTTCAATTCTAGTACTTGAGAGGCGGAGGCAGGAGGATAAGGAGTTCAAGGGCATCCTCTGTTACCAACCAAGTTTGAGACCATCCTGGGCTACATGAGATTCTCTCTCTCAAAAAAAAAAAAAAAAATCCAGGTGGGGATAAAAGGTGGGCAATAGGCAGGCAGTGACTATGACCAAAATGTAGTACACACACATGTGAAATTGTCAAATAGCTTTTTAAAACAGCAAGCAGAAGAGTTAACAGGCATGATTTCACGAGGGCTGCACTTCACCAAACCTTAATAACCAGCAACACCTAGTGTAATGCTAGGCAGAGCTTGGAAGTTTAATAAACAATGTCACTGGAATGTAGCATCCAGTTAAGACTCTCCCGGGGCTAGAGACTGAACTCGGGCCTTGCTTGTACTAGGCAAACGCTCTACAGCTGAACGACATGTCTAGCTCGTAGCTTTTAGAGTTGGAAAAGCTCAGGGTCTCACTGTGTAGCCCAGGCTGCCATCAACTTTTCGGCAGGCACTGATGCTATTTCTACATGACACACCAGGCGTGCGAGGACAGCCAAGCTGCCCACGGCTGTCTGCGTAACAGGAAGTAGAACTTGGATTCAAATACAGCTCTATTTGTCCACAAACATGTGCACTTGAATATTTCTCCAGGAAAAGTGGAAGATTTTGAAAAATTGGCAACCAATGACTTTATATGTGATCTGAGAGAAGGGTTAAAGACTCTTTACATGCTAGCTGCCATGTCAAGGTCATCTGACTTCACCCCGAGAAAGCAACAGAAAAATATGTCATCACCCCAAGGTGATGTCAGGACCCATCTGGGTGGCATGGACTACAGACACCATCGTTACAAAGAACTTAAAGTGCTTTGACCTTTTCTAATGCTGTGTGTGTGTGTATGTGCATGTCTGTGTGTGTGCAGTGCATGTGTACATGTGTGCATGTCTGTGTGTGTGCAGTGCATGTGTACATGTGTGCATGTCTGTGTGTGTGCAGGTGCATGTGTACATGTGTACATGTGTGCATGTCTGTGTGTGTGCAGGTGCATGTGTACATGTGTACATGTGTGCATGTCTGTGTGTGTGCAGGTGCATGCGTACATGTGTACATGTCTGTGTGTGCAGGTACATGTGTACACGTGTGCATGTTTGTGTGTGTGCAGGTGCATGTATACATGTATGCATATGTGCATGTCTGTGTGTGTGCAGGTGCATGTGTATATGTGTGCATATGAGACAGGCACTGAGAGGCTGGCCACTTGTAATGGCTAGTTTAATGTCAGCTTGACACAAGCTAGGAGTACTGGAAAGGAGGGAGCCTCAATTGAGAAGATGCCTCCATAAGATCTCGCTGTAGGGTGCTTTCTTAGGATTGATGGGAAGGGCCCAGCCCATAGTGGGTGGTGCCATCCCTGGGCAGGTGGTCCTGGGTTCTAAAAGAAAGCAGGTTGAGCAAGCCATGAGGAGCAAGTCAGTAAGCAGCGCCCTTCCATGGCCTCTGCATCAGCTCCTGCCTCCAGGTTCCTGCCCTGCTTGATTTCCTGTCCTGACTTCCTTCAGTGATGAGCATTGATGTGGAAGCATAAGGCGAATAAACCCTTTTCTCCCCAACTTGCTTTCGGGTCCTGGTGTTTCATCACAGCAATAATAACTCTAAGTAAGACCCCCCCACACACACATATGATATTGAGGGTGAGGAGCTGAAGGTGCCTCAGGTGTCAAGGCTGCTGGACACACATCCTGCCCTGCTACACAGAAACTAGAAGCCTTTTTTTTTTCTTTTTCTTTTTTTTTTTTTTTTACTGACCTCTGCCCATCTGGAGGCTGTGCCAGTCAGACCCAGTCTCCGGGCACTCCCTGCCCTTGGCAGCAGCCCTCACCTCAGAGGGCAGCACATGCTCACTTTTGACAACCTGCCACTCAGGTGCTCTAAGGATTCGGCTCCTCTCTTGCAATCTTCTGCTACATTCTCTGGCCTTGCTCCGTCCCCCTGTTCTGGCAAGCCCAACCTGGCAGTGCTAACTGGCAAACATCATTCCCCTGCCTCAAAGCTACAAACAAAGGAACAGCTTAGGCTGAGCAGCCACCTGCCTCTCAGAGGCCTCAGGCACCTTGGCTGGGATGAGCCCAGGGCCGGCTTCCCAGAAAACAGGTCTAGAGGGAGGGAGTGGTGTCCAGGCATGTCTGGCTCATGTTCTAAGGAAGGGAGATAGGTTCTGAGGAAAAGGAGCCTCTGTCGGGGTGTGCTGGTGTGGGGTGGGGCTCACTTCAGTTCACCCTCCCCAGGAAGCCAGACCAAGGGAATATTTATTTTGTTCATTCAAACTTTCATTTTATTGTTCCTTCTTTCCTTTCTTCCTCCCATTTCTTTCTTCCTTCCTCTTCCTCCATTCCTTCGTCTCTTTTTCTTCCTTTTTCTCCTTCCCTTCTGTTTCTCTTTCTTTGAGACTGGGTCTCACAATGTAAACTAGGCTGTCCCTAAGCTTTCGGTGATCCTCCTGCCTCAGCTCAAGAGCTGGTACTATAGGCATGTACAGCTATAAATAGATTTGGTTTTATTTATGAGTTGTTTTTGCTTTGTAATTTTTTTGTCTTGTTCTTGAGAGAAGCTTTCACTGTATACCCACATTGGTCTCAAACTTGTCTCCTCCTGGCTCTTCCTGTCCAAGTCTGGGATTACAGGCGTCACCACCACGAAAGTGTGTGAAGTGTTGGGGATCAAACTTGGAACGTGGTCTGCATGAGGCCAGCACTCCACCGTCCGCCCAACATCCTCCACCCTATTCTTGACTTTGGTAATATTTACCCAGCTCACGCTATGGGGCAGGAGCCGTGCTTTCTTGGGAAATCAGGGCCAGTGAGGGACCGACTTTCCCACCTTGAAAGAACAGAAAGATCTTTCTGTAGCTGAGGAAGCTCAAGGAACAGACGTGGGTGTGATACTTTCAATCCCAGGTTTACAGAAATTTAACTTCAGCTTTGTGTTTTAGAGGCCATGTTCATTTGTCTTGAGACTTCACTTTGTTGGGAGATGAAATTCTAGGTTGAGGTTTTCTTTCTTCTTGACTGAAGTTATGGTTCTGGGAACTTGTTTAGCCCTACAGAACCTAGTATTTCATGAAACCGAAACTCTGTGTTTGTGTCTGTGTGGCTGTATGCATGCGTGGTAGAGGCTAGAGGACACCTTCAGGTGTCGGTTCACACCTTCCACCTTGTTTGAGATGGTTCTCTTTGCTGTCTGATGTTGCCTACGCCAGGCTAGCTGGCCGCAAAGCATCTGGAGATGCTCCTGTCTGTAGGAGTCCTGTGGGTGGCAGGTGTGCAGCCTTATGCCTGACATTGGGTGCTTCTGGGGATCTCCACACCTACGTTGCCAGCACTTTACTGGCACCTCACTCTGCTTGTGGGTCTGTCTCCTCAGCGTGTACATATACAGGTGCACACTTTCACTGACTGACTGACTGACTGACTGACTGGCTGACTGACTGACTGGCTGACTGACTGACTGACTGACTGACTGGCTGACTGACTGACTGGCTGACTGGCTGACTGACTGACTGGCTGACTGGCTGGTTAACTGACTGGCTGACTGACTGGCCGACTGACTGACTGGCTGACTGGCTGACTGACTGGCTGACTGGCTGACTGGCTGGTTGACTGACTGGCTGACTGACTGGCTGACTGGCTGACTGGCTGACTGACTGGCTGACTGACTGGTTGGCTGACTGGCTGACTGACTGACTGGCTGACTGGCTGACTGACTGACTGGCTGACTGGCTGGTTGACTGACTGGCTGACTGACTGGCTGACTGACTGGCTGACTGACTGGCTGACTGACTGACTGGCTGACTGGCTGACTCACTCACTCTTCTGTCTCCCTGCTCCTCACTCCATGCCCCTCTTTGCTGGCAAATGTGGCTGAGTGCACTCAGGACTCCAGGATATGTGCAGAGTGTGCTTGCAAAGGCGACACAGGCCCCTTCTGTGAGAGCCAGCTGCATGGTGTGTAGGTGCCCAGACTCAACATCTCTTTCTTTAGTCCTTCCTTCCTTTTCTGTGTTTGTATATGTGTGTTTGCTTGTGTGGGGTGTACATGCTGTGCAAGTGTGTGTGTACATGTATTATGTGCGTTCCTGTGGAGATCAGAGCTCACCCTTGGATATTGTTCCTCAGAGACCATCCATCTTGTTTTTTGATTCAGGGTCTCTCACTAGCCTGGGACTCACCCCTCACCAAGTGGGCGAGACTGGCCAGCTGGAGAGACACAGGGACCCTGTCTCCACCTCCTCAGCACTGGGATTACATCAGCTTTTGACATGGGTTCTTGGGATTGAATTCAGCTCCCATGCTTGTGCCAAAGGTACTTAACCAATTGAGCCATCTTCTAAATCCTTTCCCAGAGGTGTTTTAGTAGATGTGTGGTTATTCCCTCTTTGCAGTTGAAAACAAGGTTCTGAGAGGTTGAGGGAAGCACCTCTCACGCAGTAGGGACTCTGTCCGATTCCAAACCTTTCTCCTCACTGCCATTTCCTTCTGTCTTAACACAGAAACCAGTGCCTCAGAAGGGCCACCCCTGGAACAACAGTCCCAGGACTTGGGGCTGCTCCCCAGACAGTGTATACATTGGTTCTCACAGCGTGGGCTCAGCCCAGGGAGAATGACAGCAAGGAATGACAACTCCCAAGGTGTTTGGTGGCCTGGTGGAACAGGGCATGCCAGGGACTTGGCTCTTAACAAAAGCACCCAAGCCATTGTAGATGGAAGGGACTCAAGTGTGTGGTTTTCCTGGTCATGGGCTGGGATGCTGCTGAATGGCTGAATGCTGGGGAGGGGACAGGGTGTCACCTGAACCTCAGGGAAAGGGCAGCAGCTCTCTCCTCTCACCTGACTGTGCCATTGGGTCACTCAACCCCCACTCTACAGGGTTCACCCGAGATGCCTGAGTGACTGGGCTTCAAACTTCCTCCTGAAGACTGGAGAAAATTGGGCTAAAAATCCAGGGCACCGTGTCTCTCAGGTCTGGAGCCTGGAAAGTTCTGCACTCAACATGTGAAACCGAAACCCTCTTGTAGAATGACAATAAGGGACCGAGGAGATGACTCGGCCAGTAATGTGCCCGTTGTGCAAACAGGCTCAGTCTCCAGAACCCGCGAGAAAAAGCCAGGCAGAGTGGTAGGTGGCCACTGGGCTTCTGTTTAGGTACAAATGAAATAACATGGGGCGAAGGGTGCACCTTAGTTGGTAGAGCACTTACTTTATCCACACAAACCTCTAGCTTCCATTTCCAGCTCCAGGTGTGGTGGGACACGCCTGTAATAATGAGGTGTAATCTCAGGAGGTGGAGGTAAGAGAGAGGATCAGGAACTCAAGGTCATTCTTGGCTTTGAGAGTGGCCTGAGATTTGGGAGACCCAGAAGGGAGGGAGCAAGGAAGAAAGGAAGGGAAAGGGGAGGGAGGGAAGGGAAGGGGAGACTGAACTAATCACCGGAACAAATCTGATGAGGTATTTATTTGAAGCAACCATTTGTAGCACAATCACAGTGAGGCAATATTTCTGAGAGACAGAAACAGACGACACAAGCTTTACCACCACCCATGTCATGAGCTCACAGGCTACAAAGCAGGGAAGAAGGTTAGGAGCCTGGGAATCCCTGAATCGAGACGGTGTTGGTGATCCAGGAAGAACAAGGTAGCTGTTGCTCAAGGACAGTGCAGAGACAAGAGCTGCATAGGTTGGGCCTGGGGACCACAGAAAGCACATGGTCCTCTGTTGGCTGGGCCCGGCCCAGCTCAGGGAACTACCCGATCCCAGACAGAAGCCTCAGCCTTCCTTCAGTTTCTGCCATTACCTTATAAAATCCCCTAGACAAGCGAGTTAGCACTTTCTCTTCTGGAAACCCACTTTTCCTCCATTTTTCGCTTTTCCGTAGTTCTTAATGAAGCTTGCTTCTGCTTTGCACAAACACACACAAGAATCCATGTCTGAATCTTCACTGGTATGAAAACAGGAGCTCACAGAAGTCACTGTCTGAGGCTGACCTTTAGTGAAGAGTGGGTGTCTGTCCCCTTAGGACCCTGGGTCAAGCACAAGTAGATGGAGAAAGGTCTTGTCATACTACAGAGCCCTGCATCACCTTGCAGTTGACAATCAAGTCAACTGCCACACCCATCAAAGCTGGGGAAGGAGGTGAGGGGCCCCAGTAAGCACCCAGTTAGCTAGCTTAACTTATAGTTAGTGTCACTATTGCTGTGATGAAATACAATGACTAAAAAGTAAGTTGGAGAGGAAAGGGTTTGTTTGGCTTATTCTTCCACATCACAGTCCACCACTGCAGGGGGTCACGAGGGGAATTCGAGCAGGACAGGAACCTGAAGGCAGGAACTGATGCAGAGGTCATGCAGAGGTGCTGCTTACTGGCTTGCTCCCCATGGCTTGCTCAGCCTGCTTTCTTATAGAACTCAGGACCACCAGCCAGGGGTGGCATCACCCGCACCAATAATTAATTAAGAAAACATCCCATAATCAATCTGATGGAGGGAACTCCTCAACTGAAGCTCTCTCTCCCCAGGTGACTCTAATTTTTGTCAAGAAGACAAAAACTAACTAGCACAACAGCTAAGGTTGACCTTTGGCCTCTACATACAGAGAAAATGAGAGAAAGAGACAGAGAGAGAGAGAGAGAGAGAGGAAAAATGCTCATACGTGCACAAACAAGCACATGCACACACAAAGAAAAAAGAAAAACAAATACCGGTGCTAGGTGTCATGGCACATACCTGTAATCCTGGCAGGAGGCTGAGCGTGAGTTAGAGGCTAGTCCAGGTGACAGAGCAAGAATTCATGTCGATCCTGCCCCTCAAAGTGTTTAACTAGTGTGGAAATAAGAAAGAGTAAAGAGGAGCCACTAACTACAAAGCAAAATACAAAATAAACCTGTGGGGGAAGAAAAGAGGAGAGAGGGGAGGAGAAAGAAACCGCACTAACTCGCAAGCTTCTGAAAAACTGATGGCAGCACTCTCGTGTCAGTCCACCGAGCAGTGGCCTGTCACTGTTTCTTATGCAGTTGCTTCCAACGTGACTGATCTGTGCATCAGCACAATTCCAGTCACAAATCCTTGTAGGCCTTTTCATAGACAAGTCAAGCTGCCCCTAAAATTTATGTGGAAATTCGGGGGCCCTTGAGTAGCAAAACTCAGAAGAAGTGGAAGGAGGAGGAGGAGGAAGAGGAGGAGGAGGAGGAGGAGGAAGAGGAGAGGAGGAGGAGGAAAGGAGGAGGAGGAAGAGGAGGAGGAGGAAGAAGAGGAGGAGGAGGAAGAAGAGGAGGAGGAGGAAGAGGAGGGGAGAAGGAGGAGGAAGAGGAGGAGGAGGAAGAGGAGGAGGAGGAAGAGGAAGAGAGAGGAGGAAGAGGAAGACTAGAAGGAGGAGGAGGAAGAGGAGGAGGAGGAGGAAGAGGAGGAGGAGGAGGAAGAGGAGGAGGAGGACGAGGAGGAGGAGGAGGAAGAGGAGGAAGAGGAGGAGGAGGAGGAAGAGGAGGAGGAGAGGAATGAAGTTGGATCTGGGAATTGTGGCGTGTGAGAGGCCATGGGGTCAGCCCCCAGCACTGCTGGAAAACAAACACTGTAGTATTCACATGAGCAGAGCTCCAGATTTATAAAGCTATAGTAGTCATGACCAGGGGCAGAACGTTTTTCTTTATTATTTCTTGTCTGTGTACACACGTGTGTATTTTTGTGTGTGAGTAAGTGGATGCGTGTACATGTGCATGCATGAGGAGGTCGAGTCTTTCCTCAAATGCTATCTACGCCGTTTATCTACCTTGTTTTTAAGCTTATTTATTTATCTGTGTGTGGGTGTGTACGTGCATGTGTGGTGTGTATCTGTGTGAATGTCTATGCATGAGTGTGTGTTGGTGCACACAGATGCCAGAAGAAAACATGAAACCCCTTGGAACTGGGGTCACAGGCATCTGTGGTTACTGGTTTGTTTTGTGGGAGTCGGTCTGAGCTTCGGTCGTTATGACCATGCAGGGAGCACTCAGCCGCTGAGCAATCTGCTCAGGGCTCATCTACTTTGAATCAGGGTTCTTTACATATGTGTGCAGCCCCAGCACCCCCATCTTGCTTATATGCACATACACAATCAATCAACCAATCAATATTTAAAAAGAGGTGGATTGAACCTGAGGAATGGCATCAGAGGTCGACCTTGATCTCCACATGCATGAACAAATGTGCACCCCCACACATGCGTATACCTACACATACACAAACATACATGCACACAGACAATAAATAAACAAATGTGGGCTATTGTATATCATTCAAAGAATCTACTTAAAAACCAGGCTTTGTGGGTTCCCAGTGCCCTTGAGTCCAGTCCAGTGTCCTCGCTGAATATTTAAGGCTCTTCACCAGTTATTGCCATGCCTGGTTTAAGAAAACTATGAAAATTTTACTGATAATTCACCACTGCAGAGCGAGAATGTTGGATTAGTCAGCTTTCCATCACTAACAAATATCTTAGACAAACAACTTACAAAGAGAGAAGGTTTATTTTGGCTCACGTTTTTGGAAGTTTTGGCCATTGAGCTGTGAAAGAGTAGGGTGCCACTGTAGAAGCTTGTGGCAGAACAGAACTCATCCCAGGCTGGGCTCTGGATAGAAATGTATCCCATGGTTCCATGTGTTTGCACCTGTGATCCCCAGCTGCTGACAGCTTTGGAAGATAGTGAAATCACTAAAATCACTAAACATGGAGCCTCACCAGATGAAGGGGGTCACTGGGCATTGGCTCTAAAGTCTGGCTCCAATTTCTGTTCACACTCTGCTTCCTGGGTGCAGATGTCCTGTGGCCAGCAGCCTCCCATTCCTGCTGTGGTGCCTTCCCCACCACAGTGGACTGTATCACTACAAACTGTGAGCCAAAATAAATTCTGTTTTCCCTAAGTTGCTTCTTAAGGAAGCATTCTCATTCACAGCAAGGAGACATGTAACTAGTACATCTTATGTTTCAAATCAGAGAGAGGAAAAGGGAATTATTGAGATCCTACTACACCCTTCAAGAGCACATGCCCAGTGGCCTAAGACTCCCCCTAGGGGAGTGCTCCAGCTCTGAGTGACATCCTTAAAGGTTCCACCACTTCTCAGTAGCACCACAGTGTGTGGTGGGGAGCACCACGTGGGTTTTGGGGGATGTCTTAGCAGTCTGTCTCATTGCCGAACAAAATACCTGATGAAAGTAAACCAGGAAGGGTTTTTGGCTCACAGTTTGAGGGTACATGATGGGGAAGTCATGGCAGCAAGAATTTGAAGCAGCAAGTTACGCCCACAGTCAAGAGCAGAAAGAGAACGAATGCGTGTGTGCTTCCTGATCGGCTCTTTCTCCTCTTTTACGCAGTCTGGAACTCTAACATAGGGAATGGCGCTGCCCACTTTTAGACTGTGTCTTCCAACATCAATCAACATAATCTGGACAATCCTTCACAGATATGCCCACGGGTTTACCAAATCCAGTTCACCTCCTCACTGAGACTCCCCTGCTTGGTGATTCTCTGTTATGTCAAGTTGATGGTTAACTAACCATCACATGCCTTCAGTAGTCAGTTCTCTGAAGGCTGAATGATGTAGAACCCAAGATCTAGGAATGGTTAAAAGCAGATAAGCTGTGCAGTCTCAAAGGGAATACTCCGGAACTCGCTACTCATCTAGGAGAAGTGGCAGAAGGGCTAATGAAATGGGTAAAAGAGCTTCTGCCAAGCCGAAGGACCTGGGACCCCATATAGTGGAAAGAGAAAAACAGCGGCTACAAGTTGTTTTCTACTCCACAGTGCACCATGACATGCGCACACACGCCTACATGTGATATATGGATGGGAAAGGTGACATTGATGCGGACACAAGGATGAGGGAGTCTTTGTTTATATACTGGCGTCTCCTCATTCCCCTACCCAGGATTGGCTCAGGACAGTGCTTCATGCTCCACTAATGTCTGTCCTTTCCACACGGCCCTGTGGTTCACAGGCCGGTGATGACCTGAGGGAGTTGAGAACATTCCTTTGGCACAGGAAACCTTAAGTATCTTAAACATGCAATGTGGAAAAAGGTAAGAACAATGGAACCTTGTTGCTAAGCCATCTGGCCCAAGTCTCACGGCCCAGGGTGTGGCTGAGCTCTAGCTGATTTGGGGACAGCCCACTTGCACTTGGCAGTTGTCTTCAACTTCAGCACCTGCCCCCCTCCCCCTGAAAAATACAGCCTTCCGCACACACTCAGCCGCACACACGCACCTCATAACATCTAAGGTATTTACGTTGGACCCTTTTTGTTTATGCTGGAGCTTTTTCCTTTAACAGCAATAGCTGACATACGTTAGGTGGTGGTGTTTCTATTGCGGGTGGCAACTCTATGAGTTGGTAGAGGCCGTTAGAGAGCAAGAACCTCCCAGCTTAAAAGACTTTAGGGAACACAGCCAGGAAGCGTTTCTCCGGGAGCTTGTGTCTGAGATAGTCTGGGTCCAAAGTTAGCTATTCTCTCTTTGAACTCGTCGGTGTGACTTTTCCTGGGGAGACTAGGACAAGGATGTACTCACCCCACTTGTGGAACTGATGACAGACAGAGGCAACAATTCTACTAAGGTCCAAGTTGCCAAACCAATAAGCTTTTTTGGGATTGCTTGCAGGGCCTGGATGACTCAAGGCAGCCGCTCCAAAACCTCTACTTCCAGAGATTGGGACACGCCAAGGGCGTGGAGCCGAGTCTCTGAGAGCTGAGGGACAGGAGTCTGTCCTGAAGGGGCTTGTAGGGCACTGGCAAGCATCCAAATCTTAATCTGAGATTACAGTGGGGGTGGGGGGCAGGCGGAGGGTGCATAGAAGACCACACAGGAGGGACAGTTACGGCTTGTATTTTAGTGTCTTTGCTCTGACATTAAGAATGAAGGTGCCGGAAGTAAGGCCAGTCTAGACATAGACTTCTACAGGCACTCCTCTCTCCTTCCCTTCCTCTCCCCCTCTCTCCTTGAATTTGCCATGTGGCCAGGATGATCTTGAACTTTCTTTAATTACCTTTTTTTTAAGGTGTATATGAGCATTTTTCTCACATGCATATCTATGCATTATGTACATCCTGACTCTGGAGTTATGGATAATCATTGACTTCCATGAGGGTGCTGGGGGAATTGAACCCACTTCCTCTGCAAGAACAGCAAGTATTCTAAACTGTCAAGTCATCTCTCGAGCCCCCGGATCTTGAGCTTCTGATCCTCCTGACTCTATGCCCCAGTGCTGGGGTTCTGGGAACGAGTACCCATGCCCAATTTAGGCAACACTAGGGATCGATTCCAGGACTTTAAGCATGCTAACTCCACTTGTTGAGTCATACCCCCAGCCTACAAGGATTTTTGTAACACCTGCCACAAACACATCAGCCCCTGGCTCGATGTCTGGAAGTGGCATACCGGCTGAGCCTTAAGAGTTCCCTTCTCTGGAGTGCCTTATCTGTGGTAGGGTGGGGTCAGAGGGCTACAGCCTTGCCTGTTCAGGCTGCCTCTGCATGCGGATGGTGACGGTGAAAGGGATGTGTTTCTCTGGCCTGGGCCTGGGTGGGCCCTATCTGCAGAGCAGGGGCTGCTGCAGGTCCAAAGACTCAGAGAAGCTGGCCCCACAACCTTCAGCCCCTCCAGTCACCAAGAAAAGCTTGGATTCCCCATAGGTGGGCAAGAAGGGCAGACAGGGAGGATTGAGGAGTGGAGAGAGAAAAAGGGCTGAGCTGTGTAGCATGGGATGGGGTTGAAGCAGCAGAGGAGGTGGGGCTGTCCCTGGACATAGCTGATTATTGCCCCCGGGAGTCTTCAGGATGGGGCAGCTGTGGCCCTGGTTCAGGGTGGCTGAGACTGGACTTGTCCCAGGGCATGTCGGATGAACTTCATGTCATCACCAAACAGACTAGACACAGGGGAGCTGCTGCCCCAGGCGACACAGGGAAGGGCGGCCTTCTGGATACGTCAGAGAGCTTGGGAATGCCCTGGGGATGCTAAGTGGGGATTTGAGACCTAGCATGCACAAAGCCCAGGTTTTGTTCCTAGACTGCATACATTGGATACAGCAGCACTCACCCGTAATCCCAGCACTAGGGAGGTGGAGTCGGGAGGATTAAAGTTCAAGACCACCAACAGCTACAAAATGAGTCAGAACCAGCCTGGGCTACATGGGGTCCTGTCTAAAAAGTAAAGTGTTCTATGCAGCCACACTGAAGTTGGGGGTCACAGCAGATGTTTCTCCCAAGGTTACAGTGATAACCATGAGGAAGGGTGCATCCTCAGATGCCCTGGGCCTTCCGGGCTAGCCTGCATTCAGGCTTTCCAAAGCCTTTAGTGAGCCTTCCAACACCTCCACTTATTTCAAAAGTGTTTGTTGAATGCCTACTGGTGCCAGGCATGAATCTCAGCACAGAAGCTGCAGCTGAAATGGAAGCAGGTGGAAATCTCTCCCCCGAGGGTCTCACAGCCTAGGGTGGAACGGATGACGGATGAGGGCTGGGCAAAGCGGAGGGCTGGGGACGTGGCTCAGGGGTAGAGCGCTTGCCTGTGTCGTACCCCCACCCCTCCCCTTGTGGTATAAACTTGCTGAAGTGGCTCACTTCTGTAATCCCAGCACTGAGTTGAAGGTTATCCTTGGCTACATTGAAAGTTTGAAGTTAGCCTGAGCTACATAGAACTCAGTCTCAAAATCTCTCCCCAAACACGAAACATAACAACAGGAAGAACTTTCCCTCAGCTGTGCTTCTTCCAGAGCGCCCCCAAGGTCCTCAGCCATACGATCCTGACGCACCCCTCTTGTCTACTCTCAGAAACTAAGTGGGGCCCAACACGGTGGGTACTTGGATGGGAGAAACCCCTCAGTGACTGATGATGACATCTATCCATTTATTCCATCTCTCGGATGTCTCCCGAGGCCAGTCTAGCTCCCGTGCTTGCCCTGGTTGGGTCCCACCTGGGCAGCTCAAGGAAGGAAGAGACGTCACATGGATCCCAGAACTGGAGTGGCAAGAAAGCCAAGGAGCCTGACTCAGTAGCTCAGCGATGGCTGTGCCACTTGAAGGAAGGGCATGAGCTGGAGGAGGGGCAGGTGATAGCTCTGAGCCGAGATAGGGGGGTGTCCACAGTCAGAAGGCATCAAAGTCCAAATCTGCCAATATACTGGTTAGTTTTTGTTTTTGATTATTGTTGTTACATTCATTCATTCATTCAGTGTGTGTATGCTCAAACACATGCCATGACATGTGTGTCAAGGTCAGAGGACAACTTGCAGAAATCAGTTCTCTCTCTCACTTCATCACATGGCTTCCAGGATGGAACTCAGGTTGTCGGGGTTAGTGACAGGTGTCTTTACCAGCTGAGCCGTCCTGCCAGGCTGTACTGGTTAGTTTTAATTGCCAGCTTGCCATGATCTAGAGTCACTTGAGAAGAACGTTTCAGTGAGCAATTGTCTCTCTTTTCGAGTGGGCTTGTAAGCGTGCTTGTGGAAGATCTTGTTTTCTTAATTGGATTAATTGGTGTGGGAAGATCTAGCCCACTGTGAGTGGTGCCATTCCTTAGGTTTGAGTCCTGGATTGTATGAGAGTAGAGAAAGCAAACCCAGTTCTAGGCATGTGTGCCTTTGTCTCTCTCTGCTCTTGACTGCGATGTGATTAGCTGCTTCAAGTTCTTGTCACCTGACGTCCATGATGGACTGTGACCTGGAACTGTGAGCCGAAATAAACCCTCTCTCCCCTAAGTTGCTCTTTTGCTGGAATCTTTTATTACAGCAACAGAAAGGAAATGAGGACACCAAGCGCTGAGGCTTTGGGTGAGTGACCTAATCTTGTGCCTCTACCTGTAAAATGGAAAAACAGCACCTACCTCACAGGGTTGTTGGGGTTACTGGGTAGGGTGGTGCGTGGAGAATGGTATTGGTACGGGCCAAATCCTCACCACACCTTACCATCCATTACAGAGGCAGCGTGGGCCTTCTGTCTCTGCAGTTTCAGTCAACTGTGGCTGGAAAACATTCAAAACAAAGTTGTTTGCACTGAACTCACACTTTTTTCTTTTGCCATTATTTCCTAAACAACACAACTATTTCCATAGCATTCCCATTGTACTCAGGATTGTGAGCAATCTAGGGACGATTTAAAGCATATGGGAGGACGCGTGGAGACTCTACGCAAACACCAGCCACTTAAAAAAATGTACGTGTGTGCCCGAGTGTGGAGGCCAGAGGCCAGCCTCAGGCACGATTCCGCAGGATGCCGTCCATCTTGATTTTAGAGATGAGTTTCTCACAGGCTCGGAACTCATTTGGCTAGGTAGGCTGGCTTGCCAGTGAGCCCTAAGGATCCTCGCTAGGATTGTAAGCACACACCGTGTCCAGCTTTTTACTTGGGTTCTGGGGATTGAACACAGGTCCTCGGGCTTGCACAGCAAGCACTTTACTGACTGAGTCACTCTGTAAGGAGCGTGAGCATCAGCGGATTGGATTGTGATATCCTGGAACCAATCAGTATACAGACTACTATCATTTTCTTTCCCCTTCCTTCCTTCCTTCCTTCCTTCCTTCCTTCCTTCCTTCCTTCCTTCCTTCTCTTTCTTTATTTTTCCTCTCCTCCTCCCCCTCCTCCTCCTCCTCCTCCTCCTCCTCCTCCTCATGTTTTGGCAGCTCCAGGACTTAACCCAGGGCGTCAGACACGCTACGGAAGTGCTTTACTTCTGATTGTCAGCCCATCCTAACAGTTATATATGTTCATGCACGAATTTTTGTTCCATCTCTGTTTTTACTCCTCTCTGGCCTGTGTCAAGAGAGAAAGTTCCATTTTAAAGACACAAGGGAAAAATAGGAGGCTAAGCAAGTATTTGGCTGTGAATAGGTTCTTAACAAAGATTAAGGCAGTGAGAACCAGGGTCTCTGTGGGCCTTGAGGGCTGGAACAGAGTGATGGTGGTGTGGCACCTGCTAAGGGTTCTGGGCTCTTCTTAGGGTTGCCATAGCAGCTTGAAAGTGAAAACTGCAAGAGGGTTCAAGGCAAAGACAGGTTTGTGAGCCTTTGCCTCTCCGTTCCCCTCGTCTCTCAGAACATCTTGTGAACCTCAAGGAGCAGTGGACAGACTCTGGTCTACCAGACTGGTTCCCTCTGGACTCACTGGGCAAGACCAGGTCTGTGGTGTTCTAGTTTCCACCTGTAGTTGCACAAAGAATTTCTTCTCTCTCTCTGTTTTTCTCTCTCTCTCTCTCCTCTCTCTCTGAAAATATCTAATGTAGACCAGGCTGACCTGAGGATGGCCTTAAACCTCTGATCTTTGTGCCTTGACCTCTCCAGCACTGGGATTACAGGCACTTGTCACATCTGTTTTCATGCAGTGCCGGGGACTGACCTAGGCAGACAGACTATTTTTAAGATCATGGGAAGTCCAGTGGGTCTGGGGAGACAGATGGCTTAGTTGGAGAAGTACTTGTCTTGGAAGCATGAAGACATGACTTTGATCCACAGAACCCACGTAAGAAAATCTAGGCTTGGTAGCAAATACTTGCAATTCCAGGACCAATAAGGCAGAGACAGGTGGATTCTTGGGACTCAGTGGCCATCCAGCCTGCATTGCCTATGTGTGCGAATTCACGGTCAATGAGAGATCCAGTCTCAAAAAAACAAGGTAGGTGGCTGTATTGGTTGCTTTTCCATTGCTATGATAAAAATAGCCTGACAAAAAGACATTTTTAAGGGGAAAGGAAGCCAGGTAGTGGTGGTATACACCTTTAATCCCAGCACTCGGGAGGCAGAAACAGGTGAATTTCTATGAGTTTGAGGCCAGTCTTGTCTACAGAGTGAGTTCCAGGACAGCCAGAGTTACAACAGAGAAACTGTGTCTCAAAAAACCAAAAAAGAAAAAAAAAGTGTGGGTGGAATTTATTTTAGCTTGGAGTTCCAGAGTCCATCATGGTTAGGAAGGCAGGGCGGCAGTCAGGATAAGCTTGGCCACAAGAGCTGGCATCTGGTTCATCATATCTGCATCCACACATAGGAAGCAGAGAGCCAACAGGAAGTGGGGGGAGGCTATGAGCCCTCAAGGCCCCCAGTGACATACTTCCTCCAGCAAGGCTCCACCTCCTAAAGGTTATTAAACTCCCCATCAATTCCACCAACCGGGTCCCAAGTTTTCAAACATATGAACCCATGGGGTACGTTTCTCACTGTTAAACGCAGGAGTGTGCCGGGCAGTGTGGCACATGCTTTTAAACCCAGCATTTGGAAGGCAGAGGCAGGCAGATCTAAGTGAGTTCGAGGCCAGCGAGGTCACCAGAGTGAGTTCCAGGACCAGAGTTACAACAGAGAAACCCTGTCTCCAAATTAAAAACTAAAAAAAGTGAGGCAGGAGTTAGTTCTCTACAGGTCACAAGGGGAAAGGCTCGTGTGGAAAGAGCAAGCTGACAAGACTGAGAGAGCAAAGACCCGGCAGTTTGATTGACATCATGCAAGACACCTGCAAGGTCTGGGCTAGCTAACAGCCAACCAAGCTGGACAGGCAAGGTCAACAGCTAACAATGCAGAAGGCAGAGCCGGACAAAGGGGTGTTTAACCACCTCCTACCTGGGTGAGCGGCGCATGAACAAGGTGTGATCGTGACCCAGCTGGGCAGGAAGAACGTGTGGACTGCGGTCTCACCAGTCTGCGCCGCTCACCGTAAGCTCTAAAGAACTAAGAGATTTTAGTTGAAAGGTGTCCAGTTTCTGCCGTCAATCCCAGGAAAAGCCCCAAGATATATGACTCAATAGATTTCCCCCAGTCTTGGGACTGTCTCCCGTCGTTGGTAGTTTCTCTCACTTGTCCTTAATGTTCCTTAGTGGAGCCTGCATCTCTTCGTTTTCTCCCTGTGTGTCCGAGTCTTTAATCACCGTTATTCTGGGACAAACCAACTCCAGAACCGCTGTCTCAGGCTGAGTTTTGGTGAATGTTGAGTGTCCAACATGCTAAGTCCTTGGATCACGCCTACTTGGACCAAGAAAGGTTTCATCATTCTCAAAGAACTCTAAATAAGAAAAACAAACAAACAAAAAAAAAAAAAAACCCAATGTGGCAGTGGGACCTCTGGGCTTCGCCAGTGCAATCTCTCTCTCTTTAAGACTATTTATTTACTGTGTGTGTGTTCATGTGTAGGCACGCGTGCTATGGTATATGTGCATGTGGAAGTCACAGGAGCACGTTCTCTCCTTCCGCCGTGTGGGTGCTAGGGAATGGACTCAGGCTTGGTGGTGAGTGCCCTCACCATCGAGCCATCTGGCTGGGCCTCCCACACTGCAGCCGTCTGCCTCCTCTTCCCCGGGTCCTAGTAATCATGTATCTCCCCTTCACTGTAATTTCGCTAACTTGAGCATCCTACATGAGTAGAGTGTATGACTTGTGGCACTTGAGATTGCCTTTTCTTGCTTAGCGTGATGATCTTGAGAAGTGTGTTAATGTTCTGAAGAGAAGCAGAATCAACAGAATGGATGTGTGTATGGCTGAGGGAGTGGCTCGGTGGGTAGAGTGCTTGCAGGAAAACCCTGGATCCTAAGTACCGCATCAACTGAATATGGTGGTACACACTTGGAATCCCAGCAATTGAGAGGTTGAGGCAAGAGGATCTTCTAGAAGTTCAAGGTCAATCTCAGGTCATAGTTTATTTGAGGCCCTTCTGGGCTATGTAAGACCATGCCCCCCCTCCTGCCCCATATATAGAAGTATACATATGTGCGTGTGTGTATGTGTGTATATATACATTTGAAATAGAGAACGGCTCACATGACTGTAGGGACAGGAAAGCTCAAAATGTGCAGGGCAGGCCAAAAGGCTTGAGCCTTGAGGAAGAGCTGACCCTACTGCTCAAGTCCAAGGCAGCATGGAGTGAGATCACTCTTCTTTAGGGACTTGACATTTTTCCTTTTTCTTTTTCTTTTTCTTCCTTCCTTCCTTCCTTCCTTCCTTCCTTCCTTTCTTCCTTCCTTTCTTTCTTTGTTTTTTGAGACAGCATTTCTCTGTGTCACCCTAGCTGGCCTGGAACTCACTCTGAAGACCAGGCTGGCCTCAGACTCAGAGATCCATCTGCCTCTGCCTCCTGAGTGCTGGGATTAAAGGCATGCGCCACCACCACCAGCTGGCTGCTGATTCTTCTTCTTCTTCTTCTTCTTCTTCTTCTTCTTCTTCTTCTTCTTCTTCTTCTTCTTCTTCTTCCTCCTCCTCCTCCTCCTCCTCCTCCTCCTCCTCCTCCTCCTCCTCCTCCTCCTCCTCCTCCTCCTCCTCTTCCTCCTCTTCTTCCTTTTTGACTTGCTTATCAAGGCACACCTACATTACAGAAGGGGATCTGTTCCACATCCAGGCTACTGATTTCATAGTCAGCCTAATCTATATGATGTGCTCACAGAGCTATCTGACTGGTGTTTGACCGAATGGTGGCGTACTAATGCCTGAGAAATGAGCAATCTGGTGGTTATAACACACTACCCTTCTGAGATAGTGTGTGTTGAGGTCTCGCCCCATTTCCACTCTTGTAATCGGTTTGCACTGACTTATTCAACCACTGAAAGATGTCTGTTTCCAGTTTGATACTATTACAAAGAAAGCTACTGTGGGCTGGAGAGTGGGCGCAGTTGGTAAAGTGCTTGCTGTGTTAGCAGGAAGATGTGACTTTGAAGCCCAGAACCCATGTACAAAGTCAGGTGTGGTGGCTCATGAGTACGTTTAATCCCAGTACTAGAGACATGGAAACAGGTGGCTCCCTGGGGCTCACTGGCCAGACAGCCTAGCCTGGTTGGCAAGCTCTGAGTCAAGCAAGATCCTGCCTTGAAACACAAGGTAGAGGATGCCTGAGATGTGACAATACACATGCACACACAGATGCATGTTCCTTCCATGCGTGTGCACACACACAAACACACAGACACACAGACACTCAAAAGTTATTCTGGACAATTGTGTACAGCTATTTGTATGGATATGTTTTTTAAGATCTATTTTTTAATTTCTAGTTCTCTCTGTGTGTGAGTGTACATATGCATGTGTATGTGGATGTCCATAGAAGCCAGAAGAGGATGTCAGAGCCACTGAAGCTGGAGTGACGGGTGGCTCTAAGACACCCAATGTAGGGACTAAACTCTGGTATTTTACAAGAGCAGAAATTAATGCCTGAGCCATCTCTCTATCCCCTGAACTGATCATTTTATTTTCTGTGTATGAATGTTTGCCTGCATGTATGTCTGTGTACCATATGCGTGCCTGGTGCCCAAGGAGATGAGAAGAAGGAATTGGATCCCTTGGAACTAGAGTTACAGACTGTTGTGAGCTGCCACGTGGGTGCTGGGAATCAAACCTGTGTTCTCTGGAAGAGTAGCAAGAACACTTCTCTTCAGCCTGTGGGCATAGTTTTACTTTCTCTGACTACTGGGCTGTGTAATTTGCATATGCTTAACTCTTCAGGAAACTTGTAGACTGGATTCTGGCTGTCCCATTCCGTGTCCTCACTAGCAATACACGAGACAGTCAAGTTTTGGAGCTGGAAAGATGGCTCAGTGGGTGAAGGCACTTGCCACGGAACCTAATGGCCTGAGTTCAGTCCCCGAGACCCACGTGGTAGAAGGAGAGAACTGAGTTCTGAAAATTGTCCTCTGACCTCCACGTATAAGTCCTAGTGCACGCACGCACATACACACACATAATAAATAAATGAGCATAACCTCCCTTTATTCTAGTTATTCTAATGGGCATCTCATCGGCGGGTGTCTTATTGTGGCTTTCTTCTTCATTTTCCTAAGGCTTGGAGAGGATGAGCATCTTATCACATTCTACTTGCTGTCTGTGTGTGCTTATGTTTGTTCACGTGAGTGTGCACCCGTGTGGAGGTCATCTACTTTGTTTCCTTGAGACAGGACGTCCCGGTGGCCTGGATCACACCAATTCAGTGAGGGTAGGCTGGCTAAGGAGCAAAGGGGTGCTCTCGACTTCATCTCTCCAGTGCTGGGATTACAAACAGGCACACCGTGCTAGGCTTTCTTATGTGGCTCCTGGGGATCAAACACAGGACCTTGTGCTTACACAGCAGACACTCTATTAGTTAGGCCACTGCCCCAGCTGGTGTTTTGAATGCAAAGCCCAAACAAGACTCCGAAGCATGCTTGTTCAGAGAATCAGATTCCCGCCAATGAGACTGACGCACCTCTGACCTCAGACTCTCCTGTGGGACGCAGGCCTCAGCAGTTCCAGCCTTAGATATGGGGACTTTAGAACTGGCACATGGCAGACACAAGCTAGCTCCTTGATCTTCTCTGGCTCTTCTCATGCAAGTTGCCGGTGACATACTCCTTAGTGCCTCTCATCCTCCCAAGACTGTGCTAGGCCTGAAAGAGAAGTCACTGCCCTATTTCTAAGGGGAGAAACTGAAGCTCAGAGAGGGTAAGAACAGAGCTAGAATAGCCCTGCAGCACAGGAAGGAGGCCATGATCTCGGGCAGAATGCCAACCTTCTTCCTGCAAAATGATGAGCCAGCCCTTGCCCTTGGGGTCACTATAAGGTTAAGAAACACAATGGGAGCAAAACACAGCTCAACTCCAGCACACAGTGAACTCTCCGAGAATAGAACCCACACGGGGCTAAGTTATGCTGTGTTACATTATGTTAGGTTTGATTTTGGGGACAGAGTCTCACATAACCCAAGCTGATCTGAAACTCATTATGTAGCTGAGGATGACCTTGGACTCCGATCCTCTGCCTCTGCCTCTGCCTCTGCCTCCCAAGTGCTGTGATTACAGGAATGTACCACCATGCCTGGTTGAAGCAGTGCTGGGGATGGAACCCAGAGCTTTGTGTATGCTAGACAAGCACTCTCCCAGCCAGGATGTGTTCTCGCTGTCAGAAGTCTCTGCTCTGACCCTGCAGTTACTGTGCCAACACTGACCACACACAGAAACCTCTGCCCCGTCATGCTGAGCATGTGGAACTAGCTCAGGCCCAGCTCTCCTCCCGATGCTGGGGACAGATAGAGAACTGGCTCTATCCAGCCAGGCCACCTGCCCTACACTTCTGCTTTGTGGAGACACTGCACTCGGCAGAGTGTGACCTTGTCCCAGTCCTGCTGGTGGATGCAGGCTAGCCAATGGCAGTTCCTCTGGCTGTCAGGTCACCTTCCTGTGGGGGACACACAGGGAACAGAACACACAGACACACAGACACACAGACACACACACTTCACGTACATGCATCACACTCTCATACACATAAACCACACATACATACTCAGACACACATCCCCACAATGCTCACACACGCACTCTCAACACGGGCACACCCCCTCACATCCTATGGACTAGACTCACATATCATACACACACTCTGACACGTGCTTTGGCAAACACGAACGTCCACGTCCACTCACATGCTCACACACACACTTGTACGTTGCTGCAGGAGCCCACAGGGTAGAGGTGGCTTTGTGTCTCCATGTGCCTTCCCTACACCAGGCTGGACACAGTGCTCAGCACAGTGGGACATTTACAGCAGCACTCTAGCTGGGGGACTGATGGGGAGGGCCGGTGCCTGTGAGGACAGTCAGTGATAACCATCATCCCTCAGCCCAGCTGAGTCTACTGAGCACCTACCACAGGTTGCCCTGCTCCAGGCTCTTGCTGTTGGTCTGTGGGTAGGTGAACCTCAAGTGAGGCAGTGTGGCAAGGGAGAAAAGGCGGTCCTAGCCTGTCCCATCCTCCAAGGTACAGCAGGGACATCCCAGGTGGGTGGTCACATTTCCCTCTGTCCTCCCCACTCCCCTTCTTTTTCTTCTTCCTTTCTCTCAATTGTCTGTGCACATGGTGTACATGCCTATGTATATTTGTGTTGGGGGTGCATGTGCATGTGTGTACATGTATGTGTGTGTGTGTGTGCATGTGTGTGTGCATTCACCAGCATGTGGGGGCCCAAGGCTAAAACCAGGAGAGTTCTGCCCCTCCTTCACTGAGGTGAGTTCCCTCAGTTGACCCCAGAGCCCACAGTCTAGCTAATCTAGCTCCCCAACGTGCCCCAGGAGTCCTCTGTTGCTTCCAAGTGCTGGAATTACAGGGAGTCCCCACGTCTATCCAGCTTTTATGTCAGTGCTGGGTATCAGAGCTCCAGTTTACATACTTGCAGGACGAGTGATTTGCCTGCTCGGCCATGCCACCTCACCCCTGCTTCACCTTTTCTCGTCTTCAATGCGGGGCTGACCTCATGTGAGGCTTCCGTATGAACCTGCCCAGGTCCCTGGTTTGTCTCAAAGACAAACCCTGAGAATTCTCGGTGGCCCAGGGGACCAGGAGTCCAGCTGCTGCCCCAGGGGCTCCCATCAGAGCCACAGGCCAGAGTGGAGCTGTAGGACAGCTGCATAAAGTCACAGACAAGGATGAAGAAAGCTGTCTGTAGTGTGTCAAGGCTGAACTCTGGCCGGTATTGTTGAGAGATGGCAAGCAACTTGAGTTATGTTTACACAGAAAGTAAGAGGCAAGCTGGAAAGCCAACCCACTGCCAGTCTAATCCTTTGCCATCTGCAAAATGTGGCTACCAGGGCTGGGGATTTGGCTCAGTGTGGTAGAGTGCATGTGTAGCATGCAGGAAGCCTTGGATCCAGTTCAGTGCCACGTAAACTGACATGGTGGCATGTGCCTGGAGGCTCAGCACTCAGGAGCAGTAGGCAGGAGCATCAGAAGTTCAAAATCATTCTCAGCTATATAATTCAAGGCCATCCTGGGCTAACTGTGGAGCCCAGAAACTGTTACAGGAACAAGGGTGGCCGGGAATATCCAGGCTCCCTACCCTCGCTCTCATTTTTAATTAGAAAAAAATTTTTGAGACAAGATCTCATGTAGCGTAGGCCTCAAACTTGTGACTCTCTTACTCAAGGGCCCCAGGTGCAGTGCTGGGGACGGACGCACTCTGAGGGAGGAAGCTGAACTTTGAAAATAACCCATCTGATGGGCATGTGGGAGGTGGGAGCGAGGCCTTTGGGGGAGACACTCACTAACCATGGTATGGGGGTGTCTGATCCAGGGCAGGGGCAGGGGCCTGACAGTGTCTGAAATGGTGGGCTGCGTGATTTAACTCAGCCTGAGCTCACGGCAGGCGACGGGCAGAGCGGGATGTTATCAGAGGCCGTGGGGCCGTGAAAGCCAAGCTCTGGTGTTTCCTCATCCTTAGTCACAGTGAACAAAGCAAAACCAAACCAGACGGACGACCCAAGTGACATTCGGTCTTCTGGGCCTGTGTAATTGAAAAAAAAACAAAAACTTTGCCACCCGGGCACTGGAAAGGGCTGCACACCCTTCTCTCTGCACGAAGGCCCTCCTGCTCCGTGCCTGTGTCCTTCCTCCTCCACACCCAAGGCCCAAGGGAGCAAACTGGAAACCTCAGGTCCTGTGCTGAAAGTCAAGTTGTCAAAACAAACTCCCTTTGTCTCTTTTACTTTTTCCGTGTTTAAACAGTAACCATCCGAAAATGTGGTCATTGTACACCTGCCATTTCCCCAGCCCGCCATCCTGCTGGCCTTGCCGCCCCGAGTCCTGGGTGTGCCCAGGAGGCAATGTCCGGCTGGTGCTCGGCCCGTGTCACAGACTTATCCAAGGATTCCCCTCCACGGCTGCAGCCCCTCGTTAGCAATTTCTGCTAGTCAAAATACGGCCACCTCTCTCTCTTTTTATTTCTACATTTTATCCATTCATTTTTGTCTTCACATGTGTGGGGGTGCGCAGAGGTCAAGTCAGCTGTGGGAGGCAGTTCTCTCTTCTACCACAGAGGTTCAGAGGGTTAGGGTTAGGTTGCCAGGCTTTGCAGCAGGTGCCGTTACCTGCTGAGTCACCAAGCTGGCCTCATGTCTCATTCTTTTGAGAGGACATTTCTCTGTCAATCGAATCTCCAGCTCTCTCCAAGAATGGCCAGCTGTTGGTCAGCCCCACCGTATGGAAGACAGTGGCTTTGCGGAGAGAGGGTGCTATCTGGAGGCAGACCTCTCCCTCTGACCTAAAGGCAAGGCTGCCTTTAAGGGGTGGAGTTGCAGCTCTGGGTTGCGGATGAGGAAGCACACAAATGTGTGCAATTGTGTGTGCCTGAGTGCGTGTGGCGGGGCGATGGGGAGATGCCCTCATGTAACCTGGCCTCAAACTCTGTTGTGAATCTGAGAATAATCTTGAACTTCTGATTCTCCCTCCTCTACCTCCTGAGTGCTGAGATTTTAGGGGTGTTACCACTCCTGGTTTATGCACTGATGAGGGTCAAATCCAAGGCTTTGTGTATGATAGGCAAGCACTCCACCGACTGAGCTGCCTCAAAGCCTGGGGCTATTTTCTTAATTGGATTGTGTTTAATTTCACTTGAAGTAGCTGCACAGGGTAGTGGTTGCCATATGGGGGAGGGCACAGAGCACCCCAGATGTTCTTGGTGAGGCAGAGTGGGGTGGGAAGCCACATCTTAATGGCTGTGACTTGGTCATGCCCATGAAAGCCCACCACACAGTGACTGCTGTAAGCCCGGAGCCCAGGACCTTGCTGGGCTAGAGGGCTGGTCCGCAGGTATGACTCTGTTTTCTTCTGTACAGTCAGGGACGCCAGTGTGGACATCATAGCAATGACCCTTGGAAGCGTCTATACGCGGCCAGCAGCTTAGCTCTAGGCAGAGACGCCCAGGGTTGAACAGCACGAGGCTGCAGAGCTACAAGCGCCGTAGACTGACCCAGACGCCACACTCTCCCGTCTCCAAGGGGGAAGGACAGTGCTTGGGACAGTGTGCACATACTTAGCATCTGCAGGGGGACTCTGCAGGCCGGGCCCACCTGCCACCAGCTCTTTTTTTTTGTTTGCTTGTGTTTCCTTGTCCTTTTCTGAGTCAGAATCTCACTATATATAACCCCGAGTAGCCCGGTGGCCTCAAACTCACAGAGATCTGCCTGTTTCTGTCTCTGCCTCCTGAGTACTGGGATTAAAGGTGTGCATCTCTGTGTCCAACCCTCCCGTCTCTTAAGGCAAGCCCTCAAGAAGCACGGAGAGGCTGGGGATATAGCTCAGCTGGTGGAATGCTAGCCGGTATGCACAAAGACTCAGGTTCTAGCCCCAGCTCTGCATAGACCCTCTCCATACTCAGGAAGTGGATACAGGTGAACCAAAAGTTCAAGGTCATCTTTGGCTTACATACCCAAGTTCAAGGCCAGCCTAGGCTACATGAAGTCCTCTCTCAGAAAACGGGAAGCAGGAAGACAATGTTCATATACTCTCATTAAAATGCCTTCCTAGGCAGGCTGCAGGAGAGCTAGCGTAAGAGAGTCTGAATTGGGAAAGCTGGGCCGTAGGAGGGCCTGGAGATTCCTGAGGCTGGCCTTGAAATACTGACCCACAAGGGCATCCTGTGTGCCCACAGAGTCATGGGTGTCTCCTCCAGATCTGCACTGAACCTCCTGGACTTTCATGAGAGAAAAATCTCTGCCTTAAGAAGGGGAGACTGAGGGTCACAGTACACCTCGTTCATGCCACGAAGTGACAGTGCTGGGATCTGTACCCAGGACTGCTGGACGTTCACAGACAAGTTCCTCTGTTTCAGGCTGCCTGAAAACCCCACCCAGTTCCTTCGGAACAGCCCCGTGACTGGCACTAGAACTAAGACAGCAGCACAAACAAGAATATTGTTTTTGTTCTGAAGGACTTACTCTATTTTTATCCCTCTGTATGTCATGCACATGAGTGCAGGTGCCTGGGAAGATCAGAAGAGGGAGTGGAGATTCCTTCTGAGTTACAGGCATTGTGAGCTTCTCAACATAGGAACTGGGAACTGAACTTGGGTCCTCCACACGAACAGCTTGTCCTTAACGGTTAAGCCAGCTGGCTCTCCGGACCCCTGTGTACCTTTTGCTTATTTGTTTGGTTTATTTTTGTAAGAACAAAACCACAATAGAACATTCTCGTCTGATCACCCGTGCAGGGACCTATTCTGAGCATGTCCCCCAGGAATGGGACAGGATGACACCTCCAGTTCACTCTGCTTCTTATTTGCAGTTGAAGATGTGATCTCTCAGCTAATGGCTCTTGCTGCCTGCTACCATGCTTTCCGCATTATCATGGGTTCCCCTTCTGGAACTATAAGCCCAAATGAACTTTTTCTTCCTAAAGTTGCCTTTGCTCATGGAGTCCCATCATCATAGCAGCAGAAAGGTAACGGACACACGGGCTTTTTCGGAAATTCTTCTCTGAATCAGAACCAAGGATCTGATTTTATGTGAGTTTCAGTCTCTGAAAGATCAAGGGAGCCCAGGCTGCAGAGGGCAATGGTACAGACCTGTGCCTTCATCTCTACACCATGGACACTCCGAACTTGTCTCCACACCTTCCCGGTGACAAACCAGCACTAGCCTGCCTGACCCCGCCCTGGAGACAGGAGCCTGCTGGATTCCATTTGTCGTGTTGTCAACCGAGTGCTTTGGCTATGCCATTCAAATGGGACCTCCAGAGCTTTGGTTCGTGACTCACACCTCTTATCCCAGCGCTCAGGAGGCCGAGGGAAGAGGGTTGCTACCACCTCAAGGCCAGCTTGGACTGTATTGTGAGTTCCCCATCAGATTGTCTCAAAAAAAACAAAGCAAAAATAAAAAAATAAATAAATAAATAAGCAAAAAGGAAGGAAGATTTAAAAAGAAAAGAGAACCCAAAAAAGCTCACCGTGAGGAGAGGTTGTGAGAACATGGCGTCCTCGTCCCACAGAGTGTTTTCACGTCAAGCTCTGGACAGCTTGTTTGCAAGGCTGATGTCCCCCTCTTGCCTCCGGCCACTAGGAACCCCATATATTTACCCCGCTACTGGCATCATCGGATACATTTTTATATGTTGACTGCCTTGTTTTTAATTTTACCCATCATTGAAAAAAGAAACAAAAACAAACCCACACGTCGGAGCTTGGAGAAGGCTCGTCCGTGAGGCACTTGCCACGCAAATGTGCGGGCCTGAGGTCGATCCCGAGAGCGCACATAGAAAGCTAGGGAGGTGGAGATGGAGGGTGTCTGGGGCTCACTGGCCAGCCAGGCTAGCTGAATCAGTGAGGTTCAGGTTCAGTGAGAAGCCCTGTGTCAAAAAATAAGGTAGAGAGCTGACGGGAGGCCTCGGCAGGTAAAAGAACTTGCTGTTTGCCTAGCCTGACCACCTTACTTCAGTTCCCAGAACCTTCATGGTAGAAGGAGAGACCTGACTCCTAAGACATTAGTGTATATGTACATACACACGTGTGTGCCATGATATGAGCACACACATGCGTGCACGTACATATGCACTAAATGAATTAACGAATACATAAACCAATTTTTAAATCTAGTAATGTGGAGAAGGCTCGGAGCACGCCTCTAGTCTCTAGGGCAGCAGTTCTCAACCTGTGGGTCTTGACCCCTTTGGAGGATCAAATGACCCTTTCACAGGGGTCGCCTAAGACCATCTGCATATCAGATATTTACATTATGGTTCATAACAGTAGCAGCGTTAAGGTTATAAAGTAGCAATGAAAATAATTTTATGGTTGGGAGTCACCACAACATGAGGGACTGTATTAAAGGGTCGCAGTGTTAGGAAGGTTGAGGACCACTGCCTAGAGCCTGCCATTACACATTTCCCCTGCGGGTTCCCTTCAACCCTCCCTACTCCCAGTTGCTCTCCGGTGGTTGGGGTCTGTGTACAATCAGACCAGAAGGGAGATGACACCGCTAGGATGAAGCTCACGAGATTGTCAGTGAAAGAGTCATGAAACTGTAATGGCTTAAAGCTGTGAACAACCCTCCTGAAGAGCAGAGAACCCGTACCCTGGAAGCATCCGGCAGCCGAGGACACAGCATTTGACATTTTATTCTAGCAGGCAGCTTACCTCTGGGCATCCTACTTGAGGATGCTGACCCTTGAGTGACAGCTTTAAAAAGGGAAGCTGTTGCAGGAAGAAGTTGAGGTTAGGGGTAGAGGAGGGTGTGGCTGCAGCGGAGGAGAAGGGGTCCTAGGTGGTAATGTCTCCCAAGATGGCTGTTTGAAAGCGATGAGCAATTTGGAATATTTTTGTATAGGTTTTGTTGTTGGTTTTTAATAAACACAGATGTGAGGGGAAAAATAAGGGGAAGAGCAATTGAAGAAGACACCCGATGTTGGCGCCGCCCTCTATGAACACTGCTCTTACCCATGTGCACATGAGTGTACACACACACACACACACACACACACACACACACACACAATCAGATGACCAGATTTGTCTCTCATGAAACTGGCCTGGTGACTAGGGAAGACTTAGTAGCAGCAGGCCAGGGAAGTTAGGATGCTGAGAGTAGCTGGGGCCTTAGGGAGGATTAGGCTGCACATGCGGATCCATGGACTTGCCACCTTAGCACTCCCTTAGGGGCACCAGATTATTTCTAAACAGAGGTATTTTAGGAGAGGAGCCCGGTGAACATTTGCTGCTCTTGCAGAGGACCTTAGTTCACTTTCCACATCAAGATGCTCACAACTGCTTATAACTCCAGCTCCAGGGGCTCCAACGCCGTCCTTTGGACTCTGAGGGCATCTGTGCTCATGTGCACATACCCCCAGACAGATACACATATAGACACATAATTAAAAATATTGAATATTTTTAATTTAATAATAAATTAAAATAATAATTTTTTAAATAAATAAATAAATAATAATAATATTTTAAATAAATAAATATTTTAAAAGTTTCTTTGTTGTTGTTGTTGTTTGTGGTATTGAGAATTGAACCCAGGATTGGGAGCACTCGCTGGATGAGCTACATACTGAGCTACACCCTGAGTTCAGAAAAACAGCAGCTAGCAAACGGGCTATAAAGGAGAATCAGTGTGGTTGCTGTGCAGAGAAATCATTACACTTCACTGAAAACTAGTTGTCTCCCTCCTACCTCTGCAATAAGACATAGTGTGTGTGTGTGTGTGTGTGTGTGTGTGTGTGTGTGTGTGCGATTCATGCATGTGAGTATGTTTGTACCTATGGCTGCACACGCCGAGGCCGAGCAGAGCTCTGAGTGTCTGCCTTACTGTCTAGACACAGGGTCTCTCGCTGAACTGAAAACTTGCCATTTTGCTGGCCAGCAAGCTCTCTGAATCCGCCCATTCCCACCTTCCAGTACTGGGTGTAAAGGCTTGCATAGCCACGTCCAGTGTTTTATATGGGTGTTAGGGATCTGAACCCAGGCTTTAACACTTGCAAGTACCTTTACGCACTGAACCATCTCCTTGGCCAATTTTGTTTACTATTTTGTTTAACTTTTAATTTTCTTCTGGTGTGTGTGTTTATGTGTATGTGTGTATGCATGTGTGTGCACAGGTGTGTATGCACATGTGGGTCCTTGGGAAGCTAAGGGACAACCTCGAGTGAGCGACGTTCCTCAGGTACCGTCCACCTTGATTTGTTTCGTAAGGCAGGGTCTTACTATGGAGTTCTGACTGGTGCGGAACTTACAGAGACCCACCTGCCTCTGCTGGGACTAAGGGCACGCAGCACCATGTGCAGCCACCTTGTGCTTGGACAGGGTCTCTCACTGGCCGGGAACTTGTCAGTTAAGCTGGGCTGGTTGGCAAGTCCACCCCAGGCTCACCTGTCTCCATCATCCCCACCCTGGGATGGCTGGCGTGTCCCACAGCCTGGACTTTTGTAGATTCTGAGGTCCAGAAAGAAAGGAATATGTAACGTGAGAAATACTAGCATCTCTCAACTTCAGAGTTTCCTTAGGTGTGCAGCTGCCATTGGTCGGATCAACTGGCCAGGTTAAATTCAAAACTTAATCCCCTGCCCCAGTTGTTTTGAGGAATGATCTCTTGGCTAGGTTAGTCTCAACCTTGCTATGTAGCTGGAGTGACTTTGAACTTCTGATCCTCCTGCCTCCACCTCCTAAGTTCTGGGATTACAGGCATGCACCATCAATCCTGGTTTATAAAGTACTGAGGATGGAGACCAGGGCTTTGTTTGTGCCAGACAAGCACTTTGCCTAAATGGACCCTCGCCCACGATTTCCAGGGTAAACACTGAAGTCTGATTATGTATTGACTGTAATAAAGGCTACCATTCTAACTTGTTTAAACTAACTCCATACTGTCTTATGGTGCAGAATTTCCCACCAACACAGCTCAGAACAGGAATCTCTGGGTAAACAGGGATACAAACCAAACAGAAGCCCAGAAAAACACTCACCTAACTCTGACAATGACATCTGCTTTAACAGGCAACAAAATCATAGCCCACTCACAGTCAAGGGTGCAGACCTCGTGCCGGGGGCTGGGCCTCTTTCTCCTCTCCAGTATGATCCAGTAGACAAGGTAGGGCTCTCCTAGAGGATGCCAAGCAAAACCCAACTGAAACTCCACCTGGGGTTTTGGACATCCTGGCCAAGCCAGGAGCCACAAAAAAAAAAAAAAAAAAAGCCTTACCTTCTATGTGACCTTGGACAGGAGATGGTCTGCCCGCAGCACTTGGCACCTACCTGGTCCAATGTGGGACCCAGTAGATGGATTCCCCAAAACTGTGAGGCTGAAAGGAAGCCAAGCATGGTGGTGCATGTTCCACCTAGTCACAGGCAAGGTGTCCTGTGTGCTTGCCTGCCCTGACACAGCTCTGGAGGAAGCGATTGAGGTCGGAATAGTTTGTTTGAAGTTGGGATTTCTCTCTCTCTCCCTCCCTCCCTCTCTCCATCTACCTATCTATCTATCTATCATCTATTTATGCATGTGTATGTTTTATGTGTGAGGGCGAATGTGCATTTGAACATGAGAATACAGATGTGCATGCACCTGTGCGTATTTTTGTGGAGGCCAGAGGTCAACCTTAAAAGCCTTCCATTTGGGTTTTTTGGAGATAGAGTCTTGTGTTGGCCTGGGACTTGCCAGTTCAGGCAGGGTGGCTGATCAGTGAGCCCCAGGAGTCTGCCTGTCTCTGCCTTCCCAGCTCTGAGATTATAAGAGCATGCCACCATACTGGTATTTTGTGTGGGTTCTGGGGATCAAATTCAGGTCCTTATGCTTTCAAGGCAGATGCTTTACCCACTGAGCCTTTTCCTAGTCCCATGGGATCCCATTTCTTTAGCCGTGTCATTGCAGGTAGAGTGGTCTTACAATGGCCGGACAGATTTTTAAGTGTATGCTTTTGATTATAGAACCCTCACTCTATGGAACCATCGCTGACTGCTCACTCACAGTAGCCAACATATTCTTCACCCCCGAACCTATCCTGTGACCTGGGACCTGGGACCCTGGCAGCACCAATCTGCTTTCTCTCAGTCTGGATTGCTCTGAACTTTCTAGAAGTGAGTGCCAATATAATTACACAGCAGGTCCCTTATCCTCATTTTGCAGTGCTAGGATGGAAATGAGGGCCTTTAGTGCTTTCTTAAACATGTTTTCAAATTTTTATTGCATTTATTTGTGTGTATTTGTGTGTGTGTGTGTGTGTGTTGTGTGTGTGTGTGTGTGTGTGTGTGTCCTAGTTATGTTTATTATTGTTCTGATGAAACACTAAGGGAGCTTGGGGAGGAGAGGGTTCATTTCAGCTTAAACTTTCAGGTAACAGTCCATCCATGAGGGAAGTCAGGGAAAGAACTCTGCAGGGCAGGAACCTGGAGGCAGGAGCTGATGCAGAGGCCATGGAGGGGTGCTGCTTACTGACTTGCTCTCCCTGACTTGCTCAGTCTGCTTTCATATAGAACTTGGGGCCACCATTCACAGGGACTAGTGCCCCTACCACCAATCACCAATTAAGAAAATGACCTACAGGCTTGCCTACAGCTCCATATGATGGAGACATTTTCTCAGTTGAGGTTCTGTCCTCTCAGATGACTTTAGCTTGTGTCAACTTGACATAAAATCATCGGGCACAGTGTATGTGGACGTGTGTGTATGCCTGTGTATGTGTGTCATGCACATGCCAGCACTCATGTGTGGAGGTGAGAAGACAACTTGCTGGCGTCTGCCCTCTCCTCCTACCCTGTGGGACCTGGAGCAAGGACTCAGGTTGTCGGAGTTGACGGCAAGTGCCTGTACACACTGACCCCTCTCACTAGCCTAGTCTAGTTCTTTCTGCGCTCCTGCCAAGTATTTACCCCAGGCCACACTCTGTCCCTAGACAGGCTCTTGAGGTGCTCTCTTCCATGGCCCTGAGGGCTCATGTTTTAGCAAGCCCCAGCAGGTGTGTCATCCTTGCCATGTCAAACTCCTGGGGCTGGCAGGCTCTCAGCCAGTCACAGATGTCACCTAGGCAAAGAATGTGTAGATGGAACCTGGCCCAGATCTGTCTTCTCAATCCACCACAGTCCCCGTGAATAGCCTCAGCGTGGGCTCCACCTCTGCGTGGTCATCTCGGGCTTCTGTTCAGGTCTCCTGGCCTCCTGCTCTGTCTCCTTTCCACATCTTCTTCTGGAGACTCAGAGTCCTGCTCTCTGAGCCAGGAGCCTTCCTGGTCATGGGGATGGAGGGGACAAACACCCTTCTTCCCCATCTGGACTGTGAGGATGAGGACCCAAGGTGGAGAGAGCGCTCACACGTGGTCCCCGGCTCCCATCACGGCATGGCACAACAGTGGATCTTAGATTTTGCCCAGATTTGTGTTGTTTTCTCTCCCTCTTCCCCCCTTCTCTTTCTCTTCCTCTCTCTCTGTGCACACAGGCATATGTGTCACTGAAGAGGCCAGAGAACACCTCAAGTGCCATTCCTCATCAGATGCTGTTCACCTTGGTTTTTTTGTTTGGTTTTTAATTAAAAAAAAAAAAAAGATTTATTTGACTTTCACTTCGCTGTATGCATGCATGTCTATGTGTTGGTATGTGTATATGAGTTCAGGTACCCATGGAGGCCAGCAGAAGGTGCTGGAACCCCTGGAGCTGCAAGACACTCAGTGCGCACACTGGGAAATAAGCTCAGATCCCCTGGGAGAGCACGTGCTCTTATCCACAGAGCCATTTCTCCAGTTCCGGTTTGTTTCGTTTCGTTTCTGCCTCCTGAGGGCTAGGATTAAAGATGTGAGCCGCCAGGCCTCGCTCACTCTTTTTGAGACAGGGTGTCTCACTGCCTGGGAATTCACTAAGGAGGGAAGGCTGGTGAGCCAGTGAGCGCTGGGACCCTGAGTGCCTGCCTCCTTCTCTGTGGGTTGGGTTCCGGGAGCTCACACTCAGGTTCTCACCTCTGCTTTACCACTGAGCCACATGGCAGCCCTTGGCTTGTATCCTTTAAGCCTCTTTTACATCTCTCCTGAGGAGCCTGTGCTGGCCAGGGAACCCCACTTCAAAGTTTCAGGGTCCCTAAGGGTCCCAGAGGGTACGGTCTGCCCTTATGGCTCCCGGAGCAAGGGTGTGATCTCCCAGGCAGCCACAAGCCCAACCTGCTGTTTATTGCCCGCCGAGGCTCAGTGGTACTCATCTGTAGACAGGCGGAGCAGGAGACTGGGAGAGAAACACAAGACCATGGCCAAAACCCTTCCTCCCACTTCCTCCCTCCCTTCTCCACTTCCTCCTTCCTCCGTCCACTCATCCCGTTTACGCAGGCCCCTATCAGACCCAGAGGAAAGGTGGACCCAGGTCCAGGCACTGCGCTGCTGTGCAGGTTGCATCCTGCACAGACATTCCAGACGCGGGGCTGCAGTGTCGCGGAGGAACATGTTTGCTTGATGTCTGTGACTCTGTCTTAGGCCTCAGGGAGCCCATGGTCAAGGGTAGTGTGGGCAAATGACAGGAGAGCACTCTTACGTCATGCTATGTGTAGCTATGCGAAGAGCACCGCTACCTAGGAGTTGCCACACCAGAGGCAAAAGCATTCCAGATGGGACGTGAGGAGAAGGGTTTGAAGACAGGGCTGAGGGGGCTGGAGGACCCAGGTAGGGGCGGGGCATGCTGTGAATCCTGCAGAGCAGAGCGGCAGACTGATAGGGGTATGCTGGGTTACAGAGGACAGCAAGGATTCCCAGGGAACTTCTGTTAGGGGCATGCAAGTCTCTGCTTCCCCTCCTTTTCCTGCAGGGATGGGCCTTCCCGTCCTGCCCATCCAGGCAGTGGATGCATCTGACATTGGCAGGTCCATGAATGAGCCTGTCCCCAACCACAAGAAGGACAGGAGCTGACTGGCTGGGCCTGGTTGGCACCACCTGCCCGCTCCCTGTTCTGATGCCCTGCACATCAGGGTCAAATGATGAAATCAGATCCCAATCTGGAGAAAATGGGACAATGTGCTTCTCTGCTCCAATCCTCTAGAGGCAGGCTTCAGCCCTGACACCTGGCTCACCTCCTCTGGCACCCGGCCCTTGAGCCAGGGCCAAGGTATCTGGGCCGGGTTGGGCTAGGCAGCATGTAGGATGGTGAGGTTTCCTGGGACTGATGCCCAGAGACCTCAGAGGAGACAGGCACATCACCTTTCTCCTCATCATGAGGAGGCCTGGTCAGGCTCTGCCAAGAATCTGCAGGGCTCTGAGGAGATGGATCAACTGTTGAAGTGGTTGCTATGTAAGGGTGAGGACCCTGAGATACCCAGCACCCAAATAAACACAATGCCAGGCAGGCATGGTGGCCTGAACTCAACACACAGAGACACAGTATCCCTGGAGCAAGACGGCTAGACAGGCTCTACATGCTCTGGGTTCAAGTGAGAGATACATAAGGTGAGAGTGGTCAAGGAAGACTCTCAGCATCTGGCTCTAGCTCCCACATATAAACACACGCATGCACATACACATCGACAAACATTTATGCACTCACACACGTGTGAACTCACACACACACACACACACACACACACACACACATGAAAAGTAGAGAGAGAGGATCTGCAGGTCCTAGACCCCTGTCCCTCCCCATCCCATCAGTACTCCCAGCAGCTCCTGTTCTAAAGCTCAGCTTAGCACAGCTTGGTAGGGGCCAGAGGTCAGGAGACCCAACCAGGGATGCCCTACAGTCCACAGGTAAGCAAAGTCATGCAGGCCCTTCTTTGATGCCTGAGACTCTGGTTCAAATAGAATCATATTTTCATTTTAGAAATGTGGAGAAATGTCAACAAGTAAAAGAAGAAAACAGAAACAGCCCCATCCCCAGAAATCAGCACTGTTAAATTAACAGCAGCATCCATCCACCCTGCATGTCCCCACACGCTGTGGGGACCTGCTCCCGTACTCATGTACCACTGGGATTCACTCAGGCCTTATGTGTGTGCGTGTGCATGTATGTGCACATGAAGGTGTGTAGTTGTACATCTACTGGGTCACTCAACAAATAAGACAAGGAGGCATATTCATAGGTGCAAATCCTGTCGTGACTCAGCAGAGGAACCGCCATCATGGCGGGCGCCATACTGGACAGAGGAACCCTGAGCCTCTGAGCTCAGGTGTTTATTGATCCAGAACTCCTCAGGTGTTCTACTGATAGCACATGCAGATCATATGCAATCAAACCTCCCCCACATAAATCCAACACCTGCAGACAATACAAAACCCCAAGACCTAGGCAGACCTCACCCAACAGTGCACAGAACAGTCATTTTATACATAAATAAAAATAAACTTCAACAACAAGGGTGTGCGTACACACACACACACACACACACACACACACACACACACACATACATGCGCACACACACACCGGAGCTGCATGTAGAAGCCAGAAGACAACTCTTAGGAGTCAAATCTCTCCTTCTAACACATGGGTTTTGGGGCCGAAACTCAGATGCTCAGGCTTGCTGGATGCACCTTCACCTGCTGACCCATTTCACCAACCCTAAACTAGGCAATTTTTGTACTATTTTTTTTCAGAATAATATCACTTTATTTTCAACAAAACACAATCCAGTTGGTTCAGGGATGCCAAATACTTGCCCAGCCCCCAACACTACAACCTCAGTGAATATTTACACCGTTAGAACTCTTTCATGGCCATTCTGAAGCAACGGAGCTTTTAGAAACAAGAGGCTTACCCAGGGCTCGCATTCATGCTATTACGTTTTTACACAGAAGTGACTGACATTAGAGCTGATTTCCAACTCTTCAGTTCGAACTTCTTGATTAAACTAAACCATCTGCAGTTCTGCACCCACACAGCACCTCATCGACGCCCTCCCAGAGCCTGACGTCACTCTGGTTCTGGGCACACTCCATAAGCTGTTTGATCTCAAGAAAGCAAGGCCTACCAGACTGCTGGCCAGCAGCCGGGTTCCCTGGTAAGATGTCAGGCTCTGTGGGCTCAGCATCACCACCTCCACTGAAGCCTTATGATGGTGTGACCCAGGGTGCGCCCAACCGCAGAGTCCACAGCCGCGCTAGCTGCAGTGGTTGCAGCTGAGCCATTGGGCTTGGCTGCTGGGGTGCAGCAGCAGGTGAGTCACCTGCAGATGGTGCGGCTGCTGCTGGAGGCTGAACTGCAGGTGCTGGTCTGCGAGCAGCCCCCGTTTGAGGGCCCGGCTGGCTGAGGGGACACCCGGGAAGAGCAGCTTCAGCTTCCACACAGCATCCTAATGCTCACACACTCAACAACTAGATGACAACCTGGTTTTTGTACTGTTTCATCATGAATGTCCTCGCCAGTTGTAATATGTCTCAAAGTACTTCAAAGGGCTGGGGATGTAGCTCAGTTGGTAGTGTTTGCCCTGCATGCATAGGGACCTGCTTTTGGTTCCCAGCACTGAAAAACAAACACCCAAAATGTGGAGTCTTAGAGGGTGTGGTTTAGTGGTAGAGGCTTTGACTAGCCTGTCCAAGGTCCTGGGTTCTGTCTCAGACAATGAGGGGAAAGAGCTTTCCAGTTACGATGGTTAAGGTTGACTGTCAACCTGACAGAATCTAGAATCACTTAGGAGACAAACCTCTGAGCACAGCTCTGAGGGAAGTTTTAAAATTAGGTTCATTAAAGTGGAAAGACCCACCCTAACTGTGAATAACACCATTCCATACTCTGGGGTCTTGGTGAGCTGAGCACCAGCATCCATCTGTTTCCTGACTGTGGATGTGATGTGAGCAGCTCCTCATACTCCTGCTGCTGTGCCTTTTCTGCCATGATGGACTGGATACCCTCAAACTGTGAGCCAAAACCAAGGAGCCCTTCCTCCCTTACATTGCTTCTTGTCAGGTATTTCATCACAGCAACAAGAAAAATTTCTAATGTATCAGTGTTTCTTCATGAAACATTCAAAATATACTTGTCTTAGTTGGGGTTTCTATTGCTGTGATGAAACACCATGACCAAAAAGAAGGTTGAGGAAGAAAAGGTTTATTTGGCTTACACTTCCATATTGCTGTTCGTCATCAAAGGCAGTCAGGACAGGAACTCAAACAGAGCAGGAACCTGGAGGCAGGGGCTGATGCAGGGGTGCTGCTTACTGGCTTGCTCCTCATGGCTTGCTCAGTCTGGTTTCTTATAGAACCCAGGTCCACCAGCCCAGGGATGGCACCAATCACAATGGGCTGGGCCCTCCTCCATCAACCACCAATTAAGAGAATGCCTTACAGGCTTGCCTACAGCCTGATCTTATGGAGGGATTTTCTCAGTTGAGGCTGCCTCCTCTCAGATGACTCCAGCTTGTGTCAAGTTGACATAAGCTATCCAGCACAGTACTCAAGATGGAGGAGCCATATAAGGTCTCATGTGTTGCCACTAGTCTGCTGATGGGTTCCCACCAGCACTTCTGGCTGTGTTTTAATGTTATGTATGCGGGGACTAAAGAGATGGTTCCTTGTTGCTCCTGCATAGGACTGAGTTTGATTCCCAGCACTCAGGCTAGGCAGCTCACAACCACCAAATATCCAGCTCCCAAGATCCAACACCCTCTTCTGGCCCCTGTGTGGCACACATGCACACACACACACACACACACACACACACACGCATGCACACACACACACACGCATGCACATACACAGACATACACACACACAGAGACATACACACAAATAAAAACAAAAATTTAAAATGTAAAGTCATTTATGTTGTTTTGCCTACCAGCATCATTTAAATTTTTTATTTGATGTTCTTATTATTTAGTATTTTTAAAAATAATTTATTTATTTTCATTTTATGTGCATTGGTGTTTATGTCGCATGCATGTCTACGTGAGGGTGTCCGATCCCCCGGAACTGGAGTTACAGACAGTTGTCAGCCGCCATGTGAGTGCTGGGAATTGAACCCCGGTCCTCCAGAAGAGCAGACAGTGCTCTTATCCCCTGAGCCTTCTCGCCAGCCCCCGGTAAGCCCCCTAGTATTTTTTTAAGCTGTTGGAGGGCTGAGGATGTGGCTCAGTAGGTAGGATGCTCACCCAGTAAGAATAAAGCCGTGGGTTCCACCCCAGCACTATGTAAGGGATCACATGCCTCTGATCCCAGCACTCAGAGGTGGAGGCAAGAGGTTCAGAAGCCCATGGTAATCACAGGTCCATAGCAAGCCCAAGGGCACGTTGGCCACCCGAGACCTTGTCTCAAAAGGCACATAGTGGTGAAAACAGAATTGCCCATGTCCTGTAGACTAGGAACTGTCTCCATCTGGGCTCCTTTACAAATTAGTAGAAATGGAGCAGGGAAAATGTAGCCCTCATGGGGAGCCTGTTGAGTGCCAAGTGGGGGTTGTTCTTTCCCTCCTAATTCCCAGAAGGCCTGTGGAGGCTTCACCAATGACAGACATTGTCTTGTCTAAGTCCCTGGGGCCTGGCTGATGCTTAGTCAGGAAACTACCTAGAGAGCTGGCAGGATCTGGGTCAAGGAGAAATCTCTGCCCCCTCTACCACCATCCTCTCCTGGGGATAGCAGCTGGGAGGCCTCTCTGTATCTGCACAGCCGAAGGACCACTCAGCCTTTCCATGCAGGCTTCTCTGAACTGCTGCTGGAGGGCCCATGGGTGGGGGCTGTGCTTCCTCCCAGCTCTGGAGGCTGCAGTCTAACCCTGAGGTGTTGGCAGGCTGGTTCTCTCTGGATGCTCAGAGGGAATCTGTTCCAGCCTTCTCTCCTAGTTTCTGGGGATCCCAGAGTATGTTCTGGTTGGGGCCACATCACCGTGACCTCTTGTGTTTGGTATTTTAAAGCTATTTCTTCTGAGTCCGGTCTCAAAGTTCCCTCTGTTCTTGGCTTAGCAGCGTGGTCATCCTGACAGGAATGAGGATGTTCTAGATACACTGAGCCCCTCCCTGTGGCTATCAGAATTTTGAGACTATGATCTCCAAGAAATTGGAATTCCCCAGGAGGTCCACACCGAAAGAAGGAAAAGGCCTAAGCCTGGTGTCAGCCAGAGGAGGATCTTGTCTCCCAGAAAGAGATTTCACACAGTGCTGGCACCCTGTTGGACCACCTTGCAGGGGAGACTGGAGCTGAGACTTCTATGGGTCAGTGATGGGCAGGACCACACCTGGACCTGGACTACTTAGGTATGTATAACATTTGCCCTTCATTTAAACCTGAACCTCATGTCAGGACCGTGAAATGGACTTGGGGGGTTGATAGACCTCTTTATTTGTTCCCTTTTCCCAATACAGTCACATTGACTAAATCTCCCTTTTCTGCTTTCTGCTCGTTGTCTCATTTGGCCTGCTAAGGACAGGTGGGCCACCCTGACTTCTTAGGACGGGTAGGCCATCGGCAAGGTTCTGTCTACCTCCTACTGTACCTCGCTGTAACTGTTCACAGCTCTAACTGTACCACCTCTGAGTGTTCTGCCCACTGGGACCAAGGCCTCTGGAGAACATTCTGGATCTTAACTGGCATTGCTCATGCCTGCATTTGCCTCAGTTGCCCCTACCCCTACCCCACTGCATGAAGGAAGGGAATGTCCCAGCATAGTATGCTGTGCTGAACTGGTTCCTGTCCTCACCCGCCCCATTTTGTAGATGTGTCTGTGGAGCCTCCAACTTCAGGCGCCACACCTGCCCAACCTCGTACAGATGGAAAAGATTTACCAAGCATCATCTGAGGTAGATCCCTCTCCCCCTCCCCAGCACCTCAGTAACTACACAAACTAACTCCTTCTGGGTGACGAGGAAACGGAGGACCGCTGGCTGGTGGCCGGTGCACCCACAGCTCTGCTCCTGCCCAGCATGCCTTAGGTGTGAATGCCAGATGGGCTCTTTACGCAGCTGGTTAACTTACATTGCAGCAAAGGGGACTTTCTGCGTTGCTATAGTCCAGTCTTTCTTTTAGTAACTTTCTTTTTGTGCAGGCTTTCTGTTAGCGGCTGTCAGGCCCTCCCACCCCCACACGGCTGATGGATACCCAGGCCATTTCTAATTTTCTATCCAAACAAATAGTGATGCAATACAGAAATGAGCATGCGTCTCTGTGTGTGATTGTGAAAGTATTTCCACTCAGAAGTTATCTTGGCATGCAAGTGTCAAGTCAGAGGGCATTTGAATTGTGTGTTGGGTAAACACCAATAAATTGCCATCCTGAAAGACAACTCAATGATTACTCTCTGCTTATCAGGAGCCCGTGTTGATGCGCTCCAGCAAAGATGTATCTTCTTCCGGTCAGTTCAAGACTGTTGCATGACTTCTCTCCGTTTGTGTGTTCTTTGCGGTTGGACATCTGTCTGTGATGCTGGCCACGTTTACTGATTCAACTGTACACTGACTTTTTCTGTCCCTACCTACACTGAATCTTTCACTGAGCTGATTTTCTTTATTTTTATTCACTCTTTGGTAGAATTTGTCTGGTGTGTGTGTTCTTGTGCGTGCGTGTGTTGTGGGATATTTTACTCCTATGTGCTGTTTTGTGGGGAAATGGGCTTCCTGATGCCTTGCAGCTTTGCTTCCTACAGCTCTGTGCTATGCTATGGAGCAGCCACTCTGATCTCCACCTGAAAAGGCCAACTGTTTGCAGTTAAAGGTGACCGAACACAATCAAAGGTCTGCTGAGAGAGGACTCCGATCACCCCCAGCTGAGTGTGCGGACAGACCCAGAGATACCATTGTTTTGTAATGAAGGCCTGCACTGGAGAAGAGGCTTGGGGAAAAGACTAAAGGACCTGGGAGGAGTAGGAGGGGGCGGCAGAACGGTGTGAGGGGAGAGAACGGTGTGAGAAGGCTATGAAGTCTCTGCCTAGCTGCGGTATTGAATCCCCGAGACTTAGCATGGCTTGTAATCAATAAATACCTAGAAAAAAATCAACTATGAACTTTGATTGACACGTGTGTGTGCACACATACATGTTGAGGCCAGCAGTCAACTATGGTTGTCAATGCTCAGAGTAGAGTCTCTCACCAGCTTAGAAGTCACCAAGTAGGCAGGGTTGGCTTATCAGCAAGCCCCGGGGATTTCTCTGTCTCCCCCACACACACTGGGGTTAGCATGTGCTACACATGGCTTTTCTGCATGGATTCTAGGGTTCTAGCTCCGGTCTCGATGTTTGTACAGCAAGCACGTCACCAACACAGCCATCGGCTGTTTGTCCTCACCCAACCTTCTGCTGATACGCGTGTCTTTTTACCTTTACTTGTTGATAGGATCTGTAACATTTTCAAGGGGGAATCCATGTACGTGAGTTAGAATATTTAAACAAAGCAACAGACATGAAGTTAGGGAGCTGCTTTCCTGCTCTGACTCCAGTTTTCTGTCCAGGGCTCAGGGTGACATTCCCAATGAGCATGCGGGGACAATATCTGTGGACACATGCTTTCAGGGAGCCCCTAAATGTGTGTGTAAATGTGTGCGCAGGTGAACATGTGTGGGGATGTATGTGCGCATGTGGATGCATGTGTGGAGGGCAGAAGACAACCTCAAATGTCAAGGTTCTCTTACTGGTTTGGAACTTGACGATTCAGCTAAGCTAGCATGCCTCGGAGCCTCCGGGGCCGCCGTGTCTCACAGTGCTGGGGTTACAGGCACGAGCCACCACAGCCAGCTTTGAGGCAGGTTGTCTGGCCCTTCTGCTTGTACTGTAATCACTTTATGACTATGCCTTCCCTCCAGCCTCCAGATTTGCCTCCTTCGGGGAAAGGGATCGATGTGTCTCTACTTTCCCATCTAGGAAATGGGCATGAGAGTTACCTGTCTTCTCAGGAGTTTTGAGAGAACCAAGAGAGTTAGGTCATATGCATGCGGGGTGCTTATAACAGGGATGTCATGTAGTAAGCATGTGGTCACGTTATCCTAAAGCTGTATGGGCACAGAAAGGCACAGGCCACTGGCTGCTGGCAGTAAATATGTTTTGGCCTAAATAGTTCCTACCTACTGCCTATAAGAACAAGCCACACTAGTGACAAGATCTGATTCTTGGCTGGTGTTGTGACCTTGGTCCCTGTCTCTTTCAGAGTTTCCAAGTTCTCTCCTACAACAAAAGGTTTTCTTTTTATTTTAGAGGATTGGCCTCATTAGCACAGGGTGCTCTCAAACTTGCTATGCAGCCAAGGATGACCTTGAACTTCTGATCCTCCTGCTCCTACACCCCTTCTCACGAACTGAGCGTTGGGACTATATATATTGGGGATTGAACACAGGTTCTCATGCCTGCTAGGCAAACAAGCTCCCAACTAAGTGACATTTCCAGCAAAACATAAGGTTGTTGAACAGTGATCTGACCCCTCTATGTTGTTTTAGCAGGGAATCTGGAATCTCTTTTTATGAAAGAGACATTCCCTCCCTGCCATGGCCTTCTTAGCCCCTGGGGCTTATTTTGAACTAACCAAGCATGCACTAGAGGTATGTAAATGCTTACAGGTTGACATGGCTGGCACAGCAGCTCCCTTCCAGGGCTGCAGCCTGGTGGCCTCCCCCAGCAAGGGTGACCATCTCACTGTGGGACCTCTGCCAATATACCGACTCAGGTGGGCTGGAGCCTGAAGTTCAGCAGAGGGCTAGCTGGACAGTTCCCAGGGGACTCCCAGGGGACTGGGAAGAAAGCTGCGGCTAGGAGCGGGTGGGCTGCGCCTTCTCCAGGAGAGAGCAGAGTGCACACCTCCACCCCGGTGTCACCACTTTTGTCTGGGTTTGTCCCTTCCTTCCAGACCTGAGATTGGAGAAGCCCTGGCTCAACTGAGGCTCTTGGTCAACCAGAATCTGCTCCTGCTCCGTATTGATCAGGAGCCTTGGGTTGGGATAGCTGAGTCTGTAAAGTGCCTTGCTTGGCAAGCCAGAGGACATGAGTTCAACCCCCAGGGTGTATGCAGTGGGAGGAGAGAGCCGTCTTTTGAAAACTGTCCTCTGACACTCACACGCGTGCTGGGACATGTGTCTTCCCACATTAAGTAAACGGATGAAAACATTTCTTAAAAGCCAGGTACAGCGCTATGCACGTGTTATCCCAGTGATGGGAAGCAGAGACAGGAGGATGCCGGAGCCTGCTGACCAGCTAGCCCAGGCTTTTTCAAGATCTCAGACTATGTATCAAAGAGACAGGCAGAGCTCACTCCTAGTCAGTGTATGTGTTTGCTGTCCCCAGAACAAAGTCTCCAATAGATTTATCCCAGGCTGAGGGACTAGATACATGGGTGGGAGTGGGGTGAGAAGGGTGAGCTTCTCTTAGGGCAGTCACAGGCTCATCATACGACCACTGGGAGTGGGTAAGTCTCAGGGAATATATCTGAATCACAGACCAAGACCACGTGTGTGTGTTTCTGTGCATGTGTGGGTACACATGCACATGCATCTGGAGGGCAACCTCTGGTGTGTTTCCTTGGAAGATGTTCCCAGTTTTTTGTTTATTTTATCTTCTACTTGCCTAATGGGCTGCTTTGTCTTCCACGGGCTCTGGACATCGAACTCAAGGCCTTGTGCTTGGAAGGCAAGCACTTCTCCAAATGAGCTATCACTCCACTGTGTGTGTGAGAGAGAGAGAGAGGAGAGAAGTGAGCGTGTGTCATACACACACACACACACACACACACACACACGGAGGCCAGAGGGCAATGTCTGGCAGGTTTGGTCTTAACCTTCCACCTTGTCTGAGACATGTAAGCTGGTCTGAGAGCTCCTGAGGGATTCTCCCGACTGTGCCTCTCACCTTGCTGGAAGAGCCCTGGGATTACAGATGCGTGCTACTGCATCTGACATTGTGTGTTTCTGGGGAACTGAACTCGTCCCTCACGCATGTGTGGCAAGCTCTTTATCCACTGAGCCATCACCTTAGCCTTCGAGAAAGTTTCAATGGATCTGGCTTGGACATTCTTAAGAACCACACATCCCCCCACCCCCACCCCCACTCCCCACCCCCAGCCTCCCCCCCAATACCTAGACATTGAACCTACACTGCAGCTCTCCCCTCGTTCACTACTGCCCCTCTTTCCCGATGCTGATGAAAGCAGCGTCATTTATCAATCTCAATTGCACTAACCAGTCCATATCAGCTTAAACGAGCAAGCTCCAAGTTTGCACTTGGTCACAGCATGGGACAGCCATTGCTATTCCTGCCCCTTGCCTCATTCTGCCTTAGAGACGCTGTTCCCAGGGGTTGTAAGAGCTACATGTACCGTAAGTTTCACTGGAAGGCATTGGGTCAGGTAGATGATTGTTTTTCTTTTTTGAAACAGGGTGTCATGTAGTCCGGGCTGACCTCAAACTCAAAATGTAGCCAAGGATGACCTTGAACTTTTAGCCTCCTGTCTCAGCCTCTCAAGTGCTGGGATTATAGGCATGCACCACCATGCCACTTTATGCAGCACCGAGAACAGAACCCAGGTCCTCATGCATGATAGGCAAGCACTCTACCAACTGAGCCACATCCCCGGCCCCATTACTCTTTATTATTATTTGTATTCAGTATTCGTTTACCCCTCACCCCCACCCAAGTAGTGGAGCAAATAGAACAGCTTCTATTTATGCTTCTAAATTATGCTTCTAGTAGCTTATATTTGTAGAATGATCCATTTCTTAAGTTACACATTAATTCAAAGTTTCATTAAGTAGCTCAATGCCTTGGGCAACAGATTACTTATAAATAGTATAATATCTAGTGGTTCCTTAGTTTTGCAGTCAGACATTATTAATGGCCCATGACTTTGAGTCAGGATACGGTTGGAGCGTAAGCCCACACCTGTATGTGTTGAGTGATAGACAAAGCAAGATGCCGTCAACCTTCGGAGCTAGTGCTGCCATAACTTTTGGGGAAAGTCAGGTCAAAATCAAAGATTAAACAGACCACAGTTCCTTCTCATCAAAGAAAATAGAAGAGCTCCAAGTGTTGGTTGGCAAGTTCCCCGAGTCTTTTCAGGACGCTCTCCCTAGGTGACATTAGGTACTGTGGACAACTTGCTAAGTCTTTCACTAGGCAAAGAACATAGAAATCTTCCCCAACCAAGGAGGGTGATGCATGCCTGTTGTCCAAGCACTCCGGTGGTAGAGGCAGGAGGACCAGGAGTCTAAGATTATCCTGGCCACATAGTGAGTTTGAGGCCAACCTGGGCTACCAGAGACCCTGTCTTTAAAAAAGAAAAGAAAAAGAAGGCTAAGGAGTTGGCTCGGTTTATAAAGTGCCTGCCTCCCAAGTTTGAGGCAGGGTGAATAACCACAGCATCAATGATGTTAGCACAATCACCCGAGGAATACTCACCACAGGGCTGGGGAGACGGTTTAGCAGTCGGTGTGCTACAGTGTGGGTGCTCGTCCCCTCTGTGTCCATGGGTGAAATGTATGAGACACTTCATTTCAGAGATCTGCCTTGATTACTCCCCATTGCTCAGCTGAGGTCTGGGGATGAGTGTGCAAGAGCCCAGGGCTATGACCCATCTGGTGAGGGCACAGAAGAAAGGAATCTGGGGCCTTGGAAAGAACTCAGTTGGTAAAGGGTTTGTTATACAAGCACAGGGGCCTGAGCTTGGGGGCCCAACACCCATATAAAAGTCGTATGCTGCCAGGTGGTGGTGGTGCACCACTTTAATCCCAGCACTTGGGAGGCAGAGGCAGGTGGATCTCTTGAGTTCGAGGCCAGCCTGGTCTATAGAGTGAGTTCCAGGACAACCAGAGTTACAACAGAGACCCCTGTCTCAAACAAACAAACAAACAAACAAACAAACAAAAAGTCATATGAATTGGAATTGCTGGGGCCCACTGACCAGCCTGTCTAACCAAATTGGCAAGAGATGACTCAGTTGATGAAGACACTTGCCACCAAGCCTGACAACCTGACTTCCATCTCCAGAACCCATGTTGGAAGGAGAGAACCAACTCCTCAAAGTTGTCCTCTGATTCTGCATGTAGCATGGTAAGTGTGTATGCACACATGCTTGTGCAAACACACACAATGGAAAATTAAAAATTCTAATGTTAAAACAAGCAACAACAGCAAAGTAGAGAGTGCTTAAAAGACACTTGACATCAACCTGGCTTTCCCACACATGCATTCAGAGAGAGAGAGAGAGAGAGAGAGAGAGAGACAGAGAGAGAGAGAGAGAAGCCTGAACCATACATGTATTAGAAACTTCAACCTACTCCGTTGTTCTGGGTTATAAGGCAAACATACCTTTCAATAGGGCCTCTTCTCTCGGACCCCAAATACTGCTGGGTTACTGTGCATGCTGAATAGCAGGTGGCACATTCCAAAATGGTCACTCAAGAGCAGGTGGCTCCAGTTACTAGGCAGGTAAAGGCAGAAAGTTCAAGGCCAAATATATATCACACACACACACACACACACACACACACACACACACACACACACACACACATAAACATCACAGCTGGGTAGTATGTGAGAGTAGATGTCCCTGTCCATAGGAGCTGGCCAGTCCCTGCAGCCCTGCCTGTCACCCTCTTGACAATAGATTTCCACTGTTAGCTGTGTGCCTCTGATGCATGCCCGTTGTTCCTGGCTACCCTCTGCTGATTAGGTGTCCTTATAATCTCTCACAGGGAGCAGTGAGCACTTCCCAAAACCATGGGGTTTGCAAGGCAGAAATGAGGGCTTGTAAGGAGTTTGTATCAATCAATTCAGAGTTCAAGAAGGGGCGTCTCATGAGGTAGGGCATAAAATGGGAGCAAAAGTGGTAGATTTTATTTTATTTTATTTTTCCCCCCAAAACAGGGTTTCTCTGTTATAACTCTGGCTGCCCTGGATCTCACTCTTTAGACCAGGCTGACCTTGAACTCACAAAGGTCTGCCTGTCTCTGCCTCCTGGGTGGCCTCTCAATTGAAGGCGTGCACCACCACCACGCCACCACCACCTGGCTCTGGATTTTGAACAACAGAAACACACACAGAGAGAAGGGTGTCTGGGTGTGCTGAAAGAGAAAGAGATCATGCTGAGACAGCAGGATGAGGCCTCGGGGGCCGGAGGGCATGTTGGTGGGTGGTAGGAGAATGAGAAGCAGGAAGAGAACCTCCAAGCTGTCCTGCATTTCACCAGTCATTGAGATGCTGGCACTCACTGGTTGGCTAGGCTGGCTGGCCACTTCAGCTCTTAGGGTCCTCCTGTCTCTGCTTCCTCCCCAGAGTGAGATTACAGAAGCGCATCTCCTTTCCAGTTAATTTGTTTGTTTGCTTTGCTTTGTATTTAATGTGGATGTTGTGGACAGAGTTCAGGCCCTCATGCTTGCATAGCCAGTGCTTTATTCACTGAGCCACCTCCCCTGCTCAGCCTTGCCTCTCATCTGTAAAAGAGAACCACAGAGCAAGGCATGGTGCAGCATATCTATATCCCCAGCTTTCAAGAGAAAGAGGTGGACGATCCATCAGGAGTTCCAGGATAGTCAGGGTACACAGTGATACTTTGTCTCATCAAAACAACACACACACACACGCACACACACAGGCACACACACACCACAATACAGTATCAAGACTATTGTCATTCACTGATAGCAAGACAAAATGGCATAATATATAAGAAGCAGATTCAGAAGCACACACCTGTAATCCCAGCACTCCTACTGTATGATGGGAGGCAGAGACAGGACAGTCTCCAGAAGCCCTTGGCCAGCCAGCCGGGTATGTGCAATGGAGAACAGGAGACCTTGTTTCAAACAAGCTAGGAGGTGAAGACTGGCACCTGAGCTTGCCATGGCGCTGGAGCACTGCCACCCACTTGCGACACACACAATGAACGATGATTTTTTTTCCTTTGAAGAAGTTACTCAGCAACTAGCTGCCGCTGTCAACTCCCATCAGTCACCATCAGCCCTCCATAAATGGTTCTTCCCTTCCTACGGTGTGTGTGTGGTGGCTATGTGTGTGTGGAGGCGTGTTGTATGTGTGTGGGGGTGTGTGGCTATGTGTGCGAGTGTGTGTTGTGTCTGTGGATGTATGGTATGTGTGGATATATGGTATATATGTGTGTGTGTCTTAGGTATGTGTGTATATGTATTTGGTATGTGGATATGTATGTAGATGTGTGGTATGTGTGTGTGTGTATATGTACTGTGTGTGGCTGTGTGTGTGAGTGTGTATGTATGTATGTTGTATGTGTAGATGTGTGGTATGTGTGGATATATTTGTGTGTGTGTCTGTGTGTATGTGTGTATGGATATATGTGGTATGTGTGTGGAGGTGTGTGTATGTATGTATGATATGTGTATATTTGTGTAGTAGCTGTATGGTACATGTGTGTGTGGTCTCAAGTTTTCCTTGGTGTGCATGTAGAGGTTATAGGACAACTTGTGGGAACTGATTCTTTCCTACCACGTGGGTCCTGGGAATTGAGCTGAGGTCCTCAAGCATGGCAGCAAGTGCCTTTACCCTTGATCCGTCTTGCTGGCCCCATCATTTCTTCCTAGGATAGTAGGGGAATGTTAAGTCAATGTTCTGCCAAGGGCCCCCAAGATAACCTGTCTCCCAAGGCCATTATGCTCTCACAACTCATTTACCTGTTGGAAACTGCTTAGCTCAGGAATGGAATGTTCCAGAAGGCCGATTTGATTTTCAAATCACTTCCCTCTGAGCTGTAGTCTCCCCCAAAGCAAAGCCCTGGCCAGGGCTTCCTCATATCATGGGCTAAGCTGGCTGGTGGAGACTGAAGTGGGGGAAGAGCACCCTATCCTGCGCTCTCCACCCCCACCCACTCTAGCTCCAGAATGCATTTATCAAAACCAGGCCCCGTGGAGAGAGGGCAGGACCCCTGCTCCACCACAGTGGATACTGTGAGTGCTTGTGGATTCTCACTCCCATTTCCTTCTCTAGTTGGCTCCCTCAGGCTTTTGTCCTTGGGCAGAGGAAACTGAAGGATTCTCCCTGGTCCCTGAATTGTCTGCCTGGAACCTCCCTTCAGAACAAGGCCAGCAGAGGGCGCCAGGACAGCCAGGAGCAACCCAGTCCCCAACCCCTTTGAGCTTCTGGGAATGTTCACCTCTGACACCTGTGGACCAGCAGGGACCACAGAACAGCCCTGCTGTTTCTGAGCTCAGAGGACAGGTCTCACCACCAGGAAACAAGACTTGCACACGGTTATGCTAAGCTAAACAGCAAGTCTCGGAGTGCGTAGGTCCCTTGCCTCAGACTTGTCAGGGAGCAGTCGACGCTACCGGGTTTGAAGCCCCCAGGCAAACTCTTCCTTTTGCAACATGATCTCATGTAGCCCAGGCTGACCTTGAACTTGCTCTGTAGTTCCTTGATCCTCCTGCCTCTCTCTGCCGTGTGCTGGGGTTGCAGACATCACCACCACACTTCCTGTATGTGGTGCTGGGGATCGAACCCACAGCCTCATGCATAATAAGCAGCACGCTACTAACTGAACTACACACTCGGGCCACATATGAGGGTTTTTGTATCACTTTGGGTTTTGTAACAATGTGTTTTGATCATATTCGCTCTCTGCTCCTCCCACTAACTCCTCCCAGATCCACTCCCATCTCCTTACTCCCTCGCTCTTTCTTCAAGTCCTCCTCCTCCTCTTCTTCCTCCTCCTCCTCTTCTTCCTCCTCCTCCTCTTCCTCTCCCTCTTCTTCCTCTTCTTCGTCTTCCTCTCCTCCTCCTCCACCTCCTTTTTCTATATTCCACAAAGTCTAATTTGCGTTTCCCCGTATACTCACAGATATGGGTCCACCCACTGGAGCGTGGTCAATCTACCATGGGCCACACCCTTAAAGCAAATTTCTCTCTCCTTCAGAAGCCATCAGTTGTCAATAGCTCTTCAGCTAAAGGCTCGTGAGCCCTTCCCCATTCATGCTGCCAAGTTGACTCTATTGATCTTTCACAGCTCTTGGGAGTGCTTGAGAGCAGAGGTCTTGTCATTTCCAGAAGAGACGATTTCACCTCGGTCCTCCCCAAACTCTGGCTCTTAACAACCTTTCTGTCTCTTCTTTAGCAATGGTCCCTGAGACTTGGAGTCAGGGTTGTGATATAGATGTCCCATTTGTGCTGAGCGCTCTATTGACATGCTCTGCACTTCAGCCAGTTGTGAGTTTGTTAACCACCCTCCGCTGTACAAAGAAACTTCTTTGGAGAGATCTGTGAGCTGCACTCATGTGTGGGTAGAGAGCTCACAGGGCTCACAGCTGGGTTGTTCCTTTGCTTTCTGTCTCTAACTCAATCACCTGGTGCTTGAGTGTGATCTTATAGCTGACAATGTCATTTTGCAATGACAAAGGGTTGGGGACACCAGCTTGGAGACTTTATTGTAAAGTCATAGGTTTGAGGGCCTGAGGATTTTGGGAGCATGGAGAAGTGGCCATGGTTCTGCTGACGCTAAGCATCTTTTTGGAGAGGAACAAAGGTCCCAGGCAATTAAGCTGACCACATGGTTCACAGAATCCCTAAAGCTGGGTTTCCTCTCAGACTAGGAGATGAGGCAGGAGGAATGTGTCCCAGGTGAAGGCCAAGTCAGGAAGGCTGGGCAGAAGGAGGCCAATGCCCAGCTCACTTCCTCCTTTTAATTTGACCCAGAACAGCAGTCCATGGAACAGCACTACCTATGTTCAGAGTGGGTTCTCCCTCCTCAGTGGACCTATCTGGACACTCTTTCTTGGGCACGCCCAGAAGTTTGTCTCTATGATGGATCACCCAGGGAAGAAAGTGTGAGGGTTATGGAGATCAGGTTGGTCTGTGGGAGTGTCTGTGGACTGTCTGTTGATTTTCTTAATTGATGTGGGAAGACCCAGCTAAAGCTGACCTCCGCCTACCCCGCCACCTGCTGGCCAGATGGGTTCCGCATGTAAGGCAGGAATAAAGGAAAGCTGTGGGAATTTGCCCTGCCAGCATTGCGTCTCCTGTACAGGACTAAAAGTATCTGTTAAGATAATGCACACAGAGGTGTTACAGTTGATGCTGACCTCTTATGCATCTCTCTATGAGTGTGGTGTACGTGTCTGTGGTTCCATGTTTGCATGTGGGGTGTGTGCACGTTTGCAGACTCTTGTGCAGTATGTGTGAACGTATGGAGAAGCCAGAGGTTGATGTTGAATACCTTCCTTGATCATTCTCCACCCCACATAGCGAGGCAGTGTCCTTCACAAGCACAGAGTTTGCCAGTCCAGCACATGTAACTGGCCAGCTTGCTCCAGGGGGTCTCATCTGTCTTCTGAGCTGTGGATTACAGGGGGCTGCTATACTCATCAAGTTCATGGAGATTGTGGGGATCTGAACTCGTGTCCACGTGCTTGCACGGCAAGAGCGTATCCACTGAGCCATCCCAGCGGCCCCGATGCTCACTTCAGTTAGTGTCCCTTACCCATGCCATTTGAACAAAATGATTCAAATAGAAATGCAACAGGATTATTCACCTTCAAAGAAAATGAGTCAGTACTGATGGAGCTCCAGGACCCACTCTGGAGCCGTGAAGAGGCAGAGGGGCAGAGAACTTTCTAAGCACCTCATGCTGGGAACAGGAGTCAGGCAAATGTGGTGGCTTCCCCTGTCACCTCGGAACAACCTAATATCACACTTGAGAGGAGCCTTAAATGGTCAGCTACAGAAAAACTCAAGAACCAAAAGTGATTTGCTCAGAGGGAAGAGGCTAGAATCTCTTTCCAAAACGCTGAGATTTAGATAAAATCATGGGTGAGATATGCTGTGTGTGTATGTGTGTGTGTGTTTGCACACGTGAGTGCTGGTGTACAAGCATTCATATGTTCACAAGTGTGTGTGCTGTGCATGTATGCCTGTGGAGCCCAGAGGTCAACAGAGATAATCTTAAGCATCATTCCACCTTATTGTTTTGAGACAAGGTTTCTCACTGGGACCTGGGACTCCTTGATTAGGCTGGGCTGACTGTCCAGTGAGTCCAAGAAATCTATCCTCTGTTTCCCCAGAACTGGGATTACATGTACATGTCACCACGTCTGACTTAGAAAAAAAAAAAAAAACTTAAAAAAATAAAAGTAAATTAAAGCAACTTAAAACTTTATTTGTTTGTATGTGTGGAGCTTTGTGAGTTTATATGTACACCACATACACATATATACACACATACACATGCCCCTGGAAGCCAGAAGAGGGCACTGGATCTCCTAAACTGGAGTTGTAAGTTGACAGGGGTGCTGAGAAGAACTGGATCATCTGCAGGAACAGTCAGCAGTTGGCTGCAGGGCCAGCTTTCATGACCCCAACACCCAACTTTTCACACGGGTGCTGGGGTTACTCTCAGGGCCTCATGCTTAGACAGTGCATCAGTTACTTTCCTGTAGCCAAGAAGGAACACCACGACTAAGGCATCTTGCAGGAGAGTATGCACATTGGCTTACAGTTCCAGAAGGATAAGTGTCTTTTATGGTGGGAGGCACTACAGCAAGCAGCAGCATGGCAGTTGGAGCAGGAAGCTGAGAGATCACATCTTCAACTGCAAAAGCAAAGAAGCAGAGAGCAAAGTGTAGGTGGGCTAAGGCTATGAGCGCTCAAAGCCCGCCCCCAGTGACCACTTCCTCCAGCAGGGCTCCACCTCCTAACAGTTCCACAAACTTCACCAACAGCGCCACCAGCTGGCGCCCAAGTATCCAAACACACGAGCCTATGGGGGACATTTCTCATCCAAACCGCCACCCATGCAGGCTCTTTCCTCATTATCTCCACTGTCTCTTCCGTGGGACTTAAAGCCAGTGACTACAGGTTCCAGACACTCCAGATAGTTCCTGGGGTGGCCCATAGCTTCAGGGATCATTTACTGCTGGGCTTTGGGCCTATCTGGCCTCCATTGGCTTCTCTCTGTCTCATATACATTTCGGTGGTCTTCCTCTCTCTCTCTCTCTCTCTCTCTCTCTCTCTCTCTCCTCCCTTCCTTCCTTTTCTCTCTCTCTCTTTCTTTCTCTCTCTCTTTTTCTCTCTCTTTCTTTCTCTCTCTCTCTCTCTCTCTCTTTCTCTTTGACACTATGTAACCCTGGCTGGCCTGGAACTTGATATGTAGACCAAACTAGCTTCAACTTACAGAGATCAACCTATCTGCCTCCCAGGTGCTGGGATTAAAGGCATATGCTACTATGCCTAGTCAGGGAGCTATTTCCAGTGATATTTGCTTTCTTTTAATCAATGTGTCTAGATCTCTCTTCCTCTCGTCCCTTCTTTTTATCTTTCTTTCTTTCACTATATAACTTCGGCTGTTCTGGAACTCACTATGAAGACCAGGCTGGCCTTGGATTCTCAGATTCAAGACACTGTGCTCAGTGTATCTAGATAGTTCACGTGGAGTTTATTACTATTTTTTTAGGACATCTAGTCTAGAAATGAAAGTCCTAACTTTATATTTAAGAGCTTAAATATGCCCGCAAAGTGTTTAACCGATGGTTAGGGGGGAGCAGAAGGGAATACTTGGAAGTGAGGGCGAAGGGAACACAGTCCACATCAGAGACCAATCTCACTTCTAATACCAGTGACAAAGTCAGGGGCCCTGAGGCCAGCATTTCTTTTTAATTTAACATTTATTTATTTGTGTGGGGGTGTGCAGGCACGCTCCAGTACACGTGTGTGTGTGTGTGTGTGTGTGTGTGTGTGTGTGTGAAAGCTCATGCCAAAGTGTGAGTGTGGAGGGCAGAGGCTAATCCTTGGGAGTCCATTCTCTTCTTCTACCATGTGGGTCCTGAGGGACGAATTCAGGCTGTCAGGCTTGGCAACAAGTGCTCTTACTCTCTGAATCGTCTTGCTGGCCCCAAACCAGTATTTTTCATATCAATTGCGGGTTTGGTGTTCCCCACAGTCCTGGCAAACAGAGAAGCTCACTTGAGCCTCAATGCTCAGAGTTTCTACTGGGACCGTTTAGGCTCCATCAGTTGCCCCGTGACTGATCTCAGACACCCTTGCACCTCGACTCAGAGACTGGCTTTGTGTCACATACCCAGCCATTCTGTGAACAGTCCTGTGATGGTTCATCTTTATCATCCACTTGACTAGATGTAGAATCAACACGGAAACACGCTTTTGGGTATCTATATGAGAACGTTTTCAAAATGGTTTAACTGAAGAAGAAAGACTTGTTCATAACTTTGGCTGCGCCATCCCACAGCAAGAAGGTGAGCTGAATACCAGCACTCATCTCCTCCTGCTTCCCGACTGTGGATGCCGTGTGCCCAGATGCCTCCTGCTCCTGCTGCCGTGACTTCCCACCGTGGATGGAGTGTGCCCTTGGACTGTGCGCCAACATAAACCTTTCTGCCCTTAAGTTGTTTCGGTCAGGTAGTTTGTCACAGCTGTGTGTCTTTCTCTATTGCTATGACAAAGCACCATGACCAAAATCAGCTTGGGGAGGAGAGGGTTTATCCCACTACCACATCACAGTCCATCACTGAGGGAGTCAGGAAGAACGAGGCAGAAACCTGCAGGTAGGAGCTGACGCAGAGGCTGCTTCCTCCCCATGGCTTGCTCAGCCTGCCTACTTTCTTGCTTTGCCTTTGTGTTTTTAAATAATGTATACTTACAGACTGGTGCGTGCCATGTGTGCGGAGGCGATGGTGGAGGCCAGAAGAGGGGCTCCGATCCTCCACCCCCAGCTGGAGTTTAGCAGCCTCTCGGGCCTTCTGGAAGAGCAGCAGGTACTTTTAACCACTGAGCTATCACCCCAGTTCCCAGCTGGGAAAGGAACCCCAGAGCTTTTGTGCATGCCACCACCAACTGAGCTACACCCCAGCCCTGGAAAAAAAAGGTTTGTAGGATGTTTTCAACTCATGCACGTTGACAAGCTCTTAAAAGTGACCCCCTGCTCCTTGCCAAATACTTGTGTTGAATTGGTTTGCAGCTGTGGCACCTGCACCTCCCTTCCGCTGATCCCGAAACCGCCCCCCCCCCCACCTCCATGTGGGGCTGGCTTTGAAAAGCCAGTTCTGGCACAGTCCCAAGTGCTGAAGCAGCAGAGCTTGCCACCTTGATGGCTATGTGGCTGGTCATAGCTCACGCTCCTGCCTCCCTGGGGGATTTAGAGCCTACTCATCATCAGCTGAAGTGTCAAGGATTTCTTTGCTGGAGGAAATTAACTTGCATTTTGCACTTTCTATTGCATTTTGCACTTTCTACCTGTAGAATTTGTAATTGTCAGTCAATCCCTCACCTGCCGGGCAGATGACTGCTCCCCTCCTTTCTGTAAAACAGCCTCCTCTGAAGAGTAGAAGTGAACTGAGGGGTCTTGGCATTCACAGCATGGGCCCTCTAAAAACACATTTCTATTATATTCATTCAGTGTGTGCGTGTGTGAAAGAAGGTGGGGGGACTGAACACGTACACACACATGGCCACAGCACAGTGCACTCCTGGAGGTCAGAGGACAACTTGCAGGAACTGGTTCTCCTTCTGAATGGTTCCCGGGGATTGAACTCAGATCTTCAGGCTTGAAGGCAAGCACACTTACCTGCCGAGCCACATCACTGGACCCAGAGTGGATGTCTTTTAACCATGCTGTGAATGAAATCCAGAGGAGACGGTTGTGGTGGAAACCCAGAGAAGTGCAGGAAAGCGAGATGAGCAGCCCCCGGCTTTGGCAGCTCCTGGTTCTCCCCTCCCAACCTCACAAGGCCAAAGGATTCAAGTGGAGTGCTTTCAACAGATCAATATTGTTCTATGGATCCGCTCCTTAGCTGGGAGACTGAACTAGTCGCTTCGCCATCATCATTCGGGGCTTCCATACAGCTGCACAGAGTCATGGGAAGCCTTCCACAACTCAACGCATGGAACCAGGGAAGCCCTGGGTACCCTAGCATTAGCGTTGACTGATTGCAGCAGCGGCTGCTGCTCTTCTGCCTCCTCTCCCTCCTCTCCCTCCTCCAGATTTAAAACAAACAAACAAACAAACAAAAACGGATGTATGTATGTGTTTGTTGTCAAGTCCCAAGGAAACCCCATTTCCCCAAATTCCAAAAGGCAGAAGGGACACATGGCTGTCTGTGGTACCTATTGGCACACCAGAGCACATGCCGACCTCCAGGCTCCCTCAGAATCACAAGTACCCATCACATAGTTCAGAGTTCACGCTGGCATCCTCCCCTCCCCTTCCTCTCTGTGTCTCTGTCTATGTCCTCCTCCTCCCCCTCTCTGCTCTCTCCACACTCTCCTGCTCTCTCTATTTCTTTCTCTCCCTGCTCGGATCCTGCTTCTCTCATGGCTAGGTAGGTCCAGTCCTCTGGCCATGTTCAGTCTACTGCTTTTCCTCTCTGCTCTTTCAGATGCCTCTGGTGTTCTCTCCTTCATATCTACAAGAAAAACCTTTCCCTCAATCTTACCATGAAGCAGTCATCTTGTCAGTGTACACATTTGTCTGCATGTACACACGTGTGTGGGTGCTGTGGGGGCCAGAAGAGGATCAGCTCTTCTGGAGCCTCAGGCAGTTGTGGGATGCCCAACATGAATGCTGGGAACTGAACGCTGGCCCTCTGGGAGAGCAGCAAGGGTAGTAAATGCTGAGTCATCTTTCCAGCACCCCTCTCTCTTTGAAGACAAAGTGTCAGGTAGTCTAGGCAGACCTTGAACTCGCTATGTAGCCAAGGAAGGCTTTAAAAGTTGTGCTCTTCTTCTGGCTACTAACAACAGGACCAAGGACTGCCATCACTGTGGCTTTTGGAAGGTGGTGGTTGAGGGGCCGTGTAGGGGCGGGATGTGCAGTCCCAGTGGTGCCCAAGCTGGATCTCGTGAGCTTCCAGGGCTGGGGGACTCTGTTCCCGTGCGAACACTCTGTCATGGGATTGGCTGTTTCTCCCCAGAAGGTCACAGTTCAATTAGCAATTGCTGAAACTTCCTAAGCAGACCTTTAAACACCCCTGGCTTCGGTATGGCTGTCATCCAACCCACATGGCAGAGTCAAGCATTAGGTGGGAGGTGACTCCAGGAACCACGGATGCTGCCAGTGTCCTTCACTCTGCCTGTGAACTCAGCTTCCAGTCTCCTGCCATCTGCCATCTGAGCCTTATCAAAGTCCCACTGTGGCCCCCCAAATGCTCCACCCAGAATGCTTTGCTCAGCACTAAACCAACCCCCACAGACCAGCTGGTGGGAGAGAGAGAAAATGGAGGGAAGGATAAGTATGATTACCCATCTATTATGTGCCAGTATTAATGGAGTGTCAGGGTCACAGTCTGGGCCCTGCAGCCCTAACTGGCCAGACTCAGCAGCCCGTGCTCAATAGGCCAACTAAACATACCATTGCTAGTGAAAAGCAGAGACAGGAGAGTTATCCATAGCAGCCAGACTGGGAAAAGGAGCAAAGAGGTTCAGTGACACCAAGCCCGTCTTGGAGGCACTAGCGTGAAGTTCAGGTTTAAGCAGAGGGCCAGAGGTGTGCATCACGGCTAAGCAGTTTTGACCGAGATGTGGTCCTATACATCACTGACCCACCATTGTCTCTTAGTCTCTCCTGCAGGGTGGTGTGACAAGTCGTCAGCATCATGTGAAATCTCTCCCTGCCATACAGGCTCCCCTCTGCTTGGTACGGACCCTGGCTGATTCAGTTCTCTCAGCAGAGATTCCTGGGGAAATACCAACGTCATGGAGTCCATTGTTCCAGTAGTTTGATAGCCAAAGGGAACTGCACGTTGTCTCTTTAAAACAGCTTTATTTTTGCGAGAACTACAACACTTGCTTCATCAAGAGGGACTCTACATCTGGCCCCTCAAGAGCTGTCCCCTCGGGGACATCCCTTGGACGGTTTTGTCCTCTGGCTTTATTTTTCCTCTATAAACACATGACCTTCCGTTTCCCCACGTCACGTGCAGGAAGCCTGAAGCCATTTGTCTCATCACCTGTGGAGACTTGAGTTTGGTTCACCAGGGATCAGCAGTATAGTTCTAAGCCAGCACTGTGTGTGTGTACAGACGCCGGGGGCTGGGAAGATGGCTTAGTCAGTATAGTCCTGGTCCTGGAGGTGTGAGGACCCGAGGTCTATCCCGTGAATCCACCTAAACAGACAAACAAAACCACCGTCTGTGGTGGGGCAGCCTTATAATCCCAGTGCTGTTGGAGATGGCAGATTCCTGGGCCTCGGTGGCCGGCCAGCCTAGCCTACTTGGTAAGGTCCTGGCCCGTGAGAAGCCCTGACTCAAAATGCAAAATACAAGGTGGATGACACTTGAAGAACAACATACCTTGTTTCCCTCTGGCCTTTACATATATATATATATATATATATATATATATATATATATATATATATATACACACACACACATACAGAAACAAAAATGCATTTGCACATACGTGAACATGCACAGGCTTCAGCCTTGTTGTCTTTTTGGCTTCAGTAGGGAAAGAAAAACACTAGGTGGCACTATTGGGCCACTTTTCACTTTCAGCTTCTGCCTCTCTTGACTTCAGTCCCCCTCTTCAAACTTCCAGAGCTCCAGACTTCCTCAGACTCTTTGAACTCTGGAATCTCCCCTAACCTCCAAGCAGACTTATAGCATAAACCCCAATATCTACATCTTCCTAGACCCTTACGTCACCAAATTCTGGGTCCCACCTTCTGACCCCCATGATGTTAGGTCTCTTTCCCGAAATTCTTAAATCATCTCAGCCCCAGACGCTTAAGATCAATCCCTTCAAGTCACCAAACTGTCAGTTCCAGGTCCCTATGGCATGCAGCTTCTCCTACCCTGATTAAGACCCCCTGTCCCCTAGAGCCTCTTGGCTTTAGATCCCTAGATGTGTAGATGCAGAAACTTTACATACTGCTGGAGTCTTCATTCACACCCTTCCAGAGTCCTTATGTAACTTCCTGGTAGGAATGAAGCCATTCTAAAAAGAAGCTTGTGCCCCTCTCTTTGGCTATCAGACTATTGAGACAATGGCCCCCAAGAAATTAGAATTTTCCCAAGAATCTCATGTTGGGAGAAGGAAATGACTGAAGCCTGGTGCCAGTCAGAAAGGAGCTTGTCTCCCAGGAATGTTTCACACAGTCCTGACAGCCTGTCAGACCGCCTTGCAGGAGAGACTGGGGCCCAGACAGTGATGCTGGGCAGGACCACACCTTGACCAGGCCTGCTTAGCTACGCACACCTCTTGCCCTTTGTCTAGACCTGAACCTCTCAGAGCTCTGCAGATGGGTTTAGTGGGGAAGTGAACTTCTTTCCTTGTTCCTCTTCCCACTGTACCCCAGTGTATAGATCTCCTCGCACGAGAGTAGCTGAAACCCAGGCTGGCCACTTCAGGGCACATAGGTGCCTGGTATAGTAAGTGCTCAACAAATGCTGGCTGTCTTTGGCATTGCTGTAACCCACACACCCAAATCAGCAGTCCTGGCTGCCACGCAGGCTGACCTTGCCCGAGGCTCAATATGAAAGCATTCTATCTTCCCAGTACCAAACAGGTAGAACACCCCCCAATTTAGCAACATCTGCAAATTTAATTAACAAGCTGTTTATCTTCCCGGCCGAGCGATTAATAAAGGTGTCAGGCAGGACAAGCCCTACACAGCTTCCTGCAGTACCCTGACTGTACCCCCTCCTTCTGCTCTAGGGGCCTGGCCATTCATCAGAGGCAGGACTAGGGTGTGCTGGTGAGGATTACAGAGAGAGAGGAGAGAGGGGTTAGGGAAGAAAGCAGGGACGCCATGAAGTCACTGGACATTGTGCCCTTCTTCAGCTGTTGGAAAACAGGTCTTCAGCCTTACTGTGTGCCAGGTACTGTGTAGTGCTCAGAAAACATCCGACACAGTGTGGGCACTGTCTTCTCACAGTGAGGAATGGACCCAGACAGCAAGCTGGGAACTCCTCCAGTGTTCATCCATCAAATGGCTCACCCGCTGGATTCGCCATGTGCCAGCCCCAGGAGGATAAGCTGCAACCGCCCTTTCGCAGCGTTCCGGGCTGTGAGAGATTGGGGAGTCAGGCCCTCCTCTTAGTGACGCCTTCTTACCAACACCTACAAGTTTGGAACTTTGCAGTCACAGTCTCCTGCCCCAACACCCAGAGGATTCTGTTTTATTGGGGGGAGGGGGTTCTTTTGGTTTTGGTTTTTGAAAGTTGTTTATATTATGGGAGTCGGTCCAGGGTATCATAGTCAACATGGTTCACAATCAAAACTAGAACTAAGACGGGGATGGCTCAGTTGGTAACATGCTTGCAATCAAAGTACGAGGACCTGGGTTCGAGACCCTGATCCCAAGTGAAAAAATCCAGGCCTGGCCGGTGGCGTGGCTGAGCTGGCAAACGTGCTTGCCTCAAGCCTGATGACCTGAGCACAGCACGCACCTTTACAGGTGAGGGAACAGGCACAAGGCAGTGAGCTGGATCTGTCTGAAGCCACAGTGAGTTAGGAACACAGCAAGGACTGGGCGCTGTTGTAGGTTTTCACAGCTGAGTGAAACTGCCCGGGGACCCACCTACACTAAGACTTCCAACACTGGGCTGCTCCACTTGGCACACACATCCTGGGCTGGGGGATGCCCTGGGGCCCTGCACACATGCTCAGCCTGAGTGAAGACGTTCTGAAGTACTCCAGCCCCCAAGTTCTGGGCCATTCTTTCCCAACTCTGCTTTCTACTTGTAATGGTGACACTGCCAGCTTGACAGGATCTAGAATCACCTAGGAGACAGACCTCTGGACATGTCTGTAAGGGAGTGTCTAGATTAGGGCGGCTGAGGTGGGAGGACCCACCCTTCCTGTGTATGGTACCATCACCTGGCCCGAGGTCCCAGACTAAATACCCGAATCCATCTCTTTCTGCTTCCTGGCAGTGGATGGGATGTGACCAGCCACCTTGGGTCCCTGCTGCCATGCCTCCCCAGGTCGAGCTAAGAGCCAAAACTAGCCCCTCTGGAATGGAGAGATGGCTCAGTGGTTAAGAGTATTACTGACTGTTCTTCAAGAGGTCCTGAGTTCAATTCCCAGCAACCACATGGTGACTCACAACCATCTATAACGGGGTCGGATGCCCTCTTCTGGCGTGCAGGTGTACATGCAGACAGAGCACTCCTATAAATAAAATAAATAAATCTTAAAAAAATTAAATCAGCTCTTTCTCCCCAACTTGCTTTCACTGAGTATTTGGCCACAGTGAGGAAAGAACAGCTAATACACTACTAAACTAATAATAACTAATGCACTGGAGGGCGGTGGCCCTTCAGACTGCTGGGTGTTTATGTCGGCATCTTAACTTCAGTAGACCCCAGAAAGCTCCTGAGCCCCTTCAGCCCTGCTCACCCTACTTGTCACTTGCTCCTGTAGCTTTGGCAAACTCCAAGCATCTGCATTTGGACAGCAACTACATTGGATATGGGGTGTCAGTGGACCTGTACCAGTGCCCCAGAAATGTGGGGAGGTTAGCCTCATGGGCCAGTCCAGGCTGGCTCGAACTCCATGTAGCCAAGGATGACCTTGGACTTCTCAAATGCTGGGATTACAGACCTGTGCCTACTTTATGCAGTGCTGAGGGTGGATCCCAGGGCTTTGCACATGCTAGGCAGGCTCTCTAGCATCTCAGCTACATTTCCTGTCTATGGACCAGCCTCTACAGTAGGGACAGGTCAACTGGATAAATGCCTCCTGCCCTTTACCCCTCAAGCTGGTGGGCAGAGGTGCAGGTCGGTGCATTCTCCAGGAGGTCTCTGACTCACTCCCAGTCACTCATGGGTGCCACCTTGACAGTGCATCTTTTGTTGGCTCTATTTCCCTTCTAGATTCCTCCCCTGCTCCCTGCCCAAGTCCTGTCTCTGCTCAGTCCTCAGGGGAATCCAAGTAACACTGGAGAACCCAGCTGTGAGAAAGGACTGCTGCCCAGCTGTGCGCATGGTACTCAGCCAGCAGCAGCCTGCAGCCGTTGGCCTTGCCAGCCCTTCACACGCTTCTGGAGTGGTCCCAACTGTGACGGAGCAAAGCAGTCCACCAAGGCAGGTTCCCTGTCCCACATCATGTGCTCTAGCATCCTCTCCTGGTGACTGCAGGTTCTGCAGGCAAGGAAGGGACTCACCGGCCACTGTCCCTCTTCTTTCCCAGTAAACCCTGGTAGCCTTAACTTCTTCTCAGACTCTGGTCTCTGTGCAGTTTAACAAGAGCCACGGTACAGAGTTGGGAGATTAGTGAGGATGCCAGGGAAGTGTGTGTGTGTGTGTGTGTGTGTGTGTGTGTGTGTGTGTGTGTTTCAGACAGGGGTAGGAGTGGGGAATTAACTGCAGATATACTTAGATACTTTCTGCCCTAACGGTTTGTTTTGTTTTGTTTGATTTTTGTTTTTACAGATAAAGTTTCTCTGTTGTAACTCTGGCTGTCCTCTAACTCACCAGGCTGGCCTTGAACTCACAGAAATCCACCTGCCTCTGCCTCCTGAGCGCTGGGATTAAAAGTGTGTGCCACCACCGCCTGGTGCCTTAACATTTTTCAATTACAGCTTTTTCTCTTGAGAATTTTTACACGTATGCAAATGAAATGTGGCCATACCCACTCCCCATTTCTCCCTTTATATATCTCCAACATACCCCTCCTAACTTTGTATCCCCCATTTTATAAGCTACTGAGTCCAGAGCTCAGTGCTGTCTGTGTGATCCTGGGTGTGAGGCCATCAGGAGAACAAATCTCTCTCTCCTGGCAACTATCCACTGCCAAACTCAGTGAGGGGCGAGGTGAAGAGGGTGCCTCCCCCTCCCGAGCCAGCATTTGGGCTGTTAATGCCTCAGTATCTGTAGTACGGGAGATGAGGCATCTCATAAGCATGAGGACCCGAGTTTAGATCCCCAGGATCTCCACAGAGCCAGGTGCTCCTCTGTTTCTTAAGTCCCAACTGGGGAGGCAGTTGGTCCCTTGGAACCCGTTGGGCACTCAGCCTGGCTGAATTGGGAAGCTGCAGGTTCAGTGAGAGACTGTCTCAGAAACTAAGATGATAGAGAGTGACAGGGAGACACGTGATGTCGATCTCTGGCCTCCACATGCATGTGCATGCACTTGCACGCACGCACACATACATACACACACCAAACATATACACACACAAAGAGGCTTGGGGTGAGGTGGGGCTGCCCATGTGAGAATGGGGTTATCTGCACCCTGCGAATCAACACATTTGCAGGTCACATGTGGGAGTGATGGGACTTACCTGGACCGTGGGAGTGAACTGGGGTCTGTTTCCTCTTGGTTGAACATTGTGTATCTTTCATGAGGAGTCCCCTGGGCAAAATGCTCCCTCTGCTTCTCCATCCAGGTCTTAAAGCAGGTGATCAGTCATCCTTGGGCTGTGAGGGCCCCTGTGCAGATGACAAGATGGTTACAGAGGCCAAGGAGCTTATGTGTCTCCCTGTCAGTAAAATTCTCCGCACAGGTTTGGTAAATGCTAGCTAGCAGTGCCCGCAGCTGTGGGCACAGCGGGTCGAAAACAGCTCCAACTGGGTGCCAGGCCCAGGGTCTACAAAGGTGCTGGGGGAGCTTGAAGATGTCACTAAGGAAGTGATGGAGACCTAAGGGTAGGTGGGGGCCAACCAGTGTCCTACTGTTCAGAAAGGAGAGTGCAAGCTCAAGTTCACCGCGCAATGATGGGGTCACAGAGAAATAGGCCGGGTGGGAGTAGGGGAGGGAGGATGAAACTGGAAAAGGTTTTGTTGTGTCTGAGAGGCTCCCGCCAGCAGCCGAGGGAACAGAGAGGGGTTCAGTGGGTAGGAGGCGGGCAGGGTGCCGTCTCCGCTGCCCGGTGCTGGGCACAGGTGGAAGCACAGGATGGGGGCTAAAGGATGGGCAGAGAGGCTTGGCTAGAGAGGGCGAGAAGGACCTGGGAAGAGTGGAAGAGCAGCTCTGAGCGCCAGCGTTTGATTCCCGCGCTGGGGAGGCGGCTGGGTGGGTAAAGCGCTTGCCACACAAACGTGAGGACCAGCGTTTGATCGCAGAATACACACGAAATAGCTGGGCGTGGTGTCAAACACCTGCAACTCCAGTGCTGGAGCAGGGGAGCAGGACAGGCAGACCCCGGGCCCTACTGGCCAGCCAGTCTACAAAACCCTGGGAGCCTCAGACCAGTGAGGGAGCCCATCTGTTAAAAGAAAAAAAGAGGTCGTGGATTTGAGAGAGAGAGCAGGAGTGTGGTACCTGGGAGGGGCTGAAGGGAGGAGAGGGAAGGGGGACATAGTGTAATTATGATCTCAAAAACATTTTTTAAAATTATTTTATAAGGATCTCAAAAGGCTAGCGAAATGGCTCCATGGGTAAGAGCACTCCAAGTACAATCATGAGGATCAGAGTTCAAATCCCAGCACCCATGTAAAAAGCTGGTTGTGTTTGGACACACGCTGGTAAGCCTAGCACTATACAGGGCAGGTGTGGGAGCATCTGTGGCACTTACTGGCTGCACCACCAGCTCCAGGTTTAGTGGGAGACCTTGTCTCAAGGGAATATGGAGTGGAGAGGGATAGAGCAAAACACCTGAAATCCTGTTGTCACACACACACACACACACACACACACTTATAAAAATACTTTTTTAAAGGAGAATGGTAAAAGCAAGAGCTAGCATCTCTCAGCTTCACAGTCAGCTGCTATCTTTTCCTGTTAGTGGGAAGAAGGAAGATTTAGCCTCCGCCTAGGCAGCAGGGAAGGAAGGCACCAGAAGCGCTTCCACCAGCTCATTTGCATTTCAAACAGCCCCGTTTGTTTTATCTCCTAATTAGCATATTCACCCTCAACTGCAAACGAGTCCATTAGAGAGAACTCTGCTCCAGGCCTGGACTCCTCCTTTAAATATTTTTAAAGTGCGTGATTAATACACTTGCCCAGGCACTGCCTGGACTGTGCTGGGGGTCAGGGGGCAGGAAAAGAAGGGAAAATGGCTGCTCTCGGACTGACTGGCTGATTAATCACTGACTCCCTCTAATAAATCACGGCAGATGGCAGGAGCTGGCTGCCGGCCCTGAGGGGCTGCTGGCTGGCTGGGGCCGGAGCAGGGTCGGAGGAGATCTGAACACCTGGGTTACGTTCTCTGGCCTTCCTCAGTGCCACAGGCCTTGGGACCCTCCCACTCTGTCCTCAGAGTCCCCAAGTTCAAGAGAGATTGGGTATTGGGAAGACAGAGGAGTGTCCCACCAAGGCTCCAAGTGCTGCACGAGGCCCCCCCATCCCCATGGCTGCGAATAAAGCCCAACACAGAATGGTAAAGTTACTTAAATGTTTGTGGTGTATGGTATATGGTGTGTGTGTGTGGGGGGCATATTTGTGTGAGTGTGGGTGTGCTTGCTCTGGTGGAAGACAACCTTATCTTCCCCCTTGTTTCAGGCTGGGGTTCTCCTTTTCTTGTTCCCACCCAACAAGCTGCTGGAGATCCCTGTCTCCACCTACCATCTGATGGTAGGAGTACAGGGATTACAGATGTGTAATTGATATATATATATATATATATATATATATATATATATATATATATACACACACACACATATACATATATTCATACACACACACACACACACACACACACACACACACACACATATATATATATATATACACACATATATATATATGGTTGCTTATTTGTTTTAAACATGGATTCTCAGGGGATTCAAACCCAGGTCCTCATGCTGGCCACATGAAAATTTTTTAAAAGAATGTTTAAGTTACATATTTATTAATTTAGTTTTTAGAGGTCAGAGGATAATTTGCAGAAGTCTGTTCCAGCATGCGGGTCCCGACACATGGGTCCTCTGGAAGAGCAGAACATCCTCTAATTTGCTGAGCCAACTTTCCGGGCCCTCCTCCCTTTAAACTCAATTACACAGTTCTTAAGGGAACTTTGTAGATGATGACATCTGTCATAATGTCAGACAGTTGCACACACTGAGAGATCTCCTTCTCTGGGAATTATCAGAACTCAATAACAAGATCAATTTTAGAAACAGCTAACTTCAGGGTGCGGCGTCTGGCACGCTGTGATATTTGCATAGATTTTTCTGTTATTCACTTCCTCCCATCTCTTTTTCCAGCTGGGAGTGTGAGGCTTGGCAGGGTAGGTGCATGTCCCTGAGGCTGGGTAACCCCCAGCGCCTGCTCTTTGCCTGACCCCTCCAGGGGAGCATCACTCCACAAATGCTCAGGAATGAAGGTTTTAGACCTCAGGAGAGGGCTCAGTGGGTAAGTATGCACTGTGTGAGAGCCTGAGTTTGGATCTCCAGAACTTACACAGCATCTGTAAGGCCAGTGTTCCTAGGGCAAGATGGGAGGTAGAGCCTGGGGAATCCTCAGATGGTTGCAAGCCCCCTCGCCTGACTTACACAGCAGCAACAAAAGAATCATGTCTCAAGCAGATGTAGGCAAGGACTCACACCTAAAGTTGTTCTCTGACATCTCTTGTATGTACACACACACACACACACACACACACAGCGGCAGGCACACGCCTTACGCACATGCATACCATGCACACATACAAATGTAAATATAAGAAGGCTCAGGGTCCTCACACAGCTGCCCGCTGCCAAGGCCTTCTTCCTGGCATGCCAGTCTTTCCCTCAGCCTCCACACCCAACTCAGCGCCCCTGGAGCCACCTCAAGTTCCTCTGTCTGGGCACAAGCTCTCCCGATCAGCCGTTTCCTTTGTCTCTTGGCATGTGCTCTTCTCCAGGAGAGGTGGAGTCCTGGACACAGCCCATAGTTGGCCCGAAGCCTGCCAGGGCTACCATTGCTGTTGCTAGAACACTTCCTGGCCTAGTTCAGGCAATTGAGGGGCCAAAACAATTCACCTGCTGTGTACAGGTAGAAGGGGCGTGGCAGCCAGGTCCTCTGCGGCAGGAGGGGAGCACACAGGCCCTCTTAGGTACTACCAATCTGCGCGGTGGAGGGGTGGGGAGTACTGGTGCCAAGGAAGCCACTAATATCCCTCCTAGATTCCCACTGTGGTGGATGCGCAAAGATGGGCAGGTCGGTCTAAGTGTGGTACACCCCAGGGGTTCCAGCACATGGGGTCCATGTGCCCATGATACCCCTTAGAGGCCAGCTTCTCTTCCCTACACCTGTCCTGCCCACTCTGAGCACCAGACACACAGCAATGGCCTCCCATGGTCCCCATCACAGAATGTCACATCCTTATGGATGCAGGCTAGCCAGCGTTCTCTAGAGGAACAGAATTAATAGAACGAATATATTCAAAAGGGAGAGCTATTAGATTGGCTTACATGATGGCTCCCGAGTAGTGCGCCAATGGCTGTCTGCTCATTGGAGAGGTTGAGGGCTCTAGCTGACAGCACAGCTGTCTCAGCAGTCCCAGTCTTGTGCTGAAGGCCTGGGGGGTTCCTGGCGAGCTGCTAGTCTTTAGTCTACATTGAAGAGCTGAAGAAGCTGGGTTCTGATACCAGTGAAGAAATCACCATCACCACCACCATCACCACCACCATCACCACCACCACCACCACCACCATCACCACCACCACCATCACCCCCACCACCATCACTACCACCACCACCACCATCACCCCCACCACCATCACCACCACTACCATCACCACCATTACCACCACCACCACCATCACCACCACCACCACCATCACCACCACCACCATCACCACCATCACCACCTCCACCACCACCACCACCACCACCACCATCAACCACCACCACCACCACCATCACCACCAACTACTACCACCACCACCATTACCACCCATCACTACCACCACCACCACCACCATCACCCCCACCACCATCACCCCCACCACCCATCACTACCACCACCACCACCATCACCCCCACCACCATCACCACCACTAACACCACCACCACCATTACCACCATCACTACCACCAACACCACCATCACCCCCACCACCATCACCACCACTACCACCACCACCATTACCACCATCACCACCACCACCACCACCACCACCACCACCACCACCACCATCACCACCATCACCACCACCACCACCATCACCATCACCATCACCACCACCACCACCATCACCATCACCATCACCACCACCACCACCATCACCACCACCATCACCACCCACCACCCACCACCACCACCACCCTAATCATGTGCAGCAGCAGCTCAGTGCAGTGAAGGTAAGTGGACTCACACTTGGTCCTGGTAGATCTACCTACTCACCTGGTAGATGAACAGCTGTGAAATGGCAGTGAGACAGAAAGGAAGGCCTCTCCCTTAGACCTCCTTCTATCCGGCTACACCAAGACGTGCTGCCGACATTTGGAGCGCTTCCCGCTTCAAATAGCATGATCAAGAGAATCTCCCACAGGTGTGCCCAGCAGCCTAGCTGTCAGTGGATTCCAGATCAAGTCAAGTTGAGAACCAAGACTGAACACCCACCATAGTAGGGTGTGTGTGTGTGTGTGTGTGTGTGTGTGTGTGTGTGTGTATACCAAAGGATAACCTGGGTGTTGTTTGCCAGGAGCCATCCACCTTGTCCTGGTCTGGAACTCACTGAGTAGGCCAGGCTGACTGGCTACAGACCCAGGGACCCCCCTGCCTCTGTCTCCCCGGTCTTGGGCTTTTAGACACACGCCGGCATACTCAGCTGTTTGCTTTTTCTTGTATGGGTTCAGGTCCCCACGCTAGGGCTTCAGGCGCTTCACCAATCGAGCCGTCGCCCCAGCTCCTAGGCTGAACTTTAGTCGGAGAAGAAACCCTGCCAGGAATCTCCAGATTCGAGGGCTTGCAGAGAGTCGCCAGGCTGTCTTCTTTCTCAGCCTTCTTCCAGGTTCCCTATTCAAAGCCAAAGCAGGCAGGAGGGGCAACTCCCCTGAGGTGTCCAAAGGCTGTTCAAGTTGGTCTGCGAGCTAGCCAGCCCAGACTCATCGAGAGCCCATGGTCTCAGTTAACTGCGGCTGGAGAGGCAGTTCATTGCATGAGCACTTGTTACTCAGTCCTGAGTAACAAGAGAGTTCAGATCCCAGCACCCATATCAGGCAGCTCCCAGGGATGTGATGACCTCTTCTTGGCCCCTCAGAGCACCTGTACTTACGTGTACATATACGCACACACAGACACATGCACACACATATAGAATTTTAAAAGTGTTTTATACGCCATTTGGTTACAGGACATGGAGGAATCAAGTTGCTCCTGAGCAACAAGCTTCCCTCTCTGCTGGCTGGCTTTCACTGTACTAGAAGGTGCTGTGCAGGCTGCTGATGGAAAGATGTCATTAAGACTTATCCACTGTGAACCTTGGGGATTCCCCTAACGACCAGCATGGCGGGATATGGCCATGGCGTGATGGTGGTACAGATGCGGGGTACAAGTGCTTTCTGACTGGATTTAAGTCTTGCTCTGAGGGGGAAATGCATGCCTGATACTGTAAACTGGCCAACAACCCATGTTGGGGGGGCTCTAGGGCCCCAGGGTTGAACCTACTGCTATTCTCCCATCTGCTATTGGACATTGTGCTCCCTAGTTGTTTTTGCAACTTAACACAAGCTCGGGGGTCATCTGGGAAGGGGAAACTTCAACTGAGAAAAAAAACCGCCTTCATCAGATTGGTCTGTAGGCGAATCTGTGGCGGGGAGGGGGCACTTTCTCGATTAGTGGTTGATGTGGGAGGGCCCAGCTCACAGTGGGCAGTGCCACCACCAGGTGGCCCTTGGTTGTATCTTTCTTTCTTTTTTCTCCCCTCCCTCCCCCGTCTCAAAGCAAGCTGAGTTCCTGCCCTGGCTTCCCTTGGCAATAGGCTGTTACCCAGAAGCATAAGATGAAAAAGCGCCTTCCCCTCCCAAATTGTTTTTGTTCAGTGCTTTAACACAGCAGCAGAAGGCAAACTAGGACAGACATATTATCAAAAATGCAAAATGCCTTCTAAAGCATCTCTCTCTAGCTCTCCGAGTGCAGCTCTCAGACCGCATCAGAGAAGTTTCCTTGTGCGGTGGATGGTGGTTGACACAGACCGGTTGACACAGACACACACAACTGTCTATCAACCCTCCCAAGGCTCAGGGAGGGTGCCATGATTGATCAGAGGTCAATGAAGTGCAGGGCCAGAGGTCACTGGAGGACTGGAAGCAAAGCAGTATCCTCTAGAGCATCTTCAGCCCACTGCATTAACAACCTCACAGCCCTGCACTGCCTGCACTGCGTGCACTGCTGCACTGCCTGCACTGTTTGCACTGCCTGCACTGCCAGCACAGCCTTGCACTGTTTGCACTGCCTGCACTGTCTGCACTGCCTGGACTGCCTACACTGCTTGCACTTCCT
>JAMJFZ010000131.1:0-50241 GCA_026225945.1 Cricetomys ansorgei
GACCCTTGGCTGGTAGGGCAGCAGGATCCTGTTGTAGCAGAGATCAGTACACACGGGAGGGTAGGTAGATGCCTTGGTCAGGAGAGAACACCTCCCCTCCCGAAGGGTCCTAGGAAGGCCATCAAGGCCTTCCCACATGGCAGAAAGAGGCTCAGCCTGGGAAGCAGACCAGTGTGCAAGACAGCTGTGTGCGCTTGGGAGGCCCCGGTCTCTGACTTTTGATTGATGGGAGATGAGAAGGGCCGCCCAAACCTCGACTCTTTCAGGAAGAGGCGCTCAGGTGCCCTGCCATCAGGGTTCAGATGGAGGCTGAGGCCATCACCCCCAGAAGGGTTCACCAAGTGCCGGGGACTTCCACAGCCTCACCTGAAGAGGCAGGCCGCCCAGGAAGAAGTCTGAAGAAGCCCATCTCATCTGTCCTCTGGCCTACCAGGCCCCGGCATGGGGCCCCGGCCCACCCGTCTCCTAGGCATTGCCGGGCAACCATTATGAGCTCTCTCTGGGCCTGTCACAACCACACTCTCCCCGTCAGCCCCACCCCCTCACACCCCAACCCACACCAACCAGCAGGCACCCCTCAGGGTCCTGGGTGCCCTTTCCTGTCTGCAAACACCCAAGTCACTCTCAGGCACGTATGTGTTTCTCCCCTGCCTGTCTGAGCTAGGCAGACATGCAACTCAGAGCTCTCTGAAGACAGTCGAGGGGACCCAGGAAACTCTAGACAAAAGGTACAACACACTTCTCACCGGTCCCACCAAGGTGGGCCTCCTCAGTGACCTCTTCACAGGAAGCTCCCTCAAGGTGCCTTCATCGTATCTGAATAGGGGCGGACGCCCAAGGCCCAGGGACCAGAGCCCCCAGAGCACTCGTGTGAATGAATCAGCTTGACCACCGGGCTATATGCTAATCAACAACAAAGTCAAAACACATCCCCCAGCCTCACAAGCAGGGATTCTACCCCCACCCCCATCTGTCTCTGTTTCTCTCTGTGTCTCTTTGTATCTCTCTCCCTGTCACTTCCCCAGACGGAGATATTCCCAGCCCCATCCTCTCTTTCTCAGAACCTCTCCCTACATCAACCTTTCCTTCTCCCTACCTCTTTCCTATATACAGTGCCAGCCAGGGAGTATCCGGGGCACACAGGCCTGTCTGGTACCAGACCATACACCCTGTTCCCTGGGGAAACGCACACCACCACCCAACAGGAACCTCTCCTTCCTTCCAGGAGCCGACAGAGGGTCCAGAAGCCACCTCCACAAGCCTGAGGACTTCCAGGATGCCCTCTAGAAACAGACCGCTTTGGCTGCCTCCCGGAGTAGACCCAGTCCATGCTTTCCTACTCTCCCTCTCTGCCATGCCTCAGCAAGGCAGCCTCCCACATGCTGCAAAGGGAGGTAGCTAGCTAGCTACCTGGAGCCAGGCAGGCGTGTTGCCAGTTCTCAGAGGTGCACACCTGCCACTCCAGGATGTGTCTTGCCACCTCCCATACCATTCCCATGCCACATGTCTCATCTGCAGGCCAGGCCTAGTCATAGGCACTAACAGCAATCCCGGCAGGGATCCGTCCCTATCCCACCCCCACCTGAGCTGCCGGTGAGGGACGGGGCCCCAGGGTCTTCCCCTTCAAACTCACTTGTTTCTTCCCCTTCGCTCCGGCTGACCACCAGGACTGCCACTCACCTGGACCCCTGTGGCGCTGCCTCTGGGCTCCCTGGGGCCTGACTTCCTCTCCAGTGGACTCATCAGGCATGAACACAAACACTCACAAGCATGGCCCAAAACTCCAGGCCCACACAAACACACACATACACACACATACTTATAGCACTCTAATCACAACACAAAAGGTCTTCTTGGACCCCAGACTGCTGTCTGTTCATTCGAGAGCGTCCTCTAACTAACAGTTCTTCACTCCGACATCCCTGGACGCGGAAGAGCAGGACAACGGGTTTGTCCACCCTGCGACCTGGGTCGTCCTTCTCCCCGGCGGCTAGGCAAGCCGATTTCCTCAGGCGAACCCCAAAGCGGGCCGCCTGCCTAGGTGTTGGGCATCCACGGGACGGGGATTATTACGGGATGCAGGAATCCTTCATCCACACTCCACTCCACTCTGGCTGCATCTCCTAAGACTCACCCTGAGCCACACACTAGCCTGGCTTGGGACAACCGACTCCACACAACCAGGTGGTCTCTGTCCTTGCTGTGACTCCCAGTCTGCCTGTAAGACTCTGGTCACGTGGCTGTAGTGTAGATAAATTTGCCAACGGGGCCTGGTCCCTCAACTTCACCTGCAGTCCTACTCTAACAGAACCCAATGCCCAAAGAACCAAAAAAACCTACAGACAACCACCAATACAGACAAAAAGATAGGGGAAGAAAAATGAACTGCAAAGAAAGAAATCAGGAAGGCAGAGAGAACTAGAGGCAGACAGAGAAGAGAGAGGACTGGAGGCAATGAGGATCACAAGGATGCAGTGAAATGGATACATGTCCTTTGGTGACACTGGCTGCCTGGCCCTGACAGCCTGAGAACAGACCTCTGGAGATTCTGGGGAGGGTTCTCAAGGTGTGGGGGAGGCCACTGTGTGAGATGTGGGTGCTCTGGCGAGCCTCGGCTAAAAGCAAGGGGGCCGTCCACATTGGGCTCATGCACTTTGGCGGCCCCCACTAGGTCCACAGCCTCAACCCAGACACAGCCCCTGACCCAGGGTCCCCGGCAGGGAGATCCTCTCATCCAAGCAGACAAGGCTGGGACAGGACCCGGGAGGAGGTGCTTCCCTCCTGGAGCAGGCCAGGCCCCTGGTCCTGGCTACCTCTGGGGCGCGGGCGATGTGGCCTCCCAGGCTACGGGACACCCGCATCCTGTTTTCTCCCACGGCTCTCTCCTGGGCGGCCAAGTCTGATGGAGGGAGACCCACTAGTCCTTCCTGTGCAGCCTTGACTAGGCCGTGATTAGCCTGCTTGCCTCCATGTTCAGGTGCAGCACAGGTACCTGGCAGGCGGGATCAGGATAACCATTCCGCTTGATGGCAGTAGTGCACCTAGATAGCCAACTACCTCAGGCTTCACTTCCACTACCTCCGCCCATCCGTGAGGGAGAAAGTTTTGAAGGGAAACAGAAGAGCCATACGCTGGCTCAGTTACCGCAACCCTGTGTCGTGATATGCTGGAGGGTGAGGGGCTTCTTGCTCCCAGGGGCATGGGGTGTGTAAGGTGGCGAGCCTAGAACCTGAGTGTCGCAGACCACGCTGGGGAGCAGGGCAAAGGGGTTGGGAGGATGTGGCTTCTATTAAGGAATGCCATGCCGAACTCCAAGCCATTCTAGAGAATGGTGCTAGAGAGTCCCTGAGGGTCCTGTCGGATGAGACCCTAGACGGAATCCTAGGAGAACCTCATGGCAAAGTGGACCACGGTGGAGAACCCTCAGACTTAAAAACGTGGACTCCAGGACCTGGGGACCAGGGGCCTAGGGGACCAGGGGACCCGGAGCTGAATCTTGATTGACCCCTTGCTGCCCAGCCAGGATCCAGCTGCTTTGGACTGAACTCCCCCCATCTGCAAGACCACTAGGGCTGACTTGCAGGACTTGTGTGTGCTAACTCTGTGGGAGCCTGTCCACAACAGTGTCCCAGGTCAAGGCCACCTGCCAAAGACCCTCACCCTACCCTACCCCATCCCCTGGCAGCCTGACCCTTGGCTGGTAGGGCAGCAGGATCCTGTTGTAGCAGAGATCAGGACACACGGGAGGGTAGGTAGATGCCTTGGTCAGGAGAGAACACCCTCCCCTCCCGAAGGGGTCCTAGGAAGGCCAGCAAGGCCTTCCCACCTGGCAGAAAGAGGCTCAGCCTGGGAAGCAGACCAGTGTGCAAGACAGCTGTGTGCGCTTGGGAGGGCCCCGGTCTCTGACTTTGATTGATGGGAGATGAGAAGGGCCGCCCAAAAACCTCGACTCTTTCAGGAAGAGGGCGCTCAGGTGCCCTGCCATCAGGTTTCAGATGGAGGCTTGAGGCCATCACCCCCAGAAGGGTTCACCAAGTGCCGGGGACATCCACAGCCTCACCTGAAAGAGGCAGGCCGCCCAGGAAGAAGTCTGAAGAAGCCCATCTCATCTGTCCTCTGGCCTACCAGGCCCCGGCATGGGCCCCCGCCCACCCGTCTCCTAGGCATTGCCGGGCAACCATTATGAGCTCTCTCTGGGCCTGTCACAACCACACTCTCCCCGTCAGCCCCACCCCCTCACCCACCCCCAACCCACACCAACCAGCAGGCACCCCTCAGGGTCCTGGGGTGCCCTTTCCTGTCTGCAAACACCCAAGTCACTCTCAGGCACGTATGTGTTTCTCCTTCTTCTTCCCCTGCCTGTCTGAGGCTAGGCAGACATGCAACTCAGAGCTCTCTGAAGACAGTCGAGGGGACCCAGGAAACTCTAGACAAAAGGTACAACACACTTCTCACCGGTCCCACCAAGGTGGGCCCTCCTCAGTGACCTCTTCACAGGAAGCTCCCTCAAGGTGCCTTCATCGTATCTGAATAGGGGCGGACGCCCAAGGCCCAGGGACCAGAGCCCCCAGAGCACTCGTGTGAATGAATCAGCTTGACCACCGGGCTATATGCTAATCAACAACAAAGTCAAACACATCCCCCAGCCTCACCAGCAGGGATTTCTACCCCCCACCCCCATCTGTCTCTGTTTCTCTCTGTGTCTCTTTGTATCTCTCTCCTGTCACTTCCCCAGACGGAGATATTCCCGCCCCATCCTCTCTTTCTCAGAACCTCTCCCTACATCAACCTTTCCTTCTCCCTACCTCTTTCCTATATACAGTGCCAGCCAGGGAGTATCCGGGGCACACAGGCCTGTCTGGTACCAGACCATACACCCTGTTCCCTGGGGAAACGCACACCACCACCCAACAGGAACCTCTCCTTCCTTCCAGGAGCCGACAGAGGGTCCAGAAGCCACCTCCACAAGCCTGAGGACTTCCAGGATGCCCTCTAGAAACAGACCGCTTTGGCTGCCTCCCGGAGTAGACCCAGTCCATGCTTTCCTACTCTCCCTCTCTGCCATGCCTCAGCAAGGCAGCCTCCCACATGCTGCAAAGGGAGGTAGCTAGCTAGCTACCTGGAGCCAGGCAGGCGTGTTGCCAGTTCTCAGAGGTGCCACACCTGCCACTCCAGGATGTGTCTTGCCACCTCCCATACCATTCCCATGCCACATGTCTCATCTGCAGGCCAGGCCTAGTCATAGGCACTAACAGCAATCCCGGCAGGGATCCGTCCCTATCCCACCCCCACCTGAGCTGCCGGTGAGGGACGGGGCCCCAGGGTCTTCCCCTTCAAACTCACTTGTTTCTTCCCCTTCGCTCCGGGCTGACCACCAGGACTGCCACTCACCTGGACCCCTGTGGCGCTGCCTCTGGGCTCCCTGGGGCCTGACTTCCTCTCCAGTGGACTCATCAGGCATGAACACAAACACTCACAAGCATGGCCCAAAACTCCCAGGCCCACACAAACACACACATACACACACATACTTATAGCACTCTAATCACAACACAAAGGGTCTTCTTGGACCCCAGACTGCTGTCTGTTCATTCGAGAGCGTCCTCTAACTAACAGTTCTTCACTCCGACATCCCTGGACGCGGAAGAGCAGGACAACGGGTTTGTCCACCCTGCGACCTGGGTCGTCCTTCTCCCCGGCGGCTAGGCAAGCCGATTTCCTCAGGCGAACCCCAAAGCGGGCCGCCTGCCTAGGTGTTGGGCATCCACGGGAGGGGGATTATTACGGGATGCAGGGAATCCTTCAGTCCACACTCCACTCTGGCTGCATCTCCTAAGACTCACCCTGAGCCACACACTAGCCTGGCTTGGGACAACCGACTCCACACAACCAGGTGGTCTCTGTCCTTGCTGTGACTCCCAGTCTGCCTGTAAGACTCTGGTCACGTGGCTGTAGTGTAGATAAATTTGCCAACGGGGCCTGGTCCCTCAACTTCACCTGCAGTCCTACTCTAACAGAACCCAATGCCCAAAGAACCAAAAAAACCTACAGACAACCACCAATACAGACAAAAAGATAGGGGGAAGAAAAATGAACTGCAAAGAAAGAAATCAGGAAGGCAGAGAGAACTAGAGGCAGACAGAGAAGAGAGAGGACTGGAGGCAATGAGGATCACAAGGATGCAGTGAAATGGATACATGTCCTTTGGTGACACTGGCTGCCTGGCCCTGACAGCCTGAGAACAGACCTCTGGAGATTCTGGGGAGGGGTTCTCAAGGTGTGGGGGAGGCCACTGTGTGAGATGTGGGTGCTCTGGCGAGCCTCGGCTAAAAGCAAGGGGGCCGTCCACATTGGGCTCATGCACTTTGGCGGCCCCCACTAGGTCCACAGCCTCAACCCAGACACAGCCCCTGACCCAGGGTCCCCGGCAGGGAGATCCTCTCATCCAAGCAGACAAGGCTGGGACAGGACCCGGGAGGAGGTGCTTCCCTCCTGGAGCAGGCCAGGCCCCTGGTCCTGGCTACCTCTGGGGGCGCGGGCGATGTGGCCTCCCAGGCTACGGGACACCCGCATCCTGTTTTCTCCCACGGCTCTCTCCTGGGCGGCCAAGTCTGATGGAGGGAGACCCACTAGTCCTTCCTGTGCAGCCTTGACTAGGCCGTGATTAGCCTGCTTGCCTCCATGTTCAGGTGCAGCACAGGTACCTGGCAGGCGGGATCAGGATAACCATTCCGCTTGATGGCAGTAGTGCACCTAGATAGCCAACTACCTCAGGCTTCACTTCCACTACCTCCGCCCATCCGTGAGGGAGAAAGTTTTGAAGGGAAACAGAAGAGCCATACGCTGGCTCAGTTACCGCAACCCTGTGTCGTGATATGCTGGAGGGTGAGGGGCTTCTTGCTCCCAGGGGCATGGGGTGTGTAAGGTGGCGAGCCTAGAACCTGAGTGTCGCAGACCACGCTGGGGAGCAGGGCAAAGGGGTTGGGAGGATGTGGCTTCTATTAAGGAATGCCATGCCGAACTCCAAGCCATTCTAGAGAATGGTGCTAGAGAGTCCCTGAGGGTCCTGTCGGATGAGACCCTAGACGGAATCCTAGGAGAACCTCATGGCAAAGTGGACCACGGTGGAGAACCCTCAGACTTAAAAACGTGGACTCCAGGACCTGGGGACCAGGGGCCTAGGGGACCAGGGGACCCGGAGCTGAATCTTGATTGACCCCTTGCTGCCCAGCCAGGATCCAGCTGCTTTGGACTGAACTCCCCCCATCTGCAAGACCACTAGGGCTGACTTGCAGGACTTGTGTGTGCTAACTCTGTGGGAGCCTGTCCACAACAGTGTCCCAGGTCAAGGCCACCTGCCAAAGACCCTCACCCTACCCTACCCCATCCCCTGGCAGCCTGACCCTTGGCTGGTAGGGCAGCAGGATCCTGTTGTAGCAGAGATCAGGACACACGGGAGGGTAGGTAGATGCCTTGGTCAGGAGAGAACACCTCCCCTCCCGAAGGGGTCCTAGGAAGGCCAGCAAGGCCTTCCCACCTGGCAGAAAGAGGCTCAGCCTGGGAAGCAGACCAGTGTGCAAGACAGCTGTGTGCGCTTGGGAGGGCCCCGGTCTCTGACTTTGATTGATGGGAGATGAGAAGGGCCGCCCAAAACCTCGACTCTTTCAGGAAGAGGGCGCTCAGGTGCCCTGCCATCAGGGTTCAGATGGAGGCTGAGGCCATCACCCCCAGAAGGGTTCACCAAGTGCCGGGGACATCCACAGCCTCACCTGAAGAGGCAGGCCGCCCAGGAAGAAGTCTGAAGAAGCCCATCTCATCTGTCCTCTGGCCTACCAGGCCCCGGCATGGGGCCCCGGCCCACCCGTCTCCTAGGCATTGCCGGGCAACCATTATGAGCTCTCTCTGGGCCTGTCACAACCACACTCTCCCCGTCAGCCCCACCCCCTCACCCCCAACCCACACCAACCAGCAGGCACCCCTCAGGGTCCTGGGTGCCCTTTCCTGTCTGCAAACACCCAAGTCACTCTCAGGCACGTATGTGTTTCTTCCCCTGCCTGTCTGAGCTAGGCAGACATGCAACTCAGAGCTCTCTGAAGACAGTCGAGGGGACCCAGGAAACTCTAGACAAAAGGTACAACACACTTCTCACCGGTCCCACCAAGGTGGCCCTCCTCAGTGACCTCTTCACAGGAAGCTCCCTCAAGGTGCCTTCATCGTATCTGAATAGGGGCGGACGCCCAAGGCCCAGGGACCAGAGCCCCCAGAGCACTCGTGTGAATGAATCAGCTTGACCACCGGGCTATATGCTAATCAACAACAAAGTCAAACACATCCCCCAGCCTCACAAGCAGGGATTCTACCCCCCCACCCCCATCTGTCTCTGTTTCTCTCTGTGTCTCTTTGTATCTCTCTCCTGTCACTTCCCCAGACGGAGATATTCCCGCCCCATCCTCTCTTTCTCAGAACCTCTCCCTACATCAACCTTTCCTTCTCCCTACCTCTTTCCTATATACAGTGCCAGCCAGGGAGTATCCGGGGCACACAGGCCTGTCTGGTACCAGACCATACACCCTGTTCCCTGGGGAAACGCACACCACCACCCAACAGGAACCTCTCCTTCCTTCCAGGAGCCGACAGAGGGTCCAGAAGCCACCTCCACAAGCCTGAGGACTTCCAGGATGCCCTCTAGAAACAGACCGCTTTGGCTGCCTCCCGGAGTAGACCCAGTCCATGCTTTCCTACTCTCCCTCTCTGCCATGCCTCAGCAAGGCAGCCTCCCACATGCTGCAAAGGGAGGTAGCTAGCTAGCTACCTGGAGCCAGGCAGGCGTGTTGCCAGTTCTCAGAGGTGCCACACCTGCCACTCCAGGATGTGTCTTGCCACCTCCCATACCATTCCCATGCCACATGTCTCATCTGCAGGCCAGGCCTAGTCATAGGCACTAACAGCAATCCCGGCAGGGATCCGTCCCTATCCCACCCCCACCTGAGCTGCCGGTGAGGGACGGGGCCCCAGGGTCTTCCCCTTCAAACTCACTTGTTTCTTCCCCTTCGCTCCGGGCTGACCACCAGGACTGCCACTCACCTGGACCCCTGTGGCGCTGCCTCTGGGCTCCCTGGGGCCTGACTTCCTCTCCAGTGGACTCATCAGGCATGAACACAAACACTCACAAGCATGGCCCAAAACTCCCAGGCCCACACAAACACACACATACACACACATACTTATAGCACTCTAATCACAACACAAAGGGTCTTCTTGGACCCCAGACTGCTGTCTGTTCATTCGAGAGCGTCCTCTAACTAACAGTTCTTCACTCCGACATCCCTGGACGCGGAAGAGCAGGACAACGGGTTTGTCCACCCTGCGACCTGGGTCGTCCTTCTCCCCGGCGGCTAGGCAAGCCGATTTCCTCAGGCGAACCCCAAAGCGGGCCGCCTGCCTAGGTGTTGGGCATCCACGGGACGGGGATTATTACGGGATGCAGGGAATCCTTCAGTCCACACTCCACTCTGGCTGCATCTCCTAAGACTCACCCTGAGCCACACACTAGCCTGGCTTGGGACAACCGACTCCACACAACCAGGTGGTCTCTGTCCTTGCTGTGACTCCCAGTCTGCCTGTAAGACTCTGGTCACGTGGCTGTAGTGTAGATAAATTTGCCAACGGGGCCTGGTCCCTCAACTTCACCTGCAGTCCTACTCTAACAGAACCCAATGCCCAAAGAACCAAAAAAACCTACAGACAACCACCAATACAGACAAAAAGATAGGGGGAAGAAAAATGAACTGCAAAGAAAGAAATCAGGAAGGCAGAGAGAACTAGAGGCAGACAGAGAAGAGAGAGGACTGGAGGCAATGAGGATCACAAGGATGCAGTGAAATGGATACATGTCCTTTGGTGACACTGGCTGCCTGGCCCTGACAGCCTGAGAACAGACCTCTGGAGATTCTGGGGAGGGGTTCTCAAGGTGTGGGGGAGGCCACTGTGTGAGATGTGGGTGCTCTGGCGAGCCTCGGCTAAAAGCAAGGGGGCCGTCCACATTGGGCTCATGCACTTTGGCGGCCCCCACTAGGTCCACAGCCTCAACCCAGACACAGCCCCTGACCCAGGGTCCCCGGCAGGGAGATCCTCTCATCCAAGCAGACAAGGCTGGGACAGGACCCGGGAGGAGGTGCTTCCCTCCTGGAGCAGGCCAGGCCCCTGGTCCTGGCTACCTCTGGGGCGCGGGCGATGTGGCCTCCCAGGCTACGGGACACCCGCATCCTGTTTTCTCCCACGGCTCTCTCCTGGGCGGCCAAGTCTGATGGAGGGAGACCCACTAGTCCTTCCTGTGCAGCCTTGACTAGGCCGTGATTAGCCTGCTTGCCTCCATGTTCAGGTGCAGCACAGGTACCTGGCAGGCGGGATCAGGATAACCATTCCGCTTGATGGCAGTAGTGCACCTAGATAGCCAACTACCTCAGGCTTCACTTCCACTACCTCCGCCCATCCGTGAGGGAGAAAGTTTTGAAGGGAAACAGAAGAGCCATACGCTGGCTCAGTTACCGCAACCCTGTGTCGTGATATGCTGGAGGGTGAGGGGCTTCTTGCTCCCAGGGGCATGGGGTGTGTAAGGTGGCGAGCCTAGAACCTGAGTGTCGCAGACCACGCTGGGGAGCAGGGCAAAGGGGTTGGGAGGATGTGGCTTCTATTAAGGAATGCCATGCCGAACTCCAAGCCATTCTAGAGAATGGTGCTAGAGAGTCCCTGAGGGTCCTGTCGGATGAGACCCTAGACGGAATCCTAGGAGAACCTCATGGCAAAGTGGACCACGGTGGAGAACCCTCAGACTTAAAAACGTGGACTCCAGGACCTGGGGACCAGGGGCCTAGGGGACCAGGGGACCCGGAGCTGAATCTTGATTGACCCCTTGCTGCCCAGCCAGGATCCAGCTGCTTTGGACTGAACTCCCCCCATCTGCAAGACCACTAGGGCTGACTTGCAGGACTTGTGTGTGCTAACTCTGTGGGAGCCTGTCCACAACAGTGTCCCAGGTCAAGGCCACCTGCCAAAGACCCTCACCCTACCCTACCCCATCCCCTGGCAGCCTGACCCTTGGCTGGTAGGGCAGCAGGATCCTGTTGTAGCAGAGATCAGGACACACGGGAGGGTAGGTAGATGCCTTGGTCAGGAGAGAACACCTCCCCTCCCGAAGGGGTCCTAGGAAGGCCAGCAAGGCCTTCCCACCTGGCAGAAAGAGGCTCAGCCTGGGAAGCAGACCAGTGTGCAAGACAGCTGTGTGCGCTTGGGAGGGCCCCGGTCTCTGACTTTGATTGATGGGAGATGAGAAGGGCCGCCCAAAACCTCGACTCTTTCAGGAAGAGGGCGCTCAGGTGCCCTGCCATCAGGGTTCAGATGGAGGCTGAGGCCATCACCCCCAGAAGGGTTCACCAAGTGCCGGGGACATCCACAGCCTCACCTGAAGAGGCAGGCCGCCCAGGAAGAAGTCTGAAGAAGCCCATCTCATCTGTCCTCTGGCCTACCAGGCCCCGGCATGGGGCCCCGGCCCACCCGTCTCCTAGGCATTGCCGGGCAACCATTATGAGCTCTCTCTGGGCCTGTCACAACCACACTCTCCCCGTCAGCCCCACCCCCTCACCCCCAACCCACACCAACCAGCAGGCACCCCTCAGGGTCCTGGGTGCCCTTTCCTGTCTGCAAACACCCAAGTCACTCTCAGGCACGTATGTGTTTTTCCCCTGCCTGTCTGAGCTAGGCAGACATGCAACTCAGAGCTCTCTGAAGACAGTCGAGGGGACCCAGGAAACTCTAGACAAAAGGTACAACACACTTCTCACCGGTCCCACCAAGGTGGCCCTCCTCAGTGACCTCTTCACAGGAAGCTCCCTCAAGGTGCCTTCATCGTATCTGAATAGGGGCGGACGCCCAAGGCCCAGGGACCAGAGCCCCCAGAGCACTCGTGTGAATGAATCAGCTTGACCACCGGGCTATATGCTAATCAACAACAAAGTCAAACACATCCCCCAGCCTCACAAGCAGGGATTCTACCCCCCACCCCCATCTGTCTCTGTTTCTCTCTGTGTCTCTTTGTATCTCTCTCCTGTCACTTCCCCAGACGGAGATATTCCCGCCCCATCCTCTCTTTCTCAGAACCTCTCCCTACATCAACCTTTCCTTCTCCCTACCTCTTTCCTATATACAGTGCCAGCCAGGGAGTATCCGGGGCACACAGGCCTGTCTGGTACCAGACCATACACCCTGTTCCCTGGGGAAACGCACACCACCACCCAACAGGAACCTCTCCTTCCTTCCAGGAGCCGACAGAGGGTCCAGAAGCCACCTCCACAAGCCTGAGGACTTCCAGGATGCCCTCTAGAAACAGACCGCTTTGGCTGCCTCCCGGAGTAGACCCAGTCCATGCTTTCCTACTCTCCCTCTCTGCCATGCCTCAGCAAGGCAGCCTCCCACATGCTGCAAAGGGAGGTAGCTAGCTAGCTACCTGGAGCCAGGCAGGCGTGTTGCCAGTTCTCAGAGGTGCCACACCTGCCACTCCAGGATGTGTCTTGCCACCTCCCATACCATTCCCATGCCACATGTCTCATCTGCAGGCCAGGCCTAGTCATAGGCACTAACAGCAATCCCGGCAGGGATCCGTCCCTATCCCACCCCCACCTGAGCTGCCGGTGAGGGACGGGGCCCCAGGGTCTTCCCCTTCAAACTCACTTGTTTCTTCCCCTTCGCTCCGGGCTGACCACCAGGACTGCCACTCACCTGGACCCCTGTGGCGCTGCCTCTGGGCTCCCTGGGGCCTGACTTCCTCTCCAGTGGACTCATCAGGCATGAACACAAACACTCACAAGCATGGCCCAAAACTCCCAGGCCCACACAAACACACACATACACACACATACTTATAGCACTCTAATCACAACACAAAGGGTCTTCTTGGACCCCAGACTGCTGTCTGTTCATTCGAGAGCGTCCTCTAACTAACAGTTCTTCACTCCGACATCCCTGGACGCGGAAGAGCAGGACAACGGGTTTGTCCACCCTGCGACCTGGGTCGTCCTTCTCCCCGGCGGCTAGGCAAGCCGATTTCCTCAGGCGAACCCCAAAGCGGGCCGCCTGCCTAGGTGTTGGGCATCCACGGGAGGGGGATTATTACGGGATGCAGGGAATCCTTCAGTCCACACTCCACTCTGGCTGCATCTCCTAAGACTCACCCTGAGCCACACACTAGCCTGGCTTGGGACAACCGACTCCACACAACCAGGTGGTCTCTGTCCTTGCTGTGACTCCCAGTCTGCCTGTAAGACTCTGGTCACGTGGCTGTAGTGTAGATAAATTTGCCAACGGGGCCTGGTCCCTCAACTTCACCTGCAGTCCTACTCTAACAGAACCCAATGCCCAAAGAACCAAAAAAAACCTACAGACAACCACCAATACAGACAAAAAGATAGGGGGAAGAAAAATGAACTGCAAAGAAAGAAATCAGGAAGGCAGAGAGAACTAGAGGCAGACAGAGAAGAGAGAGGACTGGAGGCAATGAGGATCACAAGGATGCAGTGAAATGGATACATGTCCTTTGGTGACACTGGCTGCCTGGCCCTGACAGCCTGAGAACAGACCTCTGGAGATTCTGGGGAGGGGTTCTCAAGGTGTGGGGGAGGCCACTGTGTGAGATGTGGGTGCTCTGGCGAGCCTCGGCTAAAAGCAAGGGGGCCGTCCACATTGGGCTCATGCACTTTGGCGGCCCCCACTAGGTCCACAGCCTCAACCCAGACACAGCCCCTGACCCAGGGTCCCCGGCAGGGAGATCCTCTCATCCAAGCAGACAAGGCTGGGACAGGACCCGGGAGGAGGTGCTTCCCTCCTGGAGCAGGCCAGGCCCCTGGTCCTGGCTACCTCTGGGGCGCGGGCGATGTGGCCTCCCAGGCTACGGGACACCCGCATCCTGTTTTCTCCCACGGCTCTCTCCTGGGCGGCCAAGTCTGATGGAGGGAGACCCACTAGTCCTTCCTGTGCAGCCTTGACTAGGCCGTGATTAGCCTGCTTGCCTCCATGTTCAGGTGCAGCACAGGTACCTGGCAGGCGGGATCAGGATAACCATTCCGCTTGATGGCAGTAGTGCACCTAGATAGCCAACTACCTCAGGCTTCACTTCCACTACCTCCGCCCATCCGTGAGGGAGAAAGTTTTGAAGGGAAACAGAAGAGCCATACGCTGGCTCAGTTACCGCAACCCTGTGTCGTGATATGCTGGAGGGTGAGGGGCTTCTTGCTCCCAGGGGCATGGGGTGTGTAAGGTGGCGAGCCTAGAACCTGAGTGTCGCAGACCACGCTGGGGAGCAGGGCAAAGGGGTTGGGAGGATGTGGCTTCTATTAAGGAATGCCATGCCGAACTCCAAGCCATTCTAGAGAATGGTGCTAGAGAGTCCCTGAGGGTCCTGTCGGATGAGACCCTAGACGGAATCCTAGGAGAACCTCATGGCAAAGTGGACCACGGTGGAGAACCCTCAGACTTAAAAACGTGGACTCCAGGACCTGGGGACCAGGGGCCTAGGGGACCAGGGGACCCGGAGCTGAATCTTGATTGACCCCTTGCTGCCCAGCCAGGATCCAGCTGCTTTGGACTGAACTCCCCCCATCTGCAAGACCACTAGGGCTGACTTGCAGGACTTGTGTGTGCTAACTCTGTGGGAGCCTGTCCACAACAGTGTCCCAGGTCAAGGCCACCTGCCAAAGACCCTCACCCTACCCTACCCCATCCCCTGGCAGCCTGACCCTTGGCTGGTAGGGCAGCAGGATCCTGTTGTAGCAGAGATCAGGACACACGGGAGGGTAGGTAGATGCCTTGGTCAGGAGAGAACACCTCCCCTCCCGAAGGGGTCCTAGGAAGGCCAGCAAGGCCTTCCCACCTGGCAGAAAGAGGCTCAGCCTGGGAAGCAGACCAGTGTGCAAGACAGCTGTGTGCGCTTGGGAGGGCCCCGGTCTCTGACTTTGATTGATGGGAGATGAGAAGGGCCGCCCAAAACCTCGACTCTTTCAGGAAGAGGGCGCTCAGGTGCCCTGCCATCAGGGTTCAGATGGAGGCTGAGGCCATCACCCCCAGAAGGGTTCACCAAGTGCCGGGGACATCCACAGCCTCACCTGAAGAGGCAGGCCGCCCAGGAAGAAGTCTGAAGAAGCCCATCTCATCTGTCCTCTGGCCTACCAGGCCCCGGCATGGGGCCCCGGCCCACCCGTCTCCTAGGCATTGCCGGGCAACCATTATGAGCTCTCTCTGGGCCTGTCACAACCACACTCTCCCCGTCAGCCCCACCCCCTCACCCCCAACCCACACCAACCAGCAGGCACCCCTCAGGGTCCTGGGTGCCCTTTCCTGTCTGCAAACACCCAAGTCACTCTCAGGCACGTATGTGTTTTTCCCCTGCCTGTCTGAGCTAGGCAGACATGCAACTCAGAGCTCTCTGAAGACAGTCGAGGGGACCCAGGAAACTCTAGACAAAAGGTACAACACACTTCTCACCGGTCCCACCAAGGTGGCCCTCCTCAGTGACCTCTTCACAGGAAGCTCCCTCAAGGTGCCTTCATCGTATCTGAATAGGGGCGGACGCCCAAGGCCCAGGGACCAGAGCCCCCAGAGCACTCGTGTGAATGAATCAGCTTGACCACCGGGCTATATGCTAATCAACAACAAAGTCAAACACATCCCCCAGCCTCACAAGCAGGGATTCTACCCCCCACCCCCATCTGTCTCTGTTTCTCTCTGTGTCTCTTTGTATCTCTCTCCTGTCACTTCCCCAGACGGAGATATTCCCGCCCCATCCTCTCTTTCTCAGAACCTCTCCCTACATCAACCTTTCCTTCTCCCTACCTCTTTCCTATATACAGTGCCAGCCAGGGAGTATCCGGGGCACACAGGCCTGTCTGGTACCAGACCATACACCCTGTTCCCTGGGGAAACGCACACCACCACCCAACAGGAACCTCTCCTTCCTTCCAGGAGCCGACAGAGGGTCCAGAAGCCACCTCCACAAGCCTGAGGACTTCCAGGATGCCCTCTAGAAACAGACCGCTTTGGCTGCCTCCCGGAGTAGACCCAGTCCATGCTTTCCTACTCTCCCTCTCTGCCATGCCTCAGCAAGGCAGCCTCCCACATGCTGCAAAGGGAGGTAGCTAGCTAGCTACCTGGAGCCAGGCAGGCGTGTTGCCAGTTCTCAGAGGTGCCACACCTGCCACTCCAGGATGTGTCTTGCCACCTCCCATACCATTCCCATGCCACATGTCTCATCTGCAGGCCAGGCCTAGTCATAGGCACTAACAGCAATCCCGGCAGGGATCCGTCCCTATCCCACCCCCACCTGAGCTGCCGGTGAGGGACGGGGCCCCAGGGTCTTCCCCTTCAAACTCACTTGTTTCTTCCCCTTCGCTCCGGGCTGACCACCAGGACTGCCACTCACCTGGACCCTTCTGTGGCGCTGCCTCTGGGCTCCCTGGGGCCTGACTTCCTCTCCAGTGGACTCATCAGGCATGAACACAAACACTCACAAGCATGGCCCAAAACTCCCAGGCCCACACAAACACACACATACACACACATACTTATAGCACTCTAATCACAACACAAAGGGTCTTCTTGGACCCCAGACTGCTGTCTGTTCATTCGAGAGCGTCCTCTAACTAACAGTTCTTCACTCCGACATCCCTGGACGCGGAAGAGCAGGACAACGGGTTTGTCCACCCTGCGACCTGGGTCGTCCTTCTCCCCGGCGGCTAGGCAAGCCGATTTCCTCAGGCGAACCCCAAAGCGGGCCGCCTGCCTAGGTGTTGGGCATCCACGGGACGGGGATTATTACGGGATGCAGGGAATCCTTCAGTCCACACTCCACTCTGGCTGCATCTCCTAAGACTCACCCTGAGCCACACACTAGCCTGGCTTGGGACAACCGACTCCACACAACCAGGTGGTCTCTGTCCTTGCTGTGACTCCCAGTCTGCCTGTAAGACTCTGGTCACGTGGCTGTAGTGTAGATAAATTTGCCAACGGGGCCTGGTCCCTCAACTTCACCTGCAGTCCTACTCTAACAGAACCCAATGCCCAAAGAACCAAAAAAACCTACAGACAACCACCAATACAGACAAAAAGATAGGGGGAAGAAAAATGAACTGCAAAGAAAGAAATCAGGAAGGCAGAGAGAACTAGAGGCAGACAGAGAAGAGAGAGGACTGGAGGCAATGAGGATCACAAGGATGCAGTGAAATGGATACATGTCCTTTGGTGACACTGGCTGCCTGGCCCTGACAGCCTGAGAACAGACCTCTGGAGATTCTGGGGAGGGGTTCTCAAGGTGTGGGGGAGGCCACTGTGTGAGATGTGGGTGCTCTGGCGAGCCTCGGCTAAAAGCAAGGGGGCCGTCCACATTGGGCTCATGCACTTTGGCGGCCCCCACTAGGTCCACAGCCTCAACCCAGACACAGCCCCTGACCCAGGGTCCCCGGCAGGGAGATCCTCTCATCCAAGCAGACAAGGCTGGGACAGGACCCGGGAGGAGGTGCTTCCCTCCTGGAGCAGGCCAGGCCCCTGGTCCTGGCTACCTCTGGGGCGCGGGCGATGTGGCCTCCCAGGCTACGGGACACCCGCATCCTGTTTTCTCCCACGGCTCTCTCCTGGGCGGCCAAGTCTGATGGAGGGAGACCCACTAGTCCTTCCTGTGCAGCCTTGACTAGGCCGTGATTAGCCTGCTTGCCTCCATGTTCAGGTGCAGCACAGGTACCTGGCAGGCGGGATCAGGATAACCATTCCGCTTGATGGCAGTAGTGCACCTAGATAGCCAACTACCTCAGGCTTCACTTCCACTACCTCCGCCCATCCGTGAGGGAGAAAGTTTTGAAGGGAAACAGAAGAGCCATACGCTGGCTCAGTTACCGCAACCCTGTGTCGTGATATGCTGGAGGGTGAGGGGCTTCTTGCTCCCAGGGGCATGGGGTGTGTAAGGTGGCGAGCCTAGAACCTGAGTGTCGCAGACCACGCTGGGGAGCAGGGCAAAGGGGTTGGGAGGATGTGGCTTCTATTAAGGAATGCCATGCCGAACTCCAAGCCATTCTAGAGAATGGTGCTAGAGAGTCCCTGAGGGTCCTGTCGGATGAGACCCTAGACGGAATCCTAGGAGAACCTCATGGCAAAGTGGACCACGGTGGAGAACCCTCAGACTTAAAAACGTGGACTCCAGGACCTGGGGACCAGGGGCCTAGGGGACCAGGGGACCCGGAGCTGAATCTTGATTGACCCCTTGCTGCCCAGCCAGGATCCAGCTGCTTTGGACTGAACTCCCCCCATCTGCAAGACCACTAGGGCTGACTTGCAGGACTTGTGTGTGCTAACTCTGTGGGAGCCTGTCCACAACAGTGTCCCAGGTCAAGGCCACCTGCCAAAGACCCTCACCCTACCCTACCCCATCCCCTGGCAGCCTGACCCTTGGCTGGTAGGGCAGCAGGATCCTGTTGTAGCAGAGATCAGGACACACGGGAGGGTAGGTAGATGCCTTGGTCAGGAGAGAACACCTCCCCTCCCGAAGGGGTCCTAGGAAGGCCAGCAAGGCCTTCCCACCTGGCAGAAAGAGGCTCAGCCTGGGAAGCAGACCAGTGTGCAAGACAGCTGTGTGCGCTTGGGAGGGCCCCGGTCTCTGACTTTGATTGATGGGAGATGAGAAGGGCCGCCCAAAACCTCGACTCTTTCAGGAAGAGGGCGCTCAGGTGCCCTGCCATCAGGGTTCAGATGGAGGCTGAGGCCATCACCCCCAGAAGGGTTCACCAAGTGCCGGGGACATCCACAGCCTCACCTGAAGAGGCAGGCCGCCCAGGAAGAAGTCTGAAGAAGCCCATCTCATCTGTCCTCTGGCCTACCAGGCCCCGGCATGGGGCCCCGGCCCACCCGTCTCCTAGGCATTGCCGGGCAACCATTATGAGCTCTCTCTGGGCCTGTCACAACCACACTCTCCCCGTCAGCCCCACCCCCTCACCCCCAACCCACACCAACCAGCAGGCACCCCTCAGGGTCCTGGGTGCCCTTTCCTGTCTGCAAACACCCAAGTCACTCTCAGGCACGTATGTGTTTTTCCCCTGCCTGTCTGAGCTAGGCAGACATGCAACTCAGAGCTCTCTGAAGACAGTCGAGGGGACCCAGGAAACTCTAGACAAAAGGTACAACACACTTCTCACCGGTCCCACCAAGGTGGCCCTCCTCAGTGACCTCTTCACAGGAAGCTCCCTCAAGGTGCCTTCATCGTATCTGAATAGGGGCGGACGCCCAAGGCCCAGGGACCAGAGCCCCCAGAGCACTCGTGTGAATGAATCAGCTTGACCACCGGGCTATATGCTAATCAACAACAAAGTCAAACACATCCCCCAGCCTCACAAGCAGGGATTCTACCCCCCACCCCCATCTGTCTCTGTTTCTCTCTGTGTCTCTTTGTATCTCTCTCCTGTCACTTCCCCAGACGGAGATATTCCCGCCCCATCCTCTCTTTCTCAGAACCTCTCCCTACATCAACCTTTCCTTCTCCCTACCTCTTTCCTATATACAGTGCCAGCCAGGGAGTATCCGGGGCACACAGGCCTGTCTGGTACCAGACCATACACCCTGTTCCCTGGGGAAACGCACACCACCACCCAACAGGAACCTCTCCTTCCTTCCAGGAGCCGACAGAGGGTCCAGAAGCCACCTCCACAAGCCTGAGGACTTCCAGGATGCCCTCTAGAAACAGACCGCTTTGGCTGCCTCCCGGAGTAGACCCAGTCCATGCTTTCCTACTCTCCCTCTCTGCCATGCCTCAGCAAGGCAGCCTCCCACATGCTGCAAAGGGAGGTAGCTAGCTAGCTACCTGGAGCCAGGCAGGCGTGTTGCCAGTTCTCAGAGGTGCCACACCTGCCACTCCAGGATGTGTCTTGCCACCTCCCATACCATTCCCATGCCACATGTCTCATCTGCAGGCCAGGCCTAGTCATAGGCACTAACAGCAATCCCGGCAGGGATCCGTCCCTATCCCACCCCCACCTGAGCTGCCGGTGAGGGACGGGGCCCCAGGGTCTTCCCCTTCAAACTCACTTGTTTCTTCCCCTTCGCTCCGGGCTGACCACCAGGACTGCCACTCACCTGGACCCCTGTGGCGCTGCCTCTGGGCTCCCTGGGGCCTGACTTCCTCTCCAGTGGACTCATCAGGCATGAACACAAACACTCACAAGCATGGCCCAAAACTCCCAGGCCCACACAAACACACACATACACACACATACTTATAGCACTCTAATCACAACACAAAGGGTCTTCTTGGACCCCAGACTGCTGTCTGTTCATTCGAGAGCGTCCTCTAACTAACAGTTCTTCACTCCGACATCCCTGGACGCGGAAGAGCAGGACAACGGGTTTGTCCACCCTGCGACCTGGGTCGTCCTTCTCCCCGGCGGCTAGGCAAGCCGATTTCCTCAGGCGAACCCCAAAGCGGGCCGCCTGCCTAGGTGTTGGGCATCCAGGGACGGGGATTATTACGGGATGCAGGGAATCCTTCAGTCCACACTCCACTCTGGCTGCATCTCCTAAGACTCACCCTGAGCCACACACTAGCCTGGCTTGGGACAACCGACTCCACACAACCAGGTGGTCTCTGTCCTTGCTGTGACTCCCAGTCTGCCTGTAAGACTCTGGTCACGTGGCTGTAGTGTAGATAAATTTGCCAACGGGGCCTGGTCCCTCAACTTCACCTGCAGTCCTACTCTAACAGAACCCAATGCCCAAAGAACCAAAAAAAACCTACAGACAACCACCAATACAGACAAAAAGATAGGGGGAAGAAAAATGAACTGCAAAGAAAGAAATCAGGAAGGCAGAGAGAACTAGAGGCAGACAGAGAAGAGAGAGGACTGGAGGCAATGAGGATCACAAGGATGCAGTGAAATGGATACATGTCCTTTGGTGACACTGGCTGCCTGGCCCTGACAGCCTGAGAACAGACCTCTGGAGATTCTGGGGAGGGGTTCTCAAGGTGTGGGGGAGGCCACTGTGTGAGATGTGGGTGCTCTGGCGAGCCTCGGCTAAAAGCAAGGGGGCCGTCCACATTGGGCTCATGCACTTTGGCGGCCCCCACTAGGTCCACAGCCTCAACCCAGACACAGCCCCTGACCCAGGGTCCCCGGCAGGGAGATCCTCTCATCCAAGCAGACAAGGCTGGGACAGGACCCGGGAGGAGGTGCTTCCCTCCTGGAGCAGGCCAGGCCCCTGGTCCTGGCTACCTCTGGGGCGCGGGCGATGTGGCCTCCCAGGCTACGGGACACCCGCATCCTGTTTTCTCCCACGGCTCTCTCCTGGGCGGCCAAGTCTGATGGAGGGAGACCCACTAGTCCTTCCTGTGCAGCCTTGACTAGGCCGTGATTAGCCTGCTTGCCTCCATGTTCAGGTGCAGCACAGGTACCTGGCAGGCGGGATCAGGATAACCATTCCGCTTGATGGCAGTAGTGCACCTAGATAGCCAACTACCTCAGGCTTCACTTCCACTACCTCCGCCCATCCGTGAGGGAGAAAGTTTTGAAGGGAAACAGAAGAGCCATACGCTGGCTCAGTTACCGCAACCCTGTGTCGTGATATGCTGGAGGGTGAGGGGCTTCTTGCTCCCAGGGGCATGGGGTGTGTAAGGTGGCGAGCCTAGAACCTGAGTGTCGCAGACCACGCTGGGGAGCAGGGCAAAGGGGTTGGGAGGATGTGGCTTCTATTAAGGAATGCCATGCCGAACTCCAAGCCATTCTAGAGAATGGTGCTAGAGAGTCCCTGAGGGTCCTGTCGGATGAGACCCTAGACGGAATCCTAGGAGAACCTCATGGCAAAGTGGACCACGGTGGAGAACCCTCAGACTTAAAAACGTGGACTCCAGGACCTGGGGACCAGGGGCCTAGGGGACCAGGGGACCCGGAGCTGAATCTTGATTGACCCCTTGCTGCCCAGCCAGGATCCAGCTGCTTTGGACTGAACTCCCCCCATCTGCAAGACCACTAGGGCTGACTTGCAGGACTTGTGTGTGCTAACTCTGTGGGAGCCTGTCCACAACAGTGTCCCAGGTCAAGGCCACCTGCCAAAGACCCTCACCCTACCCTACCCCATCCCCTGGCAGCCTGACCCTTGGCTGGTAGGGCAGCAGGATCCTGTTGTAGCAGAGATCAGGACACACGGGAGGGTAGGTAGATGCCTTGGTCAGGAGAGAACACCTCCCCTCCCGAAGGGGTCCTAGGAAGGCCAGCAAGGCCTTCCCACCTGGCAGAAAGAGGCTCAGCCTGGGAAGCAGACCAGTGTGCAAGACAGCTGTGTGCGCTTGGGAGGGCCCCGGTCTCTGACTTTGATTGATGGGAGATGAGAAGGGCCGCCCAAAACCTCGACTCTTTCAGGAAGAGGGCGCTCAGGTGCCCTGCCATCAGGGTTCAGATGGAGGCTGAGGCCATCACCCCCAGAAGGGTTCACCAAGTGCCGGGGACATCCACAGCCTCACCTGAAGAGGCAGGCCGCCCAGGAAGAAGTCTGAAGAAGCCCATCTCATCTGTCCTCTGGCCTACCAGGCCCCGGCATGGGGCCCCGGCCCACCCGTCTCCTAGGCATTGCCGGGCAACCATTATGAGCTCTCTCTGGGCCTGTCACAACCACACTCTCCCCGTCAGCCCCACCCCCTCACCCCCAACCCACACCAACCAGCAGGCACCCCTCAGGGTCCTGGGTGCCCTTTCCTGTCTGCAAACACCCAAGTCACTCTCAGGCACGTATGTGTTTTTCCCCTGCCTGTCTGAGCTAGGCAGACATGCAACTCAGAGCTCTCTGAAGACAGTCGAGGGGACCCAGGAAACTCTAGACAAAAGGTACAACACACTTCTCACCGGTCCCACCAAGGTGGCCCTCCTCAGTGACCTCTTCACAGGAAGCTCCCTCAAGGTGCCTTCATCGTATCTGAATAGGGGCGGACGCCCAAGGCCCAGGGACCAGAGCCCCCAGAGCACTCGTGTGAATGAATCAGCTTGACCACCGGGCTATATGCTAATCAACAACAAAGTCAAACACATCCCCCAGCCTCACAAGCAGGGATTCTACCCCCCACCCCCATCTGTCTCTGTTTCTCTCTGTGTCTCTTTGTATCTCTCTCCTGTCACTTCCCCAGACGGAGATATTCCCGCCCCATCCTCTCTTTCTCAGAACCTCTCCCTACATCAACCTTTCCTTCTCCCTACCTCTTTCCTATATACAGTGCCAGCCAGGGAGTATCCGGGGCACACAGGCCTGTCTGGTACCAGACCATACACCCTGTTCCCTGGGGAAACGCACACCACCACCCAACAGGAACCTCTCCTTCCTTCCAGGAGCCGACAGAGGGTCCAGAAGCCACCTCCACAAGCCTGAGGACTTCCAGGATGCCCTCTAGAAACAGACCGCTTTGGCTGCCTCCCGGAGTAGACCCAGTCCATGCTTTCCTACTCTCCCTCTCTGCCATGCCTCAGCAAGGCAGCCTCCCACATGCTGCAAAGGGAGGTAGCTAGCTAGCTACCTGGAGCCAGGCAGGCGTGTTGCCAGTTCTCAGAGGTGCCACACCTGCCACTCCAGGATGTGTCTTGCCACCTCCCATACCATTCCCATGCCACATGTCTCATCTGCAGGCCAGGCCTAGTCATAGGCACTAACAGCAATCCCGGCAGGGATCCGTCCCTATCCCACCCCCACCTGAGCTGCCGGTGAGGGACGGGGCCCCAGGGTCTTCCCCTTCAAACTCACTTGTTTCTTCCCCTTCGCTCCGGGCTGACCACCAGGACTGCCACTCACCTGGACCCCTGTGGCGCTGCCTCTGGGCTCCCTGGGGCCTGACTTCCTCTCCAGTGGACTCATCAGGCATGAACACAAACACTCACAAGCATGGCCCAAAACTCCCAGGCCCACACAAACACACACATACACACACATACTTATAGCACTCTAATCACAACACAAAGGGTCTTCTTGGACCCCAGACTGCTGTCTGTTCATTCGAGAGCGTCCTCTAACTAACAGTTCTTCACTCCGACATCCCTGGACGCGGAAGAGCAGGACAACGGGTTTGTCCACCCTGCGACCTGGGTCGTCCTTCTCCCCGGCGGCTAGGCAAGCCGATTTCCTCAGGCGAACCCCAAAGCGGGCCGCCTGCCTAGGTGTTGGGCATCCACGGGACGGGGATTATTACGGGATGCAGGGAATCCTTCAGTCCACACTCCACTCTGGCTGCATCTCCTAAGACTCACCCTGAGCCACACACTAGCCTGGCTTGGGACAACCGACTCCACACAACCAGGTGGTCTCTGTCCTTGCTGTGACTCCCAGTCTGCCTGTAAGACTCTGGTCACGTGGCTGTAGTGTAGATAAATTTGCCAACGGGGCCTGGTCCCTCAACTTCACCTGCAGTCCTACTCTAACAGAACCCAATGCCCAAAGAACCAAAAAAAACCTACAGACAACCACCAATACAGACAAAAAGATAGGGGGAAGAAAAATGAACTGCAAAGAAAGAAATCAGGAAGGCAGAGAGAACTAGAGGCAGACAGAGAAGAGAGAGGACTGGAGGCAATGAGGATCACAAGGATGCAGTGAAATGGATACATGTCCTTTGGTGACACTGGCTGCCTGGCCCTGACAGCCTGAGAACAGACCTCTGGAGATTCTGGGGAGGGGTTCTCAAGGTGTGGGGGAGGCCACTGTGTGAGATGTGGGTGCTCTGGCGAGCCTCGGCTAAAAGCAAGGGGGCCGTCCACATTGGGCTCATGCACTTTGGCGGCCCCCACTAGGTCCACAGCCTCAACCCAGACACAGCCCCTGACCCAGGGTCCCCGGCAGGGAGATCCTCTCATCCAAGCAGACAAGGCTGGGACAGGACCCGGGAGGAGGTGCTTCCCTCCTGGAGCAGGCCAGGCCCCTGGTCCTGGCTACCTCTGGGGCGCGGGCGATGTGGCCTCCCAGGCTACGGGACACCCGCATCCTGTTTTCTCCCACGGCTCTCTCCTGGGCGGCCAAGTCTGATGGAGGGAGACCCACTAGTCCTTCCTGTGCAGCCTTGACTAGGCCGTGATTAGCCTGCTTGCCTCCATGTTCAGGTGCAGCACAGGTACCTGGCAGGCGGGATCAGGATAACCATTCCGCTTGATGGCAGTAGTGCACCTAGATAGCCAACTACCTCAGGCTTCACTTCCACTACCTCCGCCCATCCGTGAGGGAGAAAGTTTTGAAGGGAAACAGAAGAGCCATACGCTGGCTCAGTTACCGCAACCCTGTGTCGTGATATGCTGGAGGGTGAGGGGCTTCTTGCTCCCAGGGGCATGGGGTGTGTAAGGTGGCGAGCCTAGAACCTGAGTGTCGCAGACCACGCTGGGGAGCAGGGCAAAGGGGTTGGGAGGATGTGGCTTCTATTAAGGAATGCCATGCCGAACTCCAAGCCATTCTAGAGAATGGTGCTAGAGAGTCCCTGAGGGTCCTGTCGGATGAGACCCTAGACGGAATCCTAGGAGAACCTCATGGCAAAGTGGACCACGGTGGAGAACCCTCAGACTTAAAAACGTGGACTCCAGGACCTGGGGACCAGGGGCCTAGGGGACCAGGGGACCCGGAGCTGAATCTTGATTGACCCCTTGCTGCCCAGCCAGGATCCAGCTGCTTTGGACTGAACTCCCCCCATCTGCAAGACCACTAGGGCTGACTTGCAGGACTTGTGTGTGCTAACTCTGTGGGAGCCTGTCCACAACAGTGTCCCAGGTCAAGGCCACCTGCCAAAGACCCTCACCCTACCCTACCCCATCCCCTGGCAGCCTGACCCTTGGCTGGTAGGGCAGCAGGATCCTGTTGTAGCAGAGATCAGGACACACGGGAGGGTAGGTAGATGCCTTGGTCAGGAGAGAACACCTCCCCTCCCGAAGGGGTCCTAGGAAGGCCAGCAAGGCCTTCCCACCTGGCAGAAAGAGGCTCAGCCTGGGAAGCAGACCAGTGTGCAAGACAGCTGTGTGCGCTTGGGAGGGCCCCGGTCTCTGACTTTGATTGATGGGAGATGAGAAGGGCCGCCCAAAACCTCGACTCTTTCAGGAAGAGGGCGCTCAGGTGCCCTGCCATCAGGGTTCAGATGGAGGCTGAGGCCATCACCCCCAGAAGGGTTCACCAAGTGCCGGGGACATCCACAGCCTCACCTGAAGAGGCAGGCCGCCCAGGAAGAAGTCTGAAGAAGCCCATCTCATCTGTCCTCTGGCCTACCAGGCCCCGGCATGGGGCCCCGGCCCACCCGTCTCCTAGGCATTGCCGGGCAACCATTATGAGCTCTCTCTGGGCCTGTCACAACCACACTCTCCCCGTCAGCCCCACCCCCTCACCCCCAACCCACACCAACCAGCAGGCACCCCTCAGGGTCCTGGGTGCCCTTTCCTGTCTGCAAACACCCAAGTCACTCTCAGGCACGTATGTGTTTTTCCCCTGCCTGTCTGAGCTAGGCAGACATGCAACTCAGAGCTCTCTGAAGACAGTCGAGGGGACCCAGGAAACTCTAGACAAAAGGTACAACACACTTCTCACCGGTCCCACCAAGGTGGCCCTCCTCAGTGACCTCTTCACAGGAAGCTCCCTCAAGGTGCCTTCATCGTATCTGAATAGGGGCGGACGCCCAAGGCCCAGGGACCAGAGCCCCCAGAGCACTCGTGTGAATGAATCAGCTTGACCACCGGGCTATATGCTAATCAACAACAAAGTCAAACACATCCCCCAGCCTCACAAGCAGGGATTCTACCCCCCACCCCCATCTGTCTCTGTTTCTCTCTGTGTCTCTTTGTATCTCTCTCCTGTCACTTCCCCAGACGGAGATATTCCCGCCCCATCCTCTCTTTCTCAGAACCTCTCCCTACATCAACCTTTCCTTCTCCCTACCTCTTTCCTATATACAGTGCCAGCCAGGGAGTATCCGGGGCACACAGGCCTGTCTGGTACCAGACCATACACCCTGTTCCCTGGGGAAACGCACACCACCACCCAACAGGAACCTCTCCTTCCTTCCAGGAGCCGACAGAGGGTCCAGAAGCCACCTCCACAAGCCTGAGGACTTCCAGGATGCCCTCTAGAAACAGACCGCTTTGGCTGCCTCCCGGAGTAGACCCAGTCCATGCTTTCCTACTCTCCCTCTCTGCCATGCCTCAGCAAGGCAGCCTCCCACATGCTGCAAAGGGAGGTAGCTAGCTAGCTACCTGGAGCCAGGCAGGCGTGTTGCCAGTTCTCAGAGGTGCCACACCTGCCACTCCAGGATGTGTCTTGCCACCTCCCATACCATTCCCATGCCACATGTCTCATCTGCAGGCCAGGCCTAGTCATAGGCACTAACAGCAATCCCGGCAGGGATCCGTCCCTATCCCACCCCCACCTGAGCTGCCGGTGAGGGACGGGGCCCCAGGGTCTTCCCCTTCAAACTCACTTGTTTCTTCCCCTTCGCTCCGGGCTGACCACCAGGACTGCCACTCACCTGGACCCCTGTGGCGCTGCCTCTGGGCTCCCTGGGGCCTGACTTCCTCTCCAGTGGACTCATCAGGCATGAACACAAACACTCACAAGCATGGCCCAAAACTCCCAGGCCCACACAAACACACACATACACACACATACTTATAGCACTCTAATCACAACACAAAGGGTCTTCTTGGACCCCAGACTGCTGTCTGTTCATTCGAGAGCGTCCTCTAACTAACAGTTCTTCACTCCGACATCCCTGGACGCGGAAGAGCAGGACAACGGGTTTGTCCACCCTGCGACCTGGGTCGTCCTTCTCCCCGGCGGCTAGGCAAGCCGATTTCCTCAGGCGAACCCCAAAGCGGGCCGCCTGCCTAGGTGTTGGGCATCCAGGGACGGGGATTATTACGGGATGCAGGGAATCCTTCAGTCCACACTCCACTCTGGCTGCATCTCCTAAGACTCACCCTGAGCCACACACTAGCCTGGCTTGGGACAACCGACTCCACACAACCAGGTGGTCTCTGTCCTTGCTGTGACTCCCAGTCTGCCTGTAAGACTCTGGTCACGTGGCTGTAGTGTAGATAAATTTGCCAACGGGGCCTGGTCCCTCAACTTCACCTGCAGTCCTACTCTAACAGAACCCAATGCCCAAAGAACCAAAAAAAACCTACAGACAACCACCAATACAGACAAAAAGATAGGGGGAAGAAAAATGAACTGCAAAGAAAGAAATCAGGAAGGCAGAGAGAACTAGAGGCAGACAGAGAAGAGAGAGGACTGGAGGCAATGAGGATCACAAGGATGCAGTGAAATGGATACATGTCCTTTGGTGACACTGGCTGCCTGGCCCTGACAGCCTGAGAACAGACCTCTGGAGATTCTGGGGAGGGGTTCTCAAGGTGTGGGGGAGGCCACTGTGTGAGATGTGGGTGCTCTGGCGAGCCTCGGCTAAAAGCAAGGGGGCCGTCCACATTGGGCTCATGCACTTTGGCGGCCCCCACTAGGTCCACAGCCTCAACCCAGACACAGCCCCTGACCCAGGGTCCCCGGCAGGGAGATCCTCTCATCCAAGCAGACAAGGCTGGGACAGGACCCGGGAGGAGGTGCTTCCCTCCTGGAGCAGGCCAGGCCCCTGGTCCTGGCTACCTCTGGGGCGCGGGCGATGTGGCCTCCCAGGCTACGGGACACCCGCATCCTGTTTTCTCCCACGGCTCTCTCCTGGGCGGCCAAGTCTGATGGAGGGAGACCCACTAGTCCTTCCTGTGCAGCCTTGACTAGGCCGTGATTAGCCTGCTTGCCTCCATGTTCAGGTGCAGCACAGGTACCTGGCAGGCGGGATCAGGATAACCATTCCGCTTGATGGCAGTAGTGCACCTAGATAGCCAACTACCTCAGGCTTCACTTCCACTACCTCCGCCCATCCGTGAGGGAGAAAGTTTTGAAGGGAAACAGAAGAGCCATACGCTGGCTCAGTTACCGCAACCCTGTGTCGTGATATGCTGGAGGGTGAGGGGCTTCTTGCTCCCAGGGGCATGGGGTGTGTAAGGTGGCGAGCCTAGAACCTGAGTGTCGCAGACCACGCTGGGGAGCAGGGCAAAGGGGTTGGGAGGATGTGGCTTCTATTAAGGAATGCCATGCCGAACTCCAAGCCATTCTAGAGAATGGTGCTAGAGAGTCCCTGAGGGTCCTGTCGGATGAGACCCTAGACGGAATCCTAGGAGAACCTCATGGCAAAGTGGACCACGGTGGAGAACCCTCAGACTTAAAAACGTGGACTCCAGGACCTGGGGACCAGGGGCCTAGGGGACCAGGGGACCCGGAGCTGAATCTTGATTGACCCCTTGCTGCCCAGCCAGGATCCAGCTGCTTTGGACTGAACTCCCCCCATCTGCAAGACCACTAGGGCTGACTTGCAGGACTTGTGTGTGCTAACTCTGTGGGAGCCTGTCCACAACAGTGTCCCAGGTCAAGGCCACCTGCCAAAGACCCTCACCCTACCCTACCCCATCCCCTGGCAGCCTGACCCTTGGCTGGTAGGGCAGCAGGATCCTGTTGTAGCAGAGATCAGGACACACGGGAGGGTAGGTAGATGCCTTGGTCAGGAGAGAACACCTCCCCTCCCGAAGGGGTCCTAGGAAGGCCAGCAAGGCCTTCCCACCTGGCAGAAAGAGGCTCAGCCTGGGAAGCAGACCAGTGTGCAAGACAGCTGTGTGCGCTTGGGAGGGCCCCGGTCTCTGACTTTGATTGATGGGAGATGAGAAGGGCCGCCCAAAACCTCGACTCTTTCAGGAAGAGGGCGCTCAGGTGCCCTGCCATCAGGGTTCAGATGGAGGCTGAGGCCATCACCCCCAGAAGGGTTCACCAAGTGCCGGGGACATCCACAGCCTCACCTGAAGAGGCAGGCCGCCCAGGAAGAAGTCTGAAGAAGCCCATCTCATCTGTCCTCTGGCCTACCAGGCCCCGGCATGGGGCCCCGGCCCACCCGTCTCCTAGGCATTGCCGGGCAACCATTATGAGCTCTCTCTGGGCCTGTCACAACCACACTCTCCCCGTCAGCCCCACCCCCTCACCCCCAACCCACACCAACCAGCAGGCACCCCTCAGGGTCCTGGGTGCCCTTTCCTGTCTGCAAACACCCAAGTCACTCTCAGGCACGTATGTGTTTTTCCCCTGCCTGTCTGAGCTAGGCAGACATGCAACTCAGAGCTCTCTGAAGACAGTCGAGGGGACCCAGGAAACTCTAGACAAAAGGTACAACACACTTCTCACCGGTCCCACCAAGGTGGCCCTCCTCAGTGACCTCTTCACAGGAAGCTCCCTCAAGGTGCCTTCATCGTATCTGAATAGGGGCGGACGCCCAAGGCCCAGGGACCAGAGCCCCCAGAGCACTCGTGTGAATGAATCAGCTTGACCACCGGGCTATATGCTAATCAACAACAAAGTCAAACACATCCCCCAGCCTCACAAGCAGGGATTCTACCCCCCACCCCCATCTGTCTCTGTTTCTCTCTGTGTCTCTTTGTATCTCTCTCCTGTCACTTCCCCAGACGGAGATATTCCCGCCCCATCCTCTCTTTCTCAGAACCTCTCCCTACATCAACCTTTCCTTCTCCCTACCTCTTTCCTATATACAGTGCCAGCCAGGGAGTATCCGGGGCACACAGGCCTGTCTGGTACCAGACCATACACCCTGTTCCCTGGGGAAACGCACACCACCACCCAACAGGAACCTCTCCTTCCTTCCAGGAGCCGACAGAGGGTCCAGAAGCCACCTCCACAAGCCTGAGGACTTCCAGGATGCCCTCTAGAAACAGACCGCTTTGGCTGCCTCCCGGAGTAGACCCAGTCCATGCTTTCCTACTCTCCCTCTCTGCCATGCCTCAGCAAGGCAGCCTCCCACATGCTGCAAAGGGAGGTAGCTAGCTAGCTACCTGGAGCCAGGCAGGCGTGTTGCCAGTTCTCAGAGGTGCCACACCTGCCACTCCAGGATGTGTCTTGCCACCTCCCATACCATTCCCATGCCACATGTCTCATCTGCAGGCCAGGCCTAGTCATAGGCACTAACAGCAATCCCGGCAGGGATCCGTCCCTATCCCACCCCCACCTGAGCTGCCGGTGAGGGACGGGGCCCCAGGGTCTTCCCCTTCAAACTCACTTGTTTCTTCCCCTTCGCTCCGGGCTGACCACCAGGACTGCCACTCACCTGGACCCCTGTGGCGCTGCCTCTGGGCTCCCTGGGGCCTGACTTCCTCTCCAGTGGACTCATCAGGCATGAACACAAACACTCACAAGCATGGCCCAAAACTCCCAGGCCCACACAAACACACACATACACACACATACTTATAGCACTCTAATCACAACACAAAGGGTCTTCTTGGACCCCAGACTGCTGTCTGTTCATTCGAGAGCGTCCTCTAACTAACAGTTCTTCACTCCGACATCCCTGGACGCGGAAGAGCAGGACAACGGGTTTGTCCACCCTGCGACCTGGGTCGTCCTTCTCCCCGGCGGCTAGGCAAGCCGATTTCCTCAGGCGAACCCCAAAGCGGGCCGCCTGCCTAGGTGTTGGGCATCCACGGGACGGGGATTATTACGGGATGCAGGGAATCCTTCAGTCCACACTCCACTCTGGCTGCATCTCCTAAGACTCACCCTGAGCCACACACTAGCCTGGCTTGGGACAACCGACTCCACACAACCAGGTGGTCTCTGTCCTTGCTGTGACTCCCAGTCTGCCTGTAAGACTCTGGTCACGTGGCTGTAGTGTAGATAAATTTGCCAACGGGGCCTGGTCCCTCAACTTCACCTGCAGTCCTACTCTAACAGAACCCAATGCCCAAAGAACCAAAAAAACCTACAGACAACCACCAATACAGACAAAAAGATAGGGGGAAGAAAAATGAACTGCAAAGAAAGAAATCAGGAAGGCAGAGAGAACTAGAGGCAGACAGAGAAGAGAGAGGACTGGAGGCAATGAGGATCACAAGGATGCAGTGAAATGGATACATGTCCTTTGGTGACACTGGCTGCCTGGCCCTGACAGCCTGAGAACAGACCTCTGGAGATTCTGGGGAGGGGTTCTCAAGGTGTGGGGGAGGCCACTGTGTGAGATGTGGGTGCTCTGGCGAGCCTCGGCTAAAAGCAAGGGGGCCGTCCACATTGGGCTCATGCACTTTGGCGGCCCCCACTAGGTCCACAGCCTCAACCCAGACACAGCCCCTGACCCAGGGTCCCCGGCAGGGAGATCCTCTCATCCAAGCAGACAAGGCTGGGACAGGACCCGGGAGGAGGTGCTTCCCTCCTGGAGCAGGCCAGGCCCCTGGTCCTGGCTACCTCTGGGGCGCGGGCGATGTGGCCTCCCAGGCTACGGGACACCCGCATCCTGTTTTCTCCCACGGCTCTCTCCTGGGCGGCCAAGTCTGATGGAGGGAGACCCACTAGTCCTTCCTGTGCAGCCTTGACTAGGCCGTGATTAGCCTGCTTGCCTCCATGTTCAGGTGCAGCACAGGTACCTGGCAGGCGGGATCAGGATAACCATTCCGCTTGATGGCAGTAGTGCACCTAGATAGCCAACTACCTCAGGCTTCACTTCCACTACCTCCGCCCATCCGTGAGGGAGAAAGTTTTGAAGGGAAACAGAAGAGCCATACGCTGGCTCAGTTACCGCAACCCTGTGTCGTGATATGCTGGAGGGTGAGGGGCTTCTTGCTCCCAGGGGCATGGGGTGTGTAAGGTGGCGAGCCTAGAACCTGAGTGTCGCAGACCACGCTGGGGAGCAGGGCAAAGGGGTTGGGAGGATGTGGCTTCTATTAAGGAATGCCATGCCGAACTCCAAGCCATTCTAGAGAATGGTGCTAGAGAGTCCCTGAGGGTCCTGTCGGATGAGACCCTAGACGGAATCCTAGGAGAACCTCATGGCAAAGTGGACCACGGTGGAGAACCCTCAGACTTAAAAACGTGGACTCCAGGACCTGGGGACCAGGGGCCTAGGGGACCAGGGGACCCGGAGCTGAATCTTGATTGACCCCTTGCTGCCCAGCCAGGATCCAGCTGCTTTGGACTGAACTCCCCCCATCTGCAAGACCACTAGGGCTGACTTGCAGGACTTGTGTGTGCTAACTCTGTGGGAGCCTGTCCACAACAGTGTCCCAGGTCAAGGCCACCTGCCAAAGACCCTCACCCTACCCTACCCCATCCCCTGGCAGCCTGACCCTTGGCTGGTAGGGCAGCAGGATCCTGTTGTAGCAGAGATCAGGACACACGGGAGGGTAGGTAGATGCCTTGGTCAGGAGAGAACACCTCCCCTCCCGAAGGGGTCCTAGGAAGGCCAGCAAGGCCTTCCCACCTGGCAGAAAGAGGCTCAGCCTGGGAAGCAGACCAGTGTGCAAGACAGCTGTGTGCGCTTGGGAGGGCCCCGGTCTCTGACTTTGATTGATGGGAGATGAGAAGGGCCGCCCAAAACCTCGACTCTTTCAGGAAGAGGGCGCTCAGGTGCCCTGCCATCAGGGTTCAGATGGAGGCTGAGGCCATCACCCCCAGAAGGGTTCACCAAGTGCCGGGGACATCCACAGCCTCACCTGAAGAGGCAGGCCGCCCAGGAAGAAGTCTGAAGAAGCCCATCTCATCTGTCCTCTGGCCTACCAGGCCCCGGCATGGGGCCCCGGCCCACCCGTCTCCTAGGCATTGCCGGGCAACCATTATGAGCTCTCTCTGGGCCTGTCACAACCACACTCTCCCCGTCAGCCCCACCCCCTCACCCCCAACCCACACCAACCAGCAGGCACCCCTCAGGGTCCTGGGTGCCCTTTCCTGTCTGCAAACACCCAAGTCACTCTCAGGCACGTATGTGTTTTTCCCCTGCCTGTCTGAGCTAGGCAGACATGCAACTCAGAGCTCTCTGAAGACAGTCGAGGGGACCCAGGAAACTCTAGACAAAAGGTACAACACACTTCTCACCGGTCCCACCAAGGTGGCCCTCCTCAGTGACCTCTTCACAGGAAGCTCCCTCAAGGTGCCTTCATCGTATCTGAATAGGGGCGGACGCCCAAGGCCCAGGGACCAGAGCCCCCAGAGCACTCGTGTGAATGAATCAGCTTGACCACCGGGCTATATGCTAATCAACAACAAAGTCAAACACATCCCCCAGCCTCACAAGCAGGGATTCTACCCCCCACCCCCATCTGTCTCTGTTTCTCTCTGTGTCTCTTTGTATCTCTCTCCTGTCACTTCCCCAGACGGAGATATTCCCGCCCCATCCTCTCTTTCTCAGAACCTCTCCCTACATCAACCTTTCCTTCTCCCTACCTCTTTCCTATATACAGTGCCAGCCAGGGAGTATCCGGGGCACACAGGCCTGTCTGGTACCAGACCATACACCCTGTTCCCTGGGGAAACGCACACCACCACCCAACAGGAACCTCTCCTTCCTTCCAGGAGCCGACAGAGGGTCCAGAAGCCACCTCCACAAGCCTGAGGACTTCCAGGATGCCCTCTAGAAACAGACCGCTTTGGCTGCCTCCCGGAGTAGACCCAGTCCATGCTTTCCTACTCTCCCTCTCTGCCATGCCTCAGCAAGGCAGCCTCCCACATGCTGCAAAGGGAGGTAGCTAGCTAGCTACCTGGAGCCAGGCAGGCGTGTTGCCAGTTCTCAGAGGTGCCACATCTGCCACTCCAGGATGTGTCTTGCCACCTCCCATACCATTCCCATGCCACATGTCTCATCTGCAGGCCAGGCCTAGTCATAGGCACTAACAGCAATCCCGGCAGGGATCCGTCCCTATCCCACCCCCACCTGAGCTGCCGGTGAGGGACGGGGCCCCAGGGTCTTCCCCTTCAAACTCACTTGTTTCTTCCCCTTCGCTCCGGGCTGACCACCAGGACTGCCACTCACCTGGACCCCTGTGGCGCTGCCTCTGGGCTCCCTGGGGCCTGACTTCCTCTCCAGTGGACTCATCAGGCATGAACACAAACACTCACAAGCATGGCCCAAAACTCCCAGGCCCACACAAACACACACATACACACACATACTTATAGCACTCTAATCACAACACAAAGGGTCTTCTTGGACCCCAGACTGCTGTCTGTTCATTCGAGAGCGTCCTCTAACTAACAGTTCTTCACTCCGACATCCCTGGACGCGGAAGAGCAGGACAACGGGTTTGTCCACCCTGCGACCTGGGTCGTCCTTCTCCCCGGCGGCTAGGCAAGCCGATTTCCTCAGGCGAACCCCAAAGCGGGCCGCCTGCCTAGGTGTTGGGCATCCAGGGACGGGGATTATTACGGGATGCAGGGAATCCTTCAGTCCACACTCCACTCTGGCTGCATCTCCTAAGACTCACCCTGAGCCACACACTAGCCTGGCTTGGGACAACCGACTCCACACAACCAGGTGGTCTCTGTCCTTGCTGTGACTCCCAGTCTGCCTGTAAGACTCTGGTCACGTGGCTGTAGTGTAGATAAATTTGCCAACGGGGCCTGGTCCCTCAACTTCACCTGCAGTCCTACTCTAACAGAACCCAATGCCCAAAGAACCAAAAAAACCTACAGACAACCACCAATACAGACAAAAAGATAGGGGGAAGAAAAATGAACTGCAAAGAAAGAAATCAGGAAGGCAGAGAGAACTAGAGGCAGACAGAGAAGAGAGAGGACTGGAGGCAATGAGGATCACAAGGATGCAGTGAAATGGATACATGTCCTTTGGTGACACTGGCTGCCTGGCCCTGACAGCCTGAGAACAGACCTCTGGAGATTCTGGGGAGGGGTTCTCAAGGTGTGGGGGAGGCCACTGTGTGAGATGTGGGTGCTCTGGCGAGCCTCGGCTAAAAGCAAGGGGGCCGTCCACATTGGGCTCATGCACTTTGGCGGCCCCCACTAGGTCCACAGCCTCAACCCAGACACAGCCCCTGACCCAGGGTCCCCGGCAGGGAGATCCTCTCATCCAAGCAGACAAGGCTGGGACAGGACCCGGGAGGAGGTGCTTCCCTCCTGGAGCAGGCCAGGCCCCTGGTCCTGGCTACCTCTGGGGCGCGGGCGATGTGGCCTCCCAGGCTACGGGACACCCGCATCCTGTTTTCTCCCACGGCTCTCTCCTGGGCGGCCAAGTCTGATGGAGGGAGACCCACTAGTCCTTCCTGTGCAGCCTTGACTAGGCCGTGATTAGCCTGCTTGCCTCCATGTTCAGGTGCAGCACAGGTACCTGGCAGGCGGGATCAGGATAACCATTCCGCTTGATGGCAGTAGTGCACCTAGATAGCCAACTACCTCAGGCTTCACTTCCACTACCTCCGCCCATCCGTGAGGGAGAAAGTTTTGAAGGGAAACAGAAGAGCCATACGCTGGCTCAGTTACCGCAACCCTGTGTCGTGATATGCTGGAGGGTGAGGGGCTTCTTGCTCCCAGGGGCATGGGGTGTGTAAGGTGGCGAGCCTAGAACCTGAGTGTCGCAGACCACGCTGGGGAGCAGGGCAAAGGGGTTGGGAGGATGTGGCTTCTATTAAGGAATGCCATGCCGAACTCCAAGCCATTCTAGAGAATGGTGCTAGAGAGTCCCTGAGGGTCCTGTCGGATGAGACCCTAGACGGAATCCTAGGAGAACCTCATGGCAAAGTGGACCACGGTGGAGAACCCTCAGACTTAAAAACGTGGACTCCAGGACCTGGGGACCAGGGGCCTAGGGGACCAGGGGACCCGGAGCTGAATCTTGATTGACCCCTTGCTGCCCAGCCAGGATCCAGCTGCTTTGGACTGAACTCCCCCCATCTGCAAGACCACTAGGGCTGACTTGCAGGACTTGTGTGTGCTAACTCTGTGGGAGCCTGTCCACAACAGTGTCCCAGGTCAAGGCCACCTGCCAAAGACCCTCACCCTACCCTACCCCATCCCCTGGCAGCCTGACCCTTGGCTGGTAGGGCAGCAGGATCCTGTTGTAGCAGAGATCAGGACACACGGGAGGGTAGGTAGATGCCTTGGTCAGGAGAGAACACCTCCCCTCCCGAAGGGGTCCTAGGAAGGCCAGCAAGGCCTTCCCACCTGGCAGAAAGAGGCTCAGCCTGGGAAGCAGACCAGTGTGCAAGACAGCTGTGTGCGCTTGGGAGGGCCCCGGTCTCTGACTTTGATTGATGGGAGATGAGAAGGGCCGCCCAAAACCTCGACTCTTTCAGGAAGAGGGCGCTCAGGTGCCCTGCCATCAGGGTTCAGATGGAGGCTGAGGCCATCACCCCCAGAAGGGTTCACCAAGTGCCGGGGACATCCACAGCCTCACCTGAAGAGGCAGGCCGCCCAGGAAGAAGTCTGAAGAAGCCCATCTCATCTGTCCTCTGGCCTACCAGGCCCCGGCATGGGGCCCCGGCCCACCCGTCTCCTAGGCATTGCCGGGCAACCATTATGAGCTCTCTCTGGGCCTGTCACAACCACACTCTCCCCGTCAGCCCCACCCCCTCACCCCCAACCCACACCAACCAGCAGGCACCCCTCAGGGTCCTGGGTGCCCTTTCCTGTCTGCAAACACCCAAGTCACTCTCAGGCACGTATGTGTTTTTCCCCTGCCTGTCTGAGCTAGGCAGACATGCAACTCAGAGCTCTCTGAAGACAGTCGAGGGGACCCAGGAAACTCTAGACAAAAGGTACAACACACTTCTCACCGGTCCCACCAAGGTGGCCCTCCTCAGTGACCTCTTCACAGGAAGCTCCCTCAAGGTGCCTTCATCGTATCTGAATAGGGGCGGACGCCCAAGGCCCAGGGACCAGAGCCCCCAGAGCACTCGTGTGAATGAATCAGCTTGACCACCGGGCTATATGCTAATCAACAACAAAGTCAAACACATCCCCCAGCCTCACAAGCAGGGATTCTACCCCCCACCCCCATCTGTCTCTGTTTCTCTCTGTGTCTCTTTGTATCTCTCTCCTGTCACTTCCCCAGACGGAGATATTCCCGCCCCATCCTCTCTTTCTCAGAACCTCTCCCTACATCAACCTTTCCTTCTCCCTACCTCTTTCCTATATACAGTGCCAGCCAGGGAGTATCCGGGGCACACAGGCCTGTCTGGTACCAGACCATACACCCTGTTCCCTGGGGAAACGCACACCACCACCCAACAGGAACCTCTCCTTCCTTCCAGGAGCCGACAGAGGGTCCAGAAGCCACCTCCACAAGCCTGAGGACTTCCAGGATGCCCTCTAGAAACAGACCGCTTTGGCTGCCTCCCGGAGTAGACCCAGTCCATGCTTTCCTACTCTCCCTCTCTGCCATGCCTCAGCAAGGCAGCCTCCCACATGCTGCAAAGGGAGGTAGCTAGCTAGCTACCTGGAGCCAGGCAGGCGTGTTGCCAGTTCTCAGAGGTGCCAGATCTGCCACTCCAGGATGTGTCTTGCCACCTCCCATACCATTCCCATGCCACATGTCTCATCTGCAGGCCAGGCCTAGTCATAGGCACTAACAGCAATCCCGGCAGGGATCCGTCCCTATCCCACCCCCACCTGAGCTGCCGGTGAGGGACGGGGCCCCAGGGTCTTCCCCTTCAAACTCACTTGTTTCTTCCCCTTCGCTCCGGGCTGACCACCAGGACTGCCACTCACCTGGACCCCTGTGGCGCTGCCTCTGGGCTCCCTGGGGCCTGACTTCCTCTCCAGTGGACTCATCAGGCATGAACACAAACACTCACAAGCATGGCCCAAAACTCCCAGGCCCACACAAACACACACATACACACACATACTTATAGCACTCTAATCACAACACAAAGGGTCTTCTTGGACCCCAGACTGCTGTCTGTTCATTCGAGAGCGTCCTCTAACTAACAGTTCTTCACTCCGACATCCCTGGACGCGGAAGAGCAGGACAACGGGTTTGTCCACCCTGCGACCTGGGTCGTCCTTCTCCCCGGCGGCTAGGCAAGCCGATTTCCTCAGGCGAACCCCAAAGCGGGCCGCCTGCCTAGGTGTTGGGCATCCACGGGACGGGGATTATTACGGGATGCAGGGAATCCTTCAGTCCACACTCCACTCTGGCTGCATCTCCTAAGACTCACCCTGAGCCACACACTAGCCTGGCTTGGGACAACCGACTCCACACAACCAGGTGGTCTCTGTCCTTGCTGTGACTCCCAGTCTGCCTGTAAGACTCTGGTCACGTGGCTGTAGTGTAGATAAATTTGCCAACGGGGCCTGGTCCCTCAACTTCACCTGCAGTCCTACTCTAACAGAACCCAATGCCCAAAGAACCAAAAAAAACCTACAGACAACCACCAATACAGACAAAAAGATAGGGGGAAGAAAAATGAACTGCAAAGAAAGAAATCAGGAAGGCAGAGAGAACTAGAGGCAGACAGAGAAGAGAGAGGACTGGAGGCAATGAGGATCACAAGGATGCAGTGAAATGGATACATGTCCTTTGGTGACACTGGCTGCCTGGCCCTGACAGCCTGAGAACAGACCTCTGGAGATTCTGGGGAGGGGTTCTCAAGGTGTGGGGGAGGCCACTGTGTGAGATGTGGGTGCTCTGGCGAGCCTCGGCTAAAAGCAAGGGGGCCGTCCACATTGGGCTCATGCACTTTGGCGGCCCCCACTAGGTCCACAGCCTCAACCCAGACACAGCCCCTGACCCAGGGTCCCCGGCAGGGAGATCCTCTCATCCAAGCAGACAAGGCTGGGACAGGACCCGGGAGGAGGTGCTTCCCTCCTGGAGCAGGCCAGGCCCCTGGTCCTGGCTACCTCTGGGGCGCGGGCGATGTGGCCTCCCAGGCTACGGGACACCCGCATCCTGTTTTCTCCCACGGCTCTCTCCTGGGCGGCCAAGTCTGATGGAGGGAGACCCACTAGTCCTTCCTGTGCAGCCTTGACTAGGCCGTGATTAGCCTGCTTGCCTCCATGTTCAGGTGCAGCACAGGTACCTGGCAGGCGGGATCAGGATAACCATTCCGCTTGATGGCAGTAGTGCACCTAGATAGCCAACTACCTCAGGCTTCACTTCCACTACCTCCGCCCATCCGTGAGGGAGAAAGTTTTGAAGGGAAACAGAAGAGCCATACGCTGGCTCAGTTACCGCAACCCTGTGTCGTGATATGCTGGAGGGTGAGGGGCTTCTTGCTCCCAGGGGCATGGGGTGTGTAAGGTGGCGAGCCTAGAACCTGAGTGTCGCAGACCACGCTGGGGAGCAGGGCAAAGGGGTTGGGAGGATGTGGCTTCTATTAAGGAATGCCATGCCGAACTCCAAGCCATTCTAGAGAATGGTGCTAGAGAGTCCCTGAGGGTCCTGTCGGATGAGACCCTAGACGGAATCCTAGGAGAACCTCATGGCAAAGTGGACCACGGTGGAGAACCCTCAGACTTAAAAACGTGGACTCCAGGACCTGGGGACCAGGGGCCTAGGGGACCAGGGGACCCGGAGCTGAATCTTGATTGACCCCTTGCTGCCCAGCCAGGATCCAGCTGCTTTGGACTGAACTCCCCCCATCTGCAAGACCACTAGGGCTGACTTGCAGGACTTGTGTGTGCTAACTCTGTGGGAGCCTGTCCACAACAGTGTCCCAGGTCAAGGCCACCTGCCAAAGACCCTCACCCTACCCTACCCCATCCCCTGGCAGCCTGACCCTTGGCTGGTAGGGCAGCAGGATCCTGTTGTAGCAGAGATCAGGACACACGGGAGGGTAGGTAGATGCCTTGGTCAGGAGAGAACACCTCCCCTCCCGAAGGGGTCCTAGGAAGGCCAGCAAGGCCTTCCCACCTGGCAGAAAGAGGCTCAGCCTGGGAAGCAGACCAGTGTGCAAGACAGCTGTGTGCGCTTGGGAGGGCCCCGGTCTCTGACTTTGATTGATGGGAGATGAGAAGGGCCGCCCAAAACCTCGACTCTTTCAGGAAGAGGGCGCTCAGGTGCCCTGCCATCAGGGTTCAGATGGAGGCTGAGGCCATCACCCCCAGAAGGGTTCACCAAGTGCCGGGGACATCCACAGCCTCACCTGAAGAGGCAGGCCGCCCAGGAAGAAGTCTGAAGAAGCCCATCTCATCTGTCCTCTGGCCTACCAGGCCCCGGCATGGGGCCCCGGCCCACCCGTCTCCTAGGCATTGCCGGGCAACCATTATGAGCTCTCTCTGGGCCTGTCACAACCACACTCTCCCCGTCAGCCCCACCCCCTCACCCCCAACCCACACCAACCAGCAGGCACCCCTCAGGGTCCTGGGTGCCCTTTCCTGTCTGCAAACACCCAAGTCACTCTCAGGCACGTATGTGTTTTTCCCCTGCCTGTCTGAGCTAGGCAGACATGCAACTCAGAGCTCTCTGAAGACAGTCGAGGGGACCCAGGAAACTCTAGACAAAAGGTACAACACACTTCTCACCGGTCCCACCAAGGTGGCCCTCCTCAGTGACCTCTTCACAGGAAGCTCCCTCAAGGTGCCTTCATCGTATCTGAATAGGGGCGGACGCCCAAGGCCCAGGGACCAGAGCCCCCAGAGCACTCGTGTGAATGAATCAGCTTGACCACCGGGCTATATGCTAATCAACAACAAAGTCAAACACATCCCCCAGCCTCACAAGCAGGGATTCTACCCCCCACCCCCATCTGTCTCTGTTTCTCTCTGTGTCTCTTTGTATCTCTCTCCTGTCACTTCCCCAGACGGAGATATTCCCGCCCCATCCTCTCTTTCTCAGAACCTCTCCCTACATCAACCTTTCCTTCTCCCTACCTCTTTCCTATATACAGTGCCAGCCAGGGAGTATCCGGGGCACACAGGCCTGTCTGGTACCAGACCATACACCCTGTTCCCTGGGGAAACGCACACCACCACCCAACAGGAACCTCTCCTTCCTTCCAGGAGCCGACAGAGGGTCCAGAAGCCACCTCCACAAGCCTGAGGACTTCCAGGATGCCCTCTAGAAACAGACCGCTTTGGCTGCCTCCCGGAGTAGACCCAGTCCATGCTTTCCTACTCTCCCTCTCTGCCATGCCTCAGCAAGGCAGCCTCCCACATGCTGCAAAGGGAGGTAGCTAGCTAGCTACCTGGAGCCAGGCAGGCGTGTTGCCAGTTCTCAGAGGTGCCAGACCTGCCACTCCAGGATGTGTCTTGCCACCTCCCATACCATTCCCATGCCACATGTCTCATCTGCAGGCCAGGCCTAGTCATAGGCACTAACAGCAATCCCGGCAGGGATCCGTCCCTATCCCACCCCCACCTGAGCTGCCGGTGAGGGACGGGGCCCCAGGGTCTTCCCCTTCAAACTCACTTGTTTCTTCCCCTTCGCTCCGGGCTGACCACCAGGACTGCCACTCACCTGGACCCCTGTGGCGCTGCCTCTGGGCTCCCTGGGGCCTGACTTCCTCTCCAGTGGACTCATCAGGCATGAACACAAACACTCACAAGCATGGCCCAAAACTCCCAGGCCCACACAAACACACACATACACACACATACTTATAGCACTCTAATCACAACACAAAGGGTCTTCTTGGACCCCAGACTGCTGTCTGTTCATTCGAGAGCGTCCTCTAACTAACAGTTCTTCACTCCGACATCCCTGGACGCGGAAGAGCAGGACAACGGGTTTGTCCACCCTGCGACCTGGGTCGTCCTTCTCCCCGGCGGCTAGGCAAGCCGATTTCCTCAGGCGAACCCCAAAGCGGGCCGCCTGCCTAGGTGTTGGGCATCCACGGGACGGGGATTATTACGGGATGCAGGGAATCCTTCAGTCCACACTCCACTCTGGCTGCATCTCCTAAGACTCACCCTGAGCCACACACTAGCCTGGCTTGGGACAACCGACTCCACACAACCAGGTGGTCTCTGTCCTTGCTGTGACTCCCAGTCTGCCTGTTAAGACTCTGGTCACGTGGCTGTAGTGTAGATAAATTTGCCAACGGGGCCTGGTCCCTCAACTTCACCTGCAGTCCTACTCTAACAGAACCCAATGCCCAAAGAACCAAAAAAAACCTACAGACAACCACCAATACAGACAAAAAGATAGGGGGAAGAAAAATGAACTGCAAAGAAAGAAATCAGGAAGGCAGAGAGAACTAGAGGCAGACAGAGAAGAGAGAGGACTGGAGGCAATGAGGATCACAAGGATGCAGTGAAATGGATACATGTCCTTTGGTGACACTGGCTGCCTGGCCCTGACAGCCTGAGAACAGACCTCTGGAGATTCTGGGGAGGGGTTCTCAAGGTGTGGGGGAGGCCACTGTGTGAGATGTGGGTGCTCTGGCGAGCCTCGGCTAAAAGCAAGGGGGCCGTCCACATTGGGCTCATGCACTTTGGCGGCCCCCACTAGGTCCACAGCCTCAACCCAGACACAGCCCCTGACCCAGGGTCCCCGGCAGGGAGATCCTCTCATCCAAGCAGACAAGGCTGGGACAGGACCCGGGAGGAGGTGCTTCCCTCCTGGAGCAGGCCAGGCCCCTGGTCCTGGCTACCTCTGGGGCGCGGGCGATGTGGCCTCCCAGGCTACGGGACACCCGCATCCTGTTTTCTCCCACGGCTCTCTCCTGGGCGGCCAAGTCTGATGGAGGGAGACCCACTAGTCCTTCCTGTGCAGCCTTGACTAGGCCGTGATTAGCCTGCTTGCCTCCATGTTCAGGTGCAGCACAGGTACCTGGCAGGCGGGATCAGGATAACCATTCCGCTTGATGGCAGTAGTGCACCTAGATAGCCAACTACCTCAGGCTTCACTTCCACTACCTCCGCCCATCCGTGAGGGAGAAAGTTTTGAAGGGAAACAGAAGAGCCATACGCTGGCTCAGTTACCGCAACCCTGTGTCGTGATATGCTGGAGGGTGAGGGGCTTCTTGCTCCCAGGGGCATGGGGTGTGTAAGGTGGCGAGCCTAGAACCTGAGTGTCGCAGACCACGCTGGGGAGCAGGGCAAAGGGGTTGGGAGGATGTGGCTTCTATTAAGGAATGCCATGCCGAACTCCAAGCCATTCTAGAGAATGGTGCTAGAGAGTCCCTGAGGGTCCTGTCGGATGAGACCCTAGACGGAATCCTAGGAGAACCTCATGGCAAAGTGGACCACGGTGGAGAACCCTCAGACTTAAAAACGTGGACTCCAGGACCTGGGGACCAGGGGCCTAGGGGACCAGGGGACCCGGAGCTGAATCTTGATTGACCCCTTGCTGCCCAGCCAGGATCCAGCTGCTTTGGACTGAACTCCCCCCATCTGCAAGACCACTAGGGCTGACTTGCAGGACTTGTGTGTGCTAACTCTGTGGGAGCCTGTCCACAACAGTGTCCCAGGTCAAGGCCACCTGCCAAAGACCCTCACCCTACCCTACCCCATCCCCTGGCAGCCTGACCCTTGGCTGGTAGGGCAGCAGGATCCTGTTGTAGCAGAGATCAGGACACACGGGAGGGTAGGTAGATGCCTTGGTCAGGAGAGAACACCTCCCCTCCCGAAGGGGTCCTAGGAAGGCCAGCAAGGCCTTCCCACCTGGCAGAAAGAGGCTCAGCCTGGGAAGCAGACCAGTGTGCAAGACAGCTGTGTGCGCTTGGGAGGGCCCCGGTCTCTGACTTTGATTGATGGGAGATGAGAAGGGCCGCCCAAAACCTCGACTCTTTCAGGAAGAGGGCGCTCAGGTGCCCCTGCCATCAGGGTTCAGATGGAGGCTGAGGCCATCACCCCCAGAAGGGTTCACCAAGTGCCGGGGACATCCACAGCCTCACCTGAAGAGGCAGGCCGCCCAGGAAGAAGTCTGAAGAAGCCCATCTCATCTGTCCTCTGGCCTACCAGGCCCCGGCATGGGGCCCCGGCCCACCCGTCTCCTAGGCATTGCCGGGCAACCATTATGAGCTCTCTCTGGGCCTGTCACAACCACACTCTCCCCGTCAGCCCCACCCCCTCACCCCCAACCCACACCAACCAGCAGGCACCCCTCAGGGTCCTGGGTGCCCTTTCCTGTCTGCAAACACCCAAGTCACTCTCAGGCACGTATGTGTTTTTCCCCTGCCTGTCTGAGCTAGGCAGACATGCAACTCAGAGCTCTCTGAAGACAGTCGAGGGGACCCAGGAAACTCTAGACAAAAGGTACAACACACTTCTCACCGGTCCCACCAAGGTGGCCCTCCTCAGTGACCTCTTCACAGGAAGCTCCCTCAAGGTGCCTTCATCGTATCTGAATAGGGGCGGACGCCCAAGGCCCAGGGACCAGAGCCCCCAGAGCACTCGTGTGAATGAATCAGCTTGACCACCGGGCTATATGCTAATCAACAACAAAGTCAAACACCATCCCCCAGCCTCACAAGCAGGGATTCTACCCCCACACCCCCATCTGTCTCTGTTTCTCTCTCTGTCTCTTTGTATCTCTCTCCTGTCACTTCCCCAGACGGAGATATTCCCGCCCCATCCTCTCTTTCTCAGAACCTCTCCCTACATCAACCTTTCCTTCTCCCTACCTCTTTCCCGATATAACAGTGCCAGCCCAGGGAGTATCCGGGGCACACAGGCCTGTCTGGTACCAGACCATAACACCCTGTTCCCTGGGGAAACGCACACAACCACCACCCAACAGGAACCTGTCCCTTCCTTCCCCAGGAGCCGACAGAGGGTCCAGAAGCCACCTCCACAAGCCTGAGGACTTCCAGGATGCCCCTCTAGAAACAGACCGCTTTGGCTGCCTCCCGGAGTAGACCCAGTCCATGCTTTCCTACTCTCCCTCTCTGCCATGCCTCAGCAAGGCAGCCTCCCACATGCTGCAAAGGGAGTAGCTAGCTAGCTACCTGGAGCCAGGCAGGCGTGTTGCCAGTTCTCAGAGGTGCCAGACCTGCCACTCCAGGATGTGTCTTGCCACCTCCCATACCATTCCCATGCCACATGTCTCATCTGCAGGCCAGGCCTAGTCATAGGCACTAACAGCAATCCCGGCAGGGATCCGTCCCTATCCCACCCCCACCTGAGCTGCCGTGAGGGACGGGGCCCCAGGGTCTTCCCCTTCAAACTCACTTGTTTCTTCCCCTTCGCTCCGGGCTGACCACCAGACTGCCACTCACCTGGACCCCTGTGGCGCTGCCTCTGGGCTCCCTGGGGCCTGACTTCCTCTCCAGTGGACTCATCAGGCATGAACACAAACACTCACAAGCATGGCCCAAAACTCCAGGCCCACACAAACACACACATACACACACATACTTATAGCACTCTAATCACAACACAAAGGGTCTTCTTGGACCCCAGACTGCTGTCTGTTCATTCGAGAGCGTCCTCTAACTAACAGTTCTTCACTCCGACATCCCTGGACGCGGAAGAGCAGGACAACGGGTTTGTCCACCCTGCGACCTGGGTCGTCCTCTCCCCGGCGGCTAGGCAAGCCGATTTCCTCAGGCGAACCCCAAAGCGGGCCGCCTGCCTAGGTGTTGGGCATCCACGGGACGGGGATTATTACGGGATGCAGGGAATCCTTCAGTCCACACTCCACTCTGGCTGCATCTCCTAAGACTCACCCTGAGCCACACACTAGCCTGGCTTGGGACAACCGACTCCACACAACCAGGTGGTCTCTGTCCTTGCTGACTCCCAGTCTGCCTGTAAGACTCTGGTCACGTGGCTGTAGTGTAGATAAATTTGCCAACGGGCCTGGTCCCTCAACTTCACCTGCAGTCCTACTCTAACAGAACCCAATGCCCAAAGAACCAAAAAAACCTACAGACAACCACCAATACAGACAAAAAGATAGGGGGAGAAAAATGAACTGCAAAGAAAGAAATCAGGAAGGCAGAGAGAACTAGAGGCAGACAGAGAAGAGAGAGGACTGGAGGCAATGAGGATCACAAGGATGCAGTGAAATGGATACATGTCCTTTGGTGACACTGGCTGCCTGGCCCTGACAGCCTGAGAACAGACCTCTGGAGATTCTGGGGAGGGTTCTCAAGGTGTGGGGGAGGCCACTGTGTGAGATGTGGGTGCTCTGGCGAGCCTCGGCTAAAAGCAAGGGGGCCGTCCACATTGGGCTCATGCACTCTGGCGGCCCCCACTAGGTCCACAGCCTCAACCCAGACACAGCCCCTGACCCAGGGTCCCCGGCAGGGAGATCCTCTCATCCAAGCAGACAAGGCTGGGACAGGACCCGGGAGGAGGTGCTTCCCTCCTGGAGCAGGCCAGGCCCCTGGTCCTGGCTACCTCTGGGGCGCGGGCGATGTGGCCTCCCAGGCTACGGGACACCCGCATCCTGTTTTCTCCCACGGCTCTCTCCTGGGCGGCCAAGTCTGATGGAGGGAGACCCACTAGTCCTTCCTGTGCAGCCTTGACTAGGCCGTGATTAGCCTGCTTGCCTCCATGTTCAGTGTGCAGCACAGGTACCTGGCAGGCGGGATCAGGATAACCATTCCGCTTGATGGCAGTAGTGCACCTAGATAGCCAACTACCTCAGGCTTCACTTCCACTACCTCCGCCCATCCGTGAGGAGAAAGTTTTGAAGGGAAACAGAAGAGCCATACGCTGGCTCAGTTACCGCAACCCTGTGTCGTGATATGCTGGAGGGTGAGGGGCTTCTTGCTCCCAGGGGCATGGGGTGTGTAAGGTGGCGAGCCTAGAACCTGAGTGTCGCAGACCACGCTGGGAGCAGGGCAAAGGGGTTGGGAGGATGTGGCTTCTATTAAGGAATGCCATGCCGAACTCCAAGCCATTCTAGAGAATGGTGCTAGAGAGTCCCTGAGGGTCCTGTCGGATGAGACCCTAGACGGAATCCTAGGAGAACCTCATGGCAAAGTGGACCACGGTGGAGAACCCTCAGACTTAAAAACGTGGACTCCAGGACCTGGGGACCAGGGGCCTAGGGGACCAGGGGACCCGGAGCTGAATCCTGATTGACCCCTTGCTGCCCAGCCAGGATCCAGCTGCTTTGGACTGAACTCCCACCCCCCTGCAAGACCACTAGGGCTGACTTGCAGGACTTGTGTGTGCTAACTCTGTGGGAGCCTGTCCACAACAGTGTCCCAGGTCAAGGCCACCTGCCAAAGACCCTCACCCTACCCTACCCCATCCCCTGGCAGCCTGACCCTTGGCTGGTAGGCAGCAGGATCCTGTTGTAGCAGAGATCAGGACACACGGGAGGGTAGGTAGATGCCTTGGTCAGGAGAGAACACCTCCCCTCCCGAAGGGGTCCTAGGAAGGCCAGCAAGGCCTTCCCACCTGGCAGAAAGAGGCTCAGCCTGGGAAGCAGACCAGTGTGCAAGACAGCTGTGTGCGCTTGGGAGGGCCCCGTCTCTGACTTTGATTGATGGGAGATGAGAAGGGCCGCCCAAAACCTCGACTCTTTCAGGAAGAGGGCGCTCAGGTGCCCTGCCATCAGGTTCAGATGGAGGCTGAGGCCATCACCCCCCCCAGAAGGGTTCACCAAGTGCCGGGGACATCCACAGCCTCACCTGAAGAGGCAGGCCGCCCAGAAGAAGTCTGAAGAAGCCCATCTCATCTGTCCTCTGGCCTACCAGGCCCCGGCATGGGGCCCCGGCCCACCCGTCTCCTAGGCATTGCCGGGCAACCATTATGAGCTCTCTCTGGGCCTGTCACAACCACACTCTCTCCCCGTCAGCCCCACCCCCCTCACCCCCAACCCACACCAACCAGCAGGCACCCCTCAGGGTCCTGGGTGCCCTTTCCTGTCTGCAAACACCCAAGTCACTCTCAGGCACGTATGTGTTTTTTCCCCTGCCTGTCTGAGCTAGGCAGACATGCAACTCAGAGCTCTCTGAAGGACAGTCGAGGGGACCCAGGAAACTCTAGACAAAAGTACAACACACTTCTCACCGGTCCCACCAAGGTGGCCCTCCTCAGTGACCTCTTCACAGGAAGCTCCCTCAAGGTGCCTTCATCGTATCTGAATAGGGGCGGACGCCCAAGGCCCAGGCACCAGAGCCCCCAGAGCACTCGTGTGAATGAATCAGCTTGACCACCGGGCTATATGCTAATCAACAACAAAGTCAAACACATCCCCAGCCTCACAAGCAGGGATTCTACCCCCCACCCCCCATCTGTCTCTGTTTCTCTCTGTGTCTCTTTGTATCTCTCTCCTGTCACTTCCCCAGACGGAGATATTCCCGCCCCATCCTCTCTTTCTCAGAACCTCTCCCTACATCAACCTTTCCTTCTCCCTACCTCTTTCCTATATAACAGTGCCAGCCAGAGTATCCGGGGCACACAGGCCTGTCCTGGTACCAGACCATACACCCTGTTCCCTGGGGAAACGCACACCACCACCCAACAGGAACCTCTCCTTCCTTCCAGGAGCGACAGAGGGTCCAGAAGCCACCTCCACAAGCCTGAGGACTTCCAGGATGCCCTCTAGAACAGACCACGCTTTGGCTGCCTCCAGGAGTAGACCCAGTCCATGCTTTCCTACTCTCCCTCTCTGCCATGCCTCAGCAAGGCAGCCTCCCCACATGCTGCAAAGGGAGGTAGCTAGCTAGCTACCTGGAGCCAGCAGGCGTGTTGCCAGTTCTCAGAGGTGCCACATCCTGCCACTCCAGGATGTGTCTTGCCACCTCCCATACCATTCCCATGCCACATGTCTCATCTGCAGGCCAGGCCTAGTCATAGGCACTAACAGCAATCCCGGCAGGGATCCGTCCCTATCCCACCCCACACTGAGCTGCCGGTGAGGGACGGCCCCAGGGTCTTCCCCTTCAAACTCACTTGTTTCTTCCCCATCGCTCCGGGCTGACCACCAGACTGCCACTCACCTGACCCCTGTGGCGCTGCCTCTGGGCTCCCTGGCCTGACTTCCTCTCCAGTGGACTCATCAGGCATGAACACAAACACTCACAAGCATGGCCCAAAACTCCCAGGCCCACACAAACACACACATACACACACATACTTATAGCACTCTAATCACAACACAAAGGGTCTTCTTGGACCCCAGACTGCTGTCTGTTCATTCGAGAGCGTCCTCTAACTAACAGTTCTTCACTCCGACATCCCTGGACGCAGAAGAGCAGGACAACGGGTTTGTCCACCCTGCGACCTGGGTCGTCCTTCTCCCCGGCGGCTAGGCAAGCCGATTTCCTCAGGCGAACCCCAAAAGCGGGCCGCCTGCCTAGGTGTTGGGCATCCACGGGACGGGGATTATTACGGGATGCAGGGAATCCTTCAGTCCACACTCCACTCTGGCTGCATCTCCTAAGACTCACCCTGAGCCACACACTAGCCTGGCTTGGGACAACCGACTCCACACAACCAGTGGTCTCTTGTCCTTGCCGTGACTCCCAGTCTGCCTGTTAAGACTCTGGTCACGTG